>VXAX01000913.1:9266-111509 GCA_013399835.1 Leptocoma aspasia | reverse complement strand
TTTTTTTTTTTTTTTTTTTTTTTTTTTTGACCAGGAAGGATGTTAAAAAGGTTCTTGACCCTAAAACAGATGTTTCTAACCCTAAAACATTAGGGTTGAAATGCATTTCAGCATTTCTTGACCCTAAAACTGATATTTCGAACCATTATACTACTTCTGTTGCATTCACACTATCTGCTAGCCATGAATAAAACACTGACACATTGACGCAACTTTAAAACCAAGTATATATCACCCAAACTCAAAATGTCATCCAACTTCTATTGTACTTTATTTTTTCCCCTGTTATTGCTCATTACCAAAGCATGTGTTCATGTAAGAAGAATCTTTATTTTCCTTTATCAGGCTGTACCTCTCCCTGATTCATGAGTTTTGCCAGAGACTGACTTTAGTAACATCACTGTGTTTTTTTTTTTTTATTTGGGGGGTTGCAAGTATCCTAAATCAATCATGACCAATCCCTTAAAAGGTCAGGAAGAATGGATCTTGTATAGATACATTACAAATTAAAAAGGCAAGGGAGAAACAGAACACAAGAAGGAAGACAAAAATGTCTTTTTACAGGGAGAATTCAAAGATACAGAGATCTGAAAGACATAGGGTGGGCCCAATACCTAAACAAGCATGTAGTGCCATGTCCCTGATATCCAAGTTATCCACAAAGGAACTAGCAAATATGACACAGTATTTCTGAGGTGTCCATGGTCTTCTGGAGTTGCAGCTGAACTTTAACAGCTATGGTGGTTGTCTAAAATGCCAGTGAGTGCCTGTGTGTATGAAAGCATATTGCTCCTTTTTAAGACTTTTAAGTAAACTCCTGAGTATTTCTGAATTTTATTACACCTTGTCTTATGTCTCAAGTAATGCAAAAATAAAAGCACTAACTAAATCACAATTTCAAGCTCTTAACATTTAGTTTCTGCCTGATCCCATGAATCTTTTTATTCAAAACTACCCCATGATCATGAGTAAAGTACATATGGGAGCCTGCATTCACCTTCACTTTCTTTGGAGATCACAGAATGTTTCAGGTTGGAAAGGACCACAGTGGCTCATCTCATCCCAGATCCCTGCTTCAATCCTGGCACAGGATTGTGTCCAGATGGTTCTGGAATATCTCCAGTGAGGGAGACTCCACAACATCTCTGGATGCACTGTTCCAGCACCATCACTTAAGTGTAAAGAAACTCTTCTTCATATTCAGGTGGAACTTCCCGTGTACCAGTTTTTTTCCATTGTCTTTTGGCATCACTGAGCAGAACCTGGTCCATCCTTTTGGACCCCTCCCCTTTAGATATTCATACACATTGGAGAGGTCCCCTGCCAATGGTCTTTTCTAGAGTCTGAAAAGACTCAGCACCCTCAGACTTTCTTCATAAGAGAGACGATCCTCAAAAGAGTCCCTGGATCAATTTTGTAGCTCTCCACTGGACTCATTCCAGGAGCTCCCAAGGAGCCCAGACCTGGACAAAACACTCCAGATGTGCCTCATCAGGGCTGAGCAGAGGGGCAGGATCCCCTCCCTGACCTGCTGGGAATGCTCTTTCCAATGTACCCCAGGATTCCATTGTCCTTCTTGGCCCCCAGGGCACTCCTGGCTCATGGACAGCCTGTTGTCCACCAGGACCCCCAGGACCTTCTCACAGCTGCTCCAGCAGGTCACCCCAGCCTGTGCTGGAGCCTGGGGCTGTTCCTCCCCAGGTGCAGGACCTGCCTTTGCTCTGCTGAATTTCAGCAGGTTCCAGTATGTTAATTTTCAACAATGTTAAATGAGATAGATAAAAAGGGGAAGCATTGTTAGACCGTGTCTTACATAGACATTATATTATTCCAAAAAAAAAAAAAGGAAAGAAAACAAGTGAACCAAGTAAGAAAAAAAAATTATCAGAATGCTTTTATTACAGGCATGTGATGTGGGACTTATTAAGACCCTGGATTCAGTCTTCACATTTTCTTCCCTCTGCAAACGCCAAACAGATGAAGGATGAATCTCCCAAATGGTGTATTTTAATTTGAGAGTAGATAAAAGACTGATACAGCTCACTCATCTGTAGTATGGTTGGGACCAGCTTCCCTAAGGAACCTTTATTTTTACCTCTTTTACTTTTTACCTTAATTCTGCATGACATTTTGAAAAGGCATCTCTTCAGTTTGATAGATGATTTTGTGGGCCAAGTGTCGTACCTCAGATCTGAACCTAAACATTTGCTTTCCCTAGGGGGAAAAAAAATAAAATATATGTAAGTAGTTAGAGTTATTCTTTGCTCTCAACTGTCACTGCAAATATACCTCACGTTACATGCAACCAGAAGACAGTCGATGATCCTTGCACCAGTGTCAGGTCTGTTTCATAAATCAGACAGCAGGAGGTGGTCCAAAAGTCAAATTCTGAATACTCTCCTGGGGTCTTAATAGGTTACCTTTGAATTGGAGCAAGCCCTCATGGGTCCCAGGCTGTTTGAACTCCATAACTGGGTCTTCCACATAAGTAGCTATCAAGCCAATGGGCCTTCTGGGTTCTTACTTAATATGCTTAGAGGTTTTGCTATTAGAATAAATGCCAGTTCTTTTTGTTAGTGGATTCCTCAGGCTTTCGGAGTGCAGTTTTAAGCACTCTAAATGCCACCAGTGCTCATTATCCCACCTCCCACTCCCCAGTGTAATTCTTAAGTGACAAGAAGCTGGAAAAATACAGATGGCATAATTATATATTTTTGCAGTTGATTAATCACCACAAAACATTAATCACATTTGGTATAACAATACATAATCAAATTCTTTA
Source organism: Leptocoma aspasia (assembly GCA_013399835.1). Taxonomy (NCBI): domain Eukaryota; kingdom Metazoa; phylum Chordata; class Aves; order Passeriformes; family Nectariniidae; genus Leptocoma; species Leptocoma aspasia. The sequence goes on along the minus strand of VXAX01000913.1, from coordinate 108,727 downwards.
TAGTAGAAATTAAGTTTCCTTCTGATATGGAATGGATTCCTTTAGGATATTGACATGGCTTTTCAGCATCTGTTTTGCACCAATTCCACATCTGCATTTGATTTAATCAGCTTTAGGGCTCTGCAAAAAAAAAAAAAAAAAAAAAAGCTTTAAGGTTTGTTTCATGTTTCTAAGTGCACGTGTCAATAATAGCAGAAGAGCAAATAGAGATATAGCTGCTGTGACAAACTACTCTTTGTATGTTACTCTTACTCATTTTCTGCCTTCAATGGATCTTTTCTCTCTTTCAGCTACTTTGTTAAATGGAACAGAAAACTTCCTCTGAAATAATTCAAGTTGGTAATATATTGATAGAAGAAAGTCAAGATAGCATGCCAAAAAATGAACTCCTGATAGCTTATCACAACTGTCAGCATCAAAGCCACAAGGAATTGTTGCTGGCCCAGTGGTCAAGGCATGATGCTGTAGCCAGTCACATCAGATATATTTACCACCCCACTGTGCTGCCTTTGACTTCCCAGTCTCCATGGTCTGTCAGATGTAGCTCAACTGCCAAGGAATAATCTTTGGCATTGGTTCAAAGCTCTGTGGCCCACAGGTCCTAAGTTGTCCCAGAATATGCTAAAACTGTTTTCAGCTCTGCAGATGTGGGTGATGGAGGCCACGGATTTCACTTCCAAAAGTGTGCTTTACCAACCATGTCATGGAACAGCCAGAGGCCAGTGCATGTTCCATCACTGCTGCTAAATCTGGGTCACTGTGCAGTAAAGCAACATAAAATGTGTAAACCAGAGGCAGAACAATCAAGCAGAATTTAATTGCCCACTGCTAAGGGATACTCTCTGCTAGATTATACATGTAAACATAACTAAAAAGAGACTCTAAAATCCAGGAAGATAAGTCCATAAGATTAACTCATTATTTTACATTGATGTTTTAGTCCAACAGGATATAGATATGTTTTTTTGGTAGATTAAAAAATCTAGCTGCAACACATAGGCTAGAAAAACCTTTCTGTTCAGGCAAGAGGCAATTAAGCTTATTTGGGATGTGGAAGCTCAAACCCAGTCCAATGGAGGGTTTTGAGGATGCTTTTCCCAATTTCTACAGGAAGTATTCTGATCTCCAAGTTATACTGGAAAAGAGGTTTCTTCTCTCTCAAAGGTCCCATGGAGATACGTAAGTTTTCTATACAGTCACTGGCATTTAGTTCCTCTGAACTATGTTTTTAAGACAATTTATTTTATATTTTTATGGGAAACTGTGAGAGACCCAAGGTTAGAAAAATACACCAAGATGAGTGCCTTGGCTTGAATATGAAACCACTGCCTTCCCCCTTAGTTTTCACAATTGAGATACTAATCATCTTTGGAAAAAAAATGTCATAGGGAGGTTTTTTTTCAGAATTTAGAGGTAATTTATACTGAATTGTGCTTAAATTCATCAGTTCTATGATTTATTTAAATAAGAGCATTGTGCAAGTGTGTTACTAAGAAAACAGTGCAAAGAAAAATCAAGAAGATGTGTATCTCACATTCAGTGTGTTCAGCTCTTGATTTCAATACCTAAACTTTGGACTCAGAGTATGAATGCTTAGTAAAAATATTCATATTTATCATGCTTTTGTGAGGAACAGCAAGAGAGCAAAACAGCACACGTGTATGTAGTAACCATTTGCTGCTTCATGAACATAAATTGTAAATTAACCATGCAACTTACAAGGAGTGATTAAAAAAGCAAACAAATAAAAAAAGAAAAAACCACCCTACTTTAAAATAAACTAGATCAACTAGGTTTTGAAACAAAGAACTGAGGCATGTTTTCTGAACACATAATTTGTCTGCTGGTGCTCAAAATTGGGATGTTACTGGCTTCTATGAAACACTTTTAGAGCTATGAAGAGTGGTGCTGTAGAAATAAAGTGACTGATGTTCTGCCAATACAAACCTCAAAAGGAGGTTGAAAAACACAGCAAGTGTCATTTCTGAAGCTGGAGATAGGGAGGCATTATGTTTTATTTTGCCCTTTAATATAAGCCCCAAAGCATTGCTTACTAAAACGGGTCTGCTACCTGAACTGAGTCCAACTCAGTCTCTTAGCACAAATGCAGGGATGAAAAACCCATTCAGCATGTCACTGTAAAATTTCTGTGTTTATTGCTGGAATTAGCAGAGCACAGGGTCTTCACATCCACAGGTTGTGACTTCTATTTTGTTGCATACTGAGGAGATGTAGAGCCAGCTGTGCATTGCTAATTCATACTGGGAAACTGCTACTTGCCCAACATCCCCACTGATAACAAGAGGATTGCTTTAATTGGAAACATTAACAGTCATGGGAAACCATGTCTGAATCCTTAAGGACACACAAGGGCTCTGTCATGATCGGTGGTAGATGGGAAAATTGCTTACTTGCTTGGGAAAAGCTTTTGTTTTGACTGTCTGTGCAAAACTCACTTGTCACTCCTAAGTGCTTTTGAGCCTTTGAATGTGAGAATTTTATGAGGTAATCATTTTTGCCAATAAATAAGGAGAATTTCAGGATCATGATTTAACCCTGGAAATATCCCATTGTCCCCAGGAAGCCTCTACTGAAAAGAAGCTGAAGATCTGGGCTTCTGGAGCTTGGGCTTGTGTAGGCGAGGAATCATGATGCTCCTGATACAGTGTTTCTTGAGGAATAACCATAAATCTCACAGCACCTTAAATAGAAGACACTCTGGAACATGTGCATATTTCCTCAAAGTCTTTTAAATCAGTCAATGCAGTTTAGTGCAAGTCTTTTAGCATGTAATGTTGATCCTTGTTAAGGCAAATTTTCCTTTCTAGTGCACTTCATGCAAAGTAAATTTGACATTAACACTGTTGGATAATCTTTTCACCCTCAGTTTGAATATTTAAAGCAGGATTTAAAATGTCTTAGTGGGAAGAATCCTAGTCTGTCAGTAAGTGAAAAAGCAATGAAGCAATAGTTATTTCTCATCTCTGTCCTTACAGTCCAACATTTTTAGGGAAAAAGACGGAATCTAGTCTTTTGACATATTTAGCAGAAATGTTAGAAACATGCTTTTCTGATCAAATGGGACAGGCTGAAAATACTAAACACTCATTAAATACTTTTTCAATGGTCATAGGGTAATCAAAATAATGAAAAAGCCTTTTGCCATGATAGAACTCTTTCAAACCTGTAAAGATTTTATAGCTGGAAAAGCAGCTTTTATAGCCTAATATTTAATAATTAATATTTGTATTTCTGAACACACATCTGCAGATCTAAGAAATAACTGGCTAACCTAGAGACATCAGAATCCTCTTTAAACATATATGAGTAGGGAGAAAGGCAATATATTGAAATGGAAATATTTTAATTTAACCAGTTAAATGGAGCAAGGGGAAAATAGGCCTGAGATCCTGTACTGGGTTTGCGTGACCAGGTTTTGGTTGCTTTTTTGGGGGGCTGCAGGGGTGAGTTGAGATGCTGCTGGAATCTTCTCCCATGTGCAGCAGAGCAAATGCCAGCTGGGTCCAGGGTGGACTCGCTGCTGGTCAAGGCTCAGCCCATCAAGAATGATGGTAATGCCCCTGTGATAACATATTAGGAAGGGAAAAAACATATAATGTAGAAGTGTTTCTAGTCAGAGAAGAGTGCAGGGTGAGAAGGTGTGAGAGGAGCAGCCCTGCAGACTCCAGGGCAGTGCAGAAGGAGGGGCAGGAGCTGCTCCAGGCTCTGGAGCTCAGATTCCCCTGCAGCCCCTGGAGCAGCCCATGGTGAGGCAGCTGTGCCCCTGCAGCCCAGGGAGGGCACGGGGGAGCAGAGATCCACCTGCAGCCCCTGGAGGAGCCCAGGCTGGAGCAGGGAGATGCCCAAAGGAGGGATGTCAACCCATAGGGAGCCTATCTGGAAGGAGGCTTCTGGCAGGGACCTGTGGAGAGGGGAGCCCAGGCTGGAGCAGGTTTTTGATAGCACTTGTGACCCGTAGGGTCCTGCACTGGAATTGCCTGCTCCTGAAGGACTGAATCCTGTGAAATAGTGACCCACTTTGGAGTAATTCATGGAGAGCTGTTTTACACAGGAAGGACACCACACTGGAGCAGGGGAAGGATTTCAGATCCTCCCCCTGAGCAGCAGCAGGAACAACATGCTCACCATAATTCCATTCCCATTTCCCTGCACCACTAAGGGGAAAGAGGTGGAGCTTGGAAAGAAGGGAGGCATTGGGGGAAATTGTTTTTAAGGTTTACTTTCCTTCTCATTATCCTGCTCTGCTTCTGTTAGTCATAAACTCAGTTAATAACCCCAAGTTGAGTCAGTCTTGCCCATGACGGTGACTGATCCTTAATTCATGAACCTTGTGTTATATTTTCTGTCCCCTATCCAGTTGCAGAGGGGAGTGAGAGAGTGGTTGGTGCCTGGAACCCAGCCAGTGTCAGTCCCCTACAGATGCCCATTGCTTCGTGCACTCCTGGCATATCTTTATGATGTTGTGGGGCTGCCCAGATTTACAGACCAAGCCATAACAGGCACCTGATTTGGGAAAAATACACAATGGTAATAGAAGGAAGTCAGCAAGAAGCCGGCAATGTATTTATACCCTCAGGAGTCCACTCCAGTGATATCTCTGATATAATAATAGACATATAAAATCCTATGCTAATACTCTTACTCACATCTTTCTCTGTTGTTTCATAAACTAAACTTCCCTAGACATTCACAAGAGTTGTAACTGAGCAAGGACCAAGCAAAGACAGACTCAGCAACTCAGGAATAAGTAATCTTAGGGAAGTACATTGATTAGCAATCTCTATTCTTGTTTAAACATATTCCTGCTACATTGTTGACTGAGAGGATTTGCATATGAAAGCAGAATGTGCTCCAGTGTTGAGGAAAGGGTGAGATGCTCACTGTGTATTTATGGAAAATAAACTGTTAAAGAGTGACAACCAGCTCTGAAACTTCAGGGGGGTAGAAAAAGAAGAGAGAGAGGTAGAAAGAAAGAGAGATAGAAATCTAGCAGCTTTTGACAGGTAGGCATAAATCTTCCTGAAGGGTAGAATCACTTGAGGAAAGAGAGTGTGAGAGACCATTAAATCTTAAGAGTTTTGCATGATTCGTGAGGAAAATGTGGAAGTTTACAAGGCATAGACTGGCAACTCCAAATGTAGATTGAAGATCATCAGAAAAGCTCTTTGTCTGTGAGGTATTTGGCTCAAAGAACTTGTGTTAGGAATGTTGCTTTATAAGGTCAGGTGTTGGTAAAAGACAGCCTCGCTTTCTGGGGTTGTTGGGCAGATGTTGTTCATGATGGACTGTGGCTGCAGACCTCAGCAAATCCAGCATTTTTAAACCGTAGGATTTAAATGTCTTGCCTTACAAGAAACCAGTCTGGACAATCCTTTCCATTGGTTTCTAGGCCAATCTTTTCACAGGTGCAGTGCCCCTGCACTGAGTGATGAATGACACTGGTTATAGTTCATCTGTGTTTGAAGAAGATAAACAGCTTGGTGCCAAGGTAACTCCCTTTCCATAGAGAGAACAACACAGTAATGTATTGAAAGGAGAAAAGGGGTTTATTTGTCCTTCAGTCTTCTACCAATCTGCTCAATTCTCAACTTTGAGCCCATTATTTGTCCCTGTGTGCCTCATGGTAGAAAGTAGGAACTGTCCCTCTGGCTTGAGGGGGTTTTTATTTTTTCTGCTATCATGAATTGGGGCAAAGATTAAATGCTGGGACTAGGTGAGGTGGCTGTTAACTACCCACTTTCCCAGGCTTTCTCACTTCTCCATGTACTTGTGGGGACAGCAACAAAGACAGTATTGAAATCTCTTCTACAGTATGCAAAACTTGTCTGAGGACACATGTGCCTTGTTTGTTCCTACCTTTCTTAAATTATGTTCTTGAACAACATCTGAATGATACTAGTTCACCTTTCTTCACAATGTTCTCTCCCTGTGAAAATCCAAACCAAAAGAATCCAGTCCTGTCCTCCACGATAGCTTGTATTTCATGACCAATAATCAGACTCAGTGAACTTCACTATCTGGAAAGACAAACAAGACAAAGTCAGTGCAGAATGAACAGTTAAGAAGCTACTTAGCTAGAGGATTTGGCTTAGGTTTGTGACACTTTCTAAGAAATGAGATTTATTGATAAACCAAAGATCAGATAATTCCCATTTTCTCTTGTGTTGTTGTGATATCAGACAAGATCATACCAGAAAATCAATAAGGAATTTCAGAAGATGCAATGCTTAGTAAGTTATTTCCTCCTTATTTCACAACGTCTTTGGATACTCCCCGCTATTACTAATAGTGATTTCATCTCATGCACAGACACACTTTGTCACTTGGTCTGCTCTGATCTGTTGATGACAATATGAACCAGTTATGCTAACTTGATAAAACAAAAAAAAAAATCAACCATGCTGTCCTTGCATATGAGAGGAGTTTGCATGAACTGTTGTAGAATTCAGTCACTAAATATCTCTACAATTTTACTTTTTGTTTGTCTCTACCAGCATGGCAGCTGATGGCACAATAAAAGGCCATCATCACTTTCTCTTCAATAAAAAAAAACCCCAAAGAAGAAAATAAATTTAAAAAAAAACCCACAAAACCAAAAAAACCCAAAAAAACATTGGAAAGAAAAAAAAGGAAAATAGAAAACAAGCAAACAAACAAACAAACAAAACCCCAAGAACGAACAAATAAACCAAACCAAAACCAAAAATACACCCCCTAAATACCCCACAAATTTATTCACAAAGTACAAAACTCAGGTCAATGTTTTCCTAAAGTGGTAAATAACAAAACTACTCCTCGTACCTTTTTACTTAAGATAAGTAGATTTCACCTCTAACAAAGAGCTAAGTTCAAATAGAGAAATGAAGAATGCTCCACCTCAGGTAATTGTAGGTTCCTATGCCTATTATGTTAATCCTCAGCTAATTTTAACATTGCTTTTATAATCTATTAAAAAAAAAACAAACACAAAAGTCAAAACCCCATGCACTTGAAGAAAATCAGTCTTGTTAGCTGACATATTTTGGTTTTCTTGAGTCAAGAATAAGGTGCATTGCACCCTAAAAGTAACTATTTCTCTGCTTTGCTTAAGAGAGTCAAAGGATCACTAGCTCAGGGGTAAGGTCCACATTTAATTAGATAAGGACTGCTCTTAGTATTGGCAATAATGATAGCAGTGGGATTAATGTGACTCTTATGGCTGTCACCAGATGCCATAGCTTCAAGGCAAGTAGAGTTTTTATGCAATGTTTAGGGAGAAATACATAAGGATGGGATCTTCAGATGCCAAAATCTGAGTGGATTACTGAGAACCATGAGCACTCTAAAACATTCATTTATCTATTTCAATGCAAATGTCCAGCCATCAGCTGAAGATTTCCTTCTTACCTTAGACTGTAAACTATGATTTTTTTTCTTGAATTCAGAGCTACAGCAGGTCATACCATGGTTTGTTTGTTTGTTTGTTTTTCCTTTAAAGTGGCAACATGGAAAGGAATTGCAAGTGTTTGCACTCTGCCTTAAATGTTCAGCAGTTATAGCACATCCTTTGAAAAATCTTTCTTTAAATACTCAAAGTGTTTAATTTATGAGACCAGAACTCTCACACCTCAGGAGGGAATCTCCACTGTGTGATCAGATATTCTTCAGTGCATTTCTACCTTGGTAAGAAAGAGCAGAAAAAGGAGAGAAACACAGTGAAAGAGAGGCATAGAAATCAATGAACTAAAAAAGGAGAAAGTACTAAATACCACCTCCCAGTGTATGAAATATTTCATTAACTCACACTTTTGTTATTGTAAAATATGCTGATTATCTACTTCTGATCAGACTTAATAGGAAAGTTAACTACCACATATACCTGTGGTGAGAGCACACAGCCACGGGATGGGGGGCCACTTCCAAGGCAAATAGGTTGCCCCCAAAGAGTAATGTAACCACATGGGTAGGATGGAGGCAAAATGCTGGTGGTAACCCAAGGAAGAAGAACTTATTTTTACTATTTTTACAGAGTCTAGATTTTAGACTCTGTTTTCCCCTGGAACCTGATGTGTAAGGCTGATCCAAAAAGCACCATCCAAAAACGTGGAACAGAGTGGTCTCTGCAGAGACACATGGGACACGTTTATCCAGTTTCATGTAACTAAATAAAATTGTCTAAATGGTTACCTTAAGGCATTTAAGATCTACCTGGGACAGACAGACATGATGTAGAAGCTATAGGAGGTCTGTTTCTGTCTGGAATGGTGGCTGGAGCCACCTTAACATGTTTCCTGGTTTCTGAGGTCTGGGCATAGGTTGGAATCCTAAGTAAATAGCCATTGGACTACCTTATTTTGCATAAATCTGCAGGTGAAAATCAAGATTTCAGTGATTTTGATGTTTATAGTATTACAGCAAGTATTACACAGGGATTCTGAGAATCAAAAAGCATTTTATAACTTCAGTGCTGAAGAAACTTGCCTATTTCTATGAAAGAAGCTTTTCAAGGAATTGAAAACAGATCTTCCAAACTTCATTCTAGGGTGTCAAAAGCCACACACTTGTTTTAGATATAATATTATGAAACAGATAAGTAAAAAGGAAAACATTGTTGACTGCATGAGCTGAAAGTCTTAAAAGGCTTTCTTTCATTCTGCCTGAGTCACTGTAAAGAGCCCTGACTCTTTTTTTCTTTCTGGGAAGTAAATCTGAACTCACCAGCCATTGTTTCAAAGCAAAAAAAGTTTTAAATGAAAAGGGAGAAGAAGAAAGAATAAAAAAAATCAAGTTCAGCAAACTTTTGTAGTGCAGGAGAAGAGCCACTAAGCATACAGTAGTGTATTTTTAGAGTAAATGACATGTGCTTTTTGCTCTGGTGAGCGATCCATATTTTAAATGTCCCCATATACCATTATCATGCATAAAAACCTGTCACTATTATTCATGTCTTTTTCCCAATATCCATATTTTGACATTACCACTGAAAAGATCCAGTGTGCTCAGTGGCTTCTTAAAAATAAATAATTGAAAGCTACTGTAAATTATATTAAGCCTCGACATGGCTGACCCTCTCTTGCTTCAGTCCATTGCTATCTCTTTAAATGTATTCACTCATAAATTATATTGTAATTTGGAGGTGCTGAAGTCTTAAGTTTTTTGACTCAAATGTAACTTCCTTCCCAATGCATAATTCATTTTCACTTTGTTCTTGGTGCTGCGTGTGCAATCGCATTTTTGGCAGCCAAATGCAGGCTGAAATCAACAACTCTGTAAAGGGTGAGAATGAAATCAGAATGGACGGCTTGGCGGAAGAAATATTAAGCGTGTCACAATGTTTTGTACTCTATCTTGTGAAATGGAAACAAAAACCTCAAACAACTCCTGAGTTTAAAAGGAATGACATTTAAAGTCTGAAAATTATCCACTGCTGATGTCATGCTGTTGTTGCATTTAATTACTTTTCACATCACATAAGCTGATGGCTTCTGAATGTTTTTGTGCCATGAGATTTTTTTGATGGAGAGCATACTCTCCCATTTTTCATTTTTTTAAACTGTAATAAGTCAGTCAATCTCTGCGGACACAGAAGAGGGACATCAGGCTTATCTGATAAAAATGAGTGTCACTAACTTCAGAATACTGACCTTATTTTCTGAAATAGGGTTCTTGCAAAAGCCTTGAAACTCACATTAAATTAACATGTTATTGGGTCAAAATTTCAACTGCTTTAAGGGAAAGTAGCTTTGCAACCTCATGTTGACTGACCTTTGTTTTTATCTTTTCAACATGAACAAGTACTACTGGAAACAGACTCATTCAAAAAATAACATCCTCCAGTATTATGGTTTTCTTAACACGTAGTTATATCTGCAAGACAGCAAAGTAGACTGAAGTGCAGCTGCAACATGATGGATCAATGACAGAAACATGTCATATTGATAGGCATTCATGAAGATTTCACATGATCAAGCATAAAGGTGACAAGTTTTTTTTTTTTCTTTATGAGATCACACAGCACATTCAAGATAGTAAGGTGAAGAGGAAGCTGCAAAAATTCAAAACAACCCAGGAAAGTGAGGAGTGTAGAAGGACCAACTTACAGTGTAGTAGATGACACATGATAACCCAGGAGCACTTACATGAAACTGGTGAAAGCTTGGTGGTTAGGGGTAAGCTGTTATAAAGATTAAAGATGGAAAAGAAAACAGGGTTCAAAAAAGCAGTTGAGACACAGAAACACCTCTCCCCACCAAAGTTTACTTAAGGACTTGTCATTTACCTGAATAAAGTCATTGTGTTATAAATAAGCATCTCTGTAGCATTAAAAGTCCCTAAATCTAGTTTTGTGAGGCTGACAATCTGTGATGACTACCAGAACCTGTGTGTCAGCCCTGACAACCCACCTGGACAACATGACTATTCTTTATCTCATTTCTTTTTTCCTGGCTCCCCACTCCCCACTTGCTTCAGTTCTCTGTTGGGTGTTCAACCTTTTGTCTGCACCTCTGAAACACGTGACAGCTGAGACTCTGGAGCACTGCTTCATTCCTTAAGGACAACGCACTCCTGACACTTCCCTCTGTCCCTGACTGGCCTTATAAGCCAGCAGAACTCAAGATCACAGTTTCAATGTCACGAGTGACACACCTTTGCTTTTTTGTCTAGCCTTTCCTCAATTCCGGCTTATGATCTGTGTGCTTTTCCCTCCTGATTTCTCACTATCCATCTGTCCCAGCATTGCACCTTGTGCTCATTGTTACAGCAGTGAGACAAGTATTGTTTGTATGATAACACCTCCCATCCCAGTCTGCCTCTGTGTTTATTCATGTTGTTCTGCAGGACTGGAACAGCTGTCCTGAGGTAATATGCCAAGCCCCTTAACCTTGCATTATTCAAATCTCTCCCTAGGGAAGGAGGAAAGTCTGTGAGCATCATCGGCTTAGGGGAATCTTTTGTCAGTGTATATGGTGTTACCTCAGCCTACTCCTCTTGCCAGAAAGAAAAAGCCTATTGCACTAAACAGGTTCTTCTCAAAAGACTGAGGTGTTCAACCTGGCTCATTAAGACAGCGGCTGTGAAGACAAAGAAAACAGTTCAAATGGGACATTTAACTAATCTGTTTTTAAATCTCTGACACACACACACACACACACAAAAAAAAAAAATCAAAGTGAATTACAAGAAAGAAAAGGAAAATGTCTGAAACAGAAAGAACCTATGTCCATAGATTTTGACAGCTGCAATATTATAAGCTGAATTAATGTTCCATAAATATACACTGGGCATTTCCATTATAGTAATGTCAGCTCTCATTGTCAGTTAACAGGTGCCTGTATAGTAAACCACATCTGACTTCTGAGCCGTGTCTTGAGTTGTATTTTATGATATCAAATGATACCATGATGGCATAAAACCAGTCTTTAATTGTTCTACTGAAATGTTACACTAAAAAAATTCCGCCTCAAAAAAAAAAAAAAAACAACAAAACCAAGAGAAAAAACCCAACCACCACCAACAACAACAAAACAAACAAGAAACACAAGGGAGAATTTGCAATTTCATTATACTCATCATCCACAGATATCTTAAAGTGAGGTGAGTTGATGTGTAATTATCAACTGCATTCCTCACATCAACGAGCATAGAAAAGAGAAAGCCATTAGCTATTTTAGTATGTTTCAGAGCTATCTGATTTTCATTTAAGGCAAACCTTAAATGAAAATCAGCAGTTAAAAAACCCAGTGCTTATTTCAGATACTGAATTGCTGCTAAAAACAATGGCTATAGAATTAATTAGAAAAACACCTCCGACACTTGAAAAGAAAAGATGCAAAAATGAGGGAATTTTTGTACAAAAGTGGCATGGAATCATTGACTGCATGTGGCTGAATGAAAGGGGGATACCCTTTTTTATCAAAACAATAGGGCTTTTTTCCCTCCACCAAATAAAAGCAGACAAAATTGTGGTTCTGTTTTATGCCAATTTTTTTTTTTCCTTCTCCCTGTCTGTCAATTTTAAATTTACTTATTAAATTAGTGACATGGAGGTTGTCCGGACACGTGGTACAGGAGAACTTTAGCATTAGTCCAGCCCTCAGGGAAGTGTTTGAAAATCTTGGTGCATCCAGCAAGCAACAACATAACAGATGGGTGAGTTGGTCACAATAGCAAAGACTTTTCCTTGCATTACCACATCACAGGAAGCTTCTGAGAGAAAGCCTCAACTTCACACACTCTTAACTTCAAGCAAAAGACTTATAAAATTTTTTGCAGTCTTACGTTGCCTAAGAAGCCACTCAGAATGAAATGTCACAGTTCTCCTTAGCACAAAAGTAAACGTGGGATATAATTGTTTGTCATCTTTTATTTAAGTTGTGGTTCTGTTTGAATTTCAGGCGTGCTTAATCTGACCACAGTCAACTGTCTAAACAAGCAAGCCTCAGTACTTCTACTGCATCGACAACCAGCTTAAGAATATCAGCTTATATTTTAACATTAATTTTCTCTGCACTTTTCTGAAAGTGCTATTTCCTCTGCTCGCTGCCATAGGCTAGTTACAGTAGTGGAGCTTAGTTTCAGATACTCTGAATATAATGAGAAAAAACTAGCATCAGACACAACAATACTGGCTGTGAGTATTGAGAAATCTGTGAGAGGCCGTCTTATCACAATTCCTGCCTCAGCCTTTCATTTGTGGTAAACACGGAGTACATAACAACAACAACAACAACAATAATAATAATAACAAACAATAAAAACCCAAACAAACAAACCCTCAGTTGTGTACTAGACTTCTTAAACACTGCTATTTTTATTACACCAATCCTATGGCAAAAATGGTATGACATTCTATGGGTTCCTAGCTTTAAGGCTGGATCTAACCTTTACTGCTTGGACAAGCTCAGCTGGACTGACTTATGACCATACAAAAAATTCGGTTGTGAAGAATGGGAACAGACACAGGACATTTGCAGACTGCAATGATCCAGTTTACCCATAAAAGCATCTGTATTGCTACAACAGTCCAAGGAGTGTGCTGTTACCAAAAATTCAAATTGGCAAAATACAGTGTTAGTAGTTTATATAGATATAAAAATCTAAATAAATATCTTCTCAGCCTGGTCTACCATTGTTTCTTTCTCCTCTTGGTCCTTTGTCTTGGTGAGTTTTACCTGCCTCAAAATTCCTTCTGCTTCCAAAGTAATTACACCATTAGTACTTCTGTAGGCACTCATTATTGCTCATGTGGTCTTCAGAGTTAAGCAGAATGCATCACTTATTTGATTACTTTCTAATTAATTGACACTACATTGATGTGTAGGTGCCAATACCAGTTCTGCTGATTCAGTAGATCTTGACAGTGCAACAGACAACCCTGAACTGAACTTCTGTCAAATATTCCTACCTCAGTTTCTCTTTTACTTGCCTGAATGGAAGGATATTCACAAATCCACTGGACTGCAGAAATTAGGAACCCCAGGGATGTTCTCCAGGTCTGTACAAAGTACAGTGTGACCTCAGGAAAGCAGACACGGCCAAGATTTGAGTCTATTAGTGTTAAATCCAAAGCTTTGATTGTTAAGCAGTAGCATCCTTGACAGATCACCAAAACTTTTCTTTCTCACAAGGGTCTCTCATAAGGCTTAAGAGCAAAGTTGTTGAATAGCATTGTTCATCCAAATGCTGTAAACTTCATTGGGGTCCATATGCTGAAATATAAACACTATTAAAATGGCCTGCTTTGTGAGAGTTTGAGTATTCTCTCTTTCCCTAAGGGCTAATATACTTCATAAGTGCTCTTTTCCACCATATTTTTCAGAATCATTCTTTTGCTCCCAAGTGTGCAAATAATGTATATGTAAGGATTACATCAACCTCCTGCATGTTAAAAGTCTTAGTTTATGCTCATTAGTTTAGCCCTCCCTAAAGATATGCATTGTTTGCATTATCTATTCTTCTTAAATTCAACTCATCTCTGTGCCAGAAATTTTGACACGTATTACATTCCTCCCGGTCCTTCTTAGCCAAGTATGGGGCTTTACTGCATCAAACACTGAATTTACTGAGATGAAAAGTTAGTGCAATATTGGTCCTGAAATGTAGGTGGTATTGTTATCTTTTCATAGCTACATATACACCTCTCTTGAGGAGATCTCTTTTAGCTTCAGTCTTGGAGGCAGTGCTTTTGAGTCAAGATTATGCTGTGATAATTCTTTGAAACTTTATTTCTTTATATTAGCACCACTGGACAATATCCTTCTTTGAGTGAAACACCATCATTTACCAGTAGCTTATATTCATACTAGTCCCTGTAGCACAATTCAGAAACACATTTTCTATTTACATTTGTCTCTCCCAGCTCTCATTTCACTTCCCAGAGCTTTTCTCCCCATGCTGTAATAGGCCTGAATTTTGATGAGGCCAAAACACAAAGCAGCCATCATGAATGACTTATTTAGATGCACAACTTTTAGCATACTGCTGATTCTGTTACTACATCAGTCAAGTTTCCTGACTACTCTTCCTGAGATGTAACAGCTCCAGAAGGATTTGGAGAAACACTACAATAGCCTGAGAGTTGCATTTGTTCTCGCTTTTGCTCTTGCCCGGCCCTGATTAGAAGAAATGTTCCCGTTAGCTAATTACTTTCTCAGTGGTGACAGATGGCCAAAGGGTGTATATGAGGGAAAAACAGAGAGGAAAAGGGTTAGTGTTGCAGATCACCTCGTTCTCCTTTTATTTAGCTCCTCTAAAGCTGTAGATTTAATGGACTGATCTCCGATTGGGGTTGGAGCACTGACTGGAGAATCAGGCCCGGGAGGCTTAGTGACCTGCGGGTGAAGGCCCTGCAGGTGTGTGGCTAACAAGGTGCTAATTGGCTACCAGAGTGAGGATGAAAGCAGTTACAAGCAGTTGGTCCAGAGGCAGCATTGTGCCCCGAAGAGCTGAAAGTGCCGGGTTTTGTGTCTGGGAGGAGAGGCGAGCTCTGCTCCTGGCTGCTTTACTGCCGGAGCCTGGCTGGGAGTGTTTTGGTCGGGAGGAGCTGGCAGTGCTCTCCTGTGCCTCTCATGCGAGCCGCTGCACCTGAGAGAAAAGTCAGACCTTTAATTAACGGGTGTGGATGTGGCTCAGTGGATTATGTTCTCGCAGGAGCACAGCTAAATCCTTCAGCAAGAGGCTACAGATTCTGCATCTACTTTTCTCGTGAAATATTGAGAAAGTTGTGATGTGAAATCACAGTGTGAAAGATGTGAAATCACAGTGTGAAAGACGTGAAATCTTGAGAAAGTTCAGAAAGATATTTCTCTGTCTTCCCCACCCCCCCCGTTTTTTCCTTTCTTTTTTTTTTTTTTTTTTACATTCAGCTCAATGAAGTCTTCTCCCCTTCACTCCTAGCTCTCACTATACAAGACACCCACCTGCTAACACAACGTCACCACGCTCAGGAGTCCCCTACATCTGAAATCAACAGAGAAAAGAGAAAATAAAGATTGCAGGCCAAAAAAAAAAAAAAAAAAAAAACAAAANCCCCAACCCCCACTCGGCCCCCCAAAACAAAAAAAAAAAAAAAAAAAAAAAAAAAAAAATAACAGGAAAAAAAAAAAAAAAAAAAAAAAAAAAAAAGCAAAAAAGCACATGCTCAAGGGTGAAAACAATCCTGCCATCAGCAAGGCAGCAGAAAGAACTTTGCCCTTGTTTTTGTACTCCACCTGCTATAAACCTTTGGTTTTGTTTCCCTAGCCGTTTTCTTGCTTTCAAACCAGCATTTTTTTTTGCAAGGAAAGGAGAAAGGTACCGGCTTTCAAATGTATTGGTCAGCACTTCCATGAGAAGCCTGACTTATATAAGATTTTCATTTAGAACTTGATGAAAGATGTACATGCCTCCTTCAACATGCAAATTTCTCTTCCTTTCCAGGTGGCTGTTCATTGTGTTTATTTTTGCTTTAATGCAATATTGACAGCTTTGTCATCTACAAATCTTTACCTTTTAAGTAACTGGAAGTAAGGGGGGAAAGAAGAAATGGCTGATATATTAGTGCCAGTGCTTGTAGAATGTTCCTTTGGGAGTTTTGTTGTCGGGTATTTTGTGTCTTTTATTTTTAAACAGCCATCAGCTGTACTTTAAATTGCTGCTGAGATGAATGGAAGCTAATAGGAGGTGTTCCTGAAGTTTGTTTTCTAATCAGATTAGACTGACTCTTACTAATAAAAGTGACTACTGTGAGCAGAAATGTTTGTGACTAAATAATCAGTTTTGTTATTGAGAAATGAGTAAATTGCCTAAGGAAAAATTTATAAATAATACCTAGTTTACTAAGATTTAAATTAAGGGGCCGTTACCCCCTCATCAATCTATTCTGAATTGCTTTTCTGTTTAATTTATTTATCTTTATTCTTATTTATTTATTTAATATCAGTTGTGTTGCTTATTCTATAACAGCTATATATACATATACAGCTATATATACATATACAGCTATATATATATATATATATATATAGAGGTGTGTTGAACTGCAACTATATTGCAAGGAACACTGACATCAGACTCCTCCATTTGATTGATGGGGAAACTGTGGTATAAGAAGGGTAGATGTAACTAGGAGTAACTGTAAAGTATCAGTTGACATAAAAGTGAAGTTTAACCTAGGCTGAAGAAAATTACCAGTGTAAAAATATCACCTTGTGCAACTGACATATTTTTAAATAAAGGGAAAATTTTCTTCCTTTTTTAATTATAGTATTTGCATTTTGACATGAAAACAAAACAAGTTTGCAGAGTTCTTGTACCTTAAAAAGGCATCTCAGTTACCTTTATTGGTAGTTTTGGTAGAAGGTAGGACTTAGGATAATATGCTTAGCAGAGCTGACTTTAGGGAATGCCTGAACTTTTCCCCTCCTTCAGTTCAAAAAGGCAGTATTCCAAATAAACAGATGATAAGGTATATCATTCTTGATTTAGATTCTATGTTGGCACTTAACTTCAACTGAGTTATTAAATAATTTTGAATTTATCACATGCTTAAGTGCTTTGCTCACATGAGATCTTAGTGAGGCCACCTGCAATGGCTCCTTGCTGGTCTCTGGTGGAGGTTCTGCCTGAAGCTTTAGGGTGGTGGAATAATGGCTCCAAATCCCTTTCTCTTTTTCACTGATTTTTTGCATCTTGAGCACATCCCTCCCCAGTTCAGGCTTGATTGCTTGATTACAGCACTGAGCACACAATGGCACTCCACCAAGAACGCTTCACAATTAGCAGCACTGATAAGCGAGAGAGACAACATTAAAATAGTGGTTAATGAGTACTGTGCAACAATGTTAATGGGTTAAATTATTTTCTTGCCTTCACAGTGCAGCTGAGAAAAAATAATTCTTTTTATTTCTCATAGTGCAACAGTTAATTGCCTGTGTTAAACACAAGGCACCTTCTAGAAAAAAAAAAAAAAACAGCCAAAATCAAACCAACAAAAACCCCAAATCCAAAAATCTCCTACCTTAATTAAAGATGAAATACTTCCCTCTAATTAACAAAATTTACAGATAAAGTCCCCATCTCCAACAGCAACAAGTTCTAACAGCCTTCATCATTATTCCCCAGGGGACAAATGAGCACTGTGGTGCACTGTGACGAAGCTGGAAATTATGTCCTACAGGAATGGCTTCAGGATCTCACTGTGAGATTTTTGTGTCCTATTTCTAGTTAACCATGATGTCTGCATATGAGAGGGACCCTCTTGTCCCCAAATGTTCACATATAGAGGAATGTTTTCTCTAATAACAGAGTCATCATACATTTGAGATTTGATGGAGTAAAACCTGTAACTTTTATTTGACCCAGTCAAGGACTGCAAATGCAGGACCCCAAGATGGTAAGGATTTGATTTTAGAAGTGACATTATCCACATAATGGTCTGAGTTCTCCAAAATAAGGCGGTTATTTTCCTGACATGAACAGATGGGTAAAAGCATTTTTGTGACCACAAAGTAGCTCATTGTTGCAGAAGCAGTTGCAAAGAGTGTCTAATTCTTCAAGCTCAGAGTATCTTTTCTTCTTATTTCTTTTTCTATCAGCTTTTTATCTCTTGTATGTAATAGGATGTTTTTATTTATAGTTTCTTGTAATTATAACCTCCCCCACCAGGAAGCCCAGGAATAAAATTCTCAAAGATTCCAAAGAAAACTGTGACCAAAAAAAAAACCCTAAAAAATAAAACCAAAACTAAACCAAAACAATCACACAAACCAAACAACAAATAATTTAAGTGTATTGTTTAATTAATTTATATAATAAGTTAATTTAGGGTTGGGGTTTTTTTTTGGTAGTATAAAAAACCTTGAGCTCAAAG
Source organism: Leptocoma aspasia (assembly GCA_013399835.1). NCBI lineage: Eukaryota > Metazoa > Chordata > Aves > Passeriformes > Nectariniidae > Leptocoma > Leptocoma aspasia. The sequence continues at coordinate 90,378 of VXAX01000913.1, read as the reverse complement.
TGCTTTTATTATTGACACTGCACTGCAGGCAAAACTCCTGTAAAAATATATATGTTACATATATATAGTATCCTTAGATATTTTGTTTATATATACAAATAGGTACATAAGCACATATATGTAACATGTGAATTTTGCAGGCAGGAGAGAGAGGAAAGATGTGCTTTTCTTTGGCAGTGTTTAGTTCCAGAAAGAAGTATTGCAGTATTAGAAATTATGTGCAATCACTGGTATTACAGTTCTTTCTCTCCCTGTAACATTCAGGACTATAGTTTTTTTATTAACCTAAAGCACTAAGATGGGGAAAAAAAGAGAGGGAGAGTGAGTAGATTTGCCTCTCATGTTTCCAGAAATTGCCTCCTATTCTTCTCCAAATGGAAACCCAGTAAGTGTGGCACTTCATAGGCAGCTGTTCTGAAGAGGATCAGGATATTACTACATCCTCTCAGGCTAGTGGGCACCTAGCAAGCATTTGCAGAGCTCAGTAGGAAAACTGGAGTACTGGGAAATCACATTTGAATATCCATTCATTTCTCTCCTGAATATGTGGATAATGGGTGTTGGGTACTTCATGACATATGTCCATTGAGGTCAGGAAGTGTGTACACCCATAAATACCACCACAGCAGTCCTCAAATTTATTTTTGGGTGAATTATTTTTTATGGCTATAAGTCCCAAGAGGTCAGGGACAAGTAATGGAGTGTGGACCTTTAGCAGATCTGACTGCTTCTAGTGGATATGAGCCCTGGTCTCTGAATATACTCAGTTCTGAGTTTTTATTTCAGATCCTTCTGTACACCCATTGTCCCACCATTGCAGTGGGACTAAAATGGGATAATGACTCTATTCCAGGGCATTAATGGGCAGAACATGTTTGCAATGTGTTTAGCTGCCATCAATATTAATGCACTCATTTGAGGGGCAATAAATTGATAGAGTGTGGCCTTATAATGCATAAAAATTGCATCAGCTTCAGAGCCATAATGGAAAATTCCTCCATAAGTTGAAGTAATTGGGAAAGGGACTTCTCTTAGACTCATTTTGTTTGGCACTTTGTATACTCAGACCTCGACAAGATCAGTCTTGTTGTCTTCCTTTAGAATCTCAGTGGGCTGAAAACAAATGGTTGTTATGATGTAATAAAATCTTTAAAAATAGTGAGTTAATAAGCTGTCTTTGTTGTTTTGGAGAAAGTTTAAGAGGGGCAGTTGCCTTCTGTAATGACCAAGTTAGAAATGAATAAGCTAAATTTACCTCCAGTTTTATTATTTGGAGAAAATTACTTAATAATGCTCTAGAAGAGACAAACAGTGCATTAAGAAAGTTATATATCTATTTAAACACCTATGTCTGCCTCTCACCTACAGCCAAAAGATGTCAGGACATCTCAGTGAGTGGCCCCTTAGTCGTTATCTATATCAGTAAAGTAAATATTACATTTCTGTGCTCTGAATGTGAATGTCTGTTTTGTTTTTACAAGTATTCCTGGCCCAGGTTTGGTCTGGACCAACTGGTAAGCTCCCAAATAATCCCTGTTCATCACTGATCATTATCATGCATTATAGACCCAACAGGCAGCTGGAAGGTGTCCATCCTTTTCACAGGGCTAGATTGATAGCTGGAAGGTGAGTCATTTAGTGTGGTTCTTTTACCTCTGTGACTGAACAGTCCCAGCGATTTATTTAATTTACAGCTAAAAACAGCCATCAAAAACTTCTCTGACAGTCATTTAAGAGCCAGTTAAAACTTTGCCATATTATTTAATTATTTAATTAAGCCAGAAGTCATGCATCTGCTGTAGCAGGATGACTCCTACTAAAAAANCACACAAAAAAAAAAAAAAAAAAAAAAAAAAAAAAAAAAAAAAAAGGTGTGTGGAGGTTGACATGCCAAATCATGCTTAAATGTATGTGTAAGATAGTCAGAAGGATGATTCACTTTCATCTGTGGTAGCACATGTCACTTGGCACCAATGACATCTATTCCAGGCTCTTGGACAGGGTATAAGTTGTGGCAAATGTAATTTTGGTAATTCAAGAAAGACTTGATGTGTGCCAGAGAGGACTCACCAAAACAACGTAGTGCAGGTTGATTCAATCTCTAAATTAAAGCACAGCCAGTGTCAGGCATGGACATATGTAAAGAATAGATAAGGCAAGGAGCTGGGAAAACCCACACAAAACTACATAAAAATCAAGTAGTACCATGGATTCTTTTACAGGCCAATTTAGGAATGATTGACAGATACGGTCATAACCCAGACTGAAAAATGCAAATAATAAATATCCTAGACACGCATACACACAAACACACACACACACACACACACAGAGAAGTAAAAATACAAGGGCTGAGAACTGATCCAGCAAACCAGCCTGACAGAGAGGGGATGTGACACTCTGCTGCCTGCTGAAATAGAGATGTAGAGAGCTGGATGACAACAGCATGCTGAAAAACACTGTAGCCCATAGCTCCTCATTATCTTCATATCTGTGACTCTACATCCTGACCTGTGGGGGATGCCTTAGGGTACATATCCTGAGGTAAAAAATATCCAGCAAAGACTGAGCAGGAAATGCTGCACAAAGCCAGCATGGAGAGACACTTGGCAAACCTAGGAAGTTAGAAGCTTTGCAGTTCTCTTTTCCCCTTGGGTCTCTTCTGAAGGCCACAATCATGAAAATACAGAATTTCTTTAAATTTGGGACAGGCAACAAGTAAGCCTTGAAAAGCTGCAGGCATGATGAAGATGATGATGAGGGTGACGATGGAACAGTGGACCCTGTGATGTGGGGATGAGGAAAATGTGAGTTATCTCTAAGTTGTGAAAAACAAAGACTGAGACAAAAAGTTAACAAACAGTGTGTAGGCTTTCTAAAGCATCTGCAAGAGATGAGTGCCCATCCTCCATCACTGCTCTGGGGGCTGATATCACTGTTCACTCTGTGAGCCCATCACACCCACAGCAATTTTGGGTTGCCCTTATTAGTGATCTCTCACTAACACCAGACTTTGTATTGTGTTAACCCTTGGTCGCCATGCTCTGTACTTGGGATCCTGATGCATTTGCCGTTTTTAGAGAAAGAGCAGAACCTGCTCGAAACAGGAACCTGGGTTCATGTGTCCCTCTTCACTCATTTAAACTCCCAGGCCCCAGCAGTGGTGATCAGTGGGGAAAGGCTGATTTCTATATTCTGGGACCTAATCACACTCAGGAAGGAGGGTTGAAAAAGCTATGAAGTCACTCTCAAGGGGGTTTTTCAAACCCCAGAAGACCGTGGATCTTTTTCTCTTTTCTTTCTCCAACTCTTTTCTCATTTACATTTAGACAAATGACATAGAGTAATTAGGTTCCCTACTCTGCCAAAATTTTAAATAGGATTCTTTAAAAATAGCCTTTAAAACTTCAATTTTATTTTATTTTTTTTACAATAGAAACAGTCTGCTTTTTTAACTCTTTTTCAACAATAGTCATTTGGACATGCAGGCTGAATGCTGACATGTTTGAATAGCACAGAGAGTTTTGAAGCCTATTGTGGCACTTTCTGTCTTTTTTGCTTCATCCCCCTCCACCTCTCCCTTTTGCTTCTTCCTTTCATTCACCATTGACAATGTATGCATTCATAATTGAAGAAATTATTTTCTTAATTTCTTTTCTTACAGTTGTACGAGTTGTTGCTCTTGTCACTGGTGTGGCTGCTGTTTCTACAAACTAAACACATTTGACTACTAATTTCCCATTGAAAGACATTGGAAGGTTCCTGAAATTAATGGTGTAAGACAAGTTTACAAACTGGTAGGCTCTGATGTGAAAATTAGTGTGTCTCCTCTGCAGAAGCTAAATGCAGGAAGTTGGCACAGCAGTGAGCAGCCTGAATACTCAGTAAGGTAAAAATCCTCAGCAAGGAAGAAAAAAAAAAAATTAAAGGTTTCCCATATTTCAGATTTGGAAACAGCAAGAAATAGACAAAAATATCAGAGTACATAGGCATGGAGAAGGGGAAAGCAGACTCCTTAGCAACAAGAGGAAAGTGGAGGATTTTTCATATAGAAAACTCTTTTACTCTGAGAAATCGATGACTTTGTTAAGGACCTGCTGTTGGTATTTTGCTTCAGTATAGTATGTGTTAAGTTATGAGTAATGTTTCTGGGAAATAGAGAGGATTTTTAAGCCAGGAGGTTGCACACAACTATAGTTACTTATGAAGCAGAAATACCAGAGGAAAAAAAATCATAAACCCATGGAAACTGAACATTGTCTTCTGTTCGTGTAAAGGAGGATTGATTGGTTAAAGCTAGTGAAATATTCTGCCAGAGTAAGACAAGGTGATGTAAGAATAATTTGCCCTACTTCTTTGAAGAAAAAAGAGAATATTCCTGGCTGACCATTTGCTGAGGGACATACATTTCACATATACAGGCAGCCATTGCAGTTTTCACCTAAAAAGGTTTTTAAACTCCTTAAACACAGTGTGTCACGTGAAGCAATCAAACTCCTCAACCATATCCAGGTTCTGCTATTTCTTCCTAGAAATCTTTGTGAGTATTTCCTTGAAGTGTGAAAAACTGACTTCTCTGCTTTAGGAGTTTTGGGGGTTTTTTACTATCAAGATCCTCGATTAAATGATTCAAAACAATCTATTTAATTTTATTTTATACAACAGAATCAACACATATTATCTGAAAGAATTGATTTGTATTTTTGCTTTGAAATGACGGTATTTCAACTATCTCTTGATGTAGACTTTGTTAACCCATTAATAGTGGACCTAAATGGATTTTGAAAATTATGCAGTTTTTGCTGAGATAAAACTGTTAAAATAAAAATAATTTATTTTCGACTACTAAAATTTTGCCTACATTAAGGAATGTGTTCTTACTGTTGTGAATGATTCCCAGACTACAAAAATATCAGGAAACAATTATGACAAGTAATACATGTTACCCAAAAACATTTTAAGTGGCAATTACAATTTCACCATCCTGTCCTTCTTCTGTGTGACCTGCCCAATATTTCCCACAAGTTATAGACTACACAAATGCCCAAAATTTCATATCCTACATTTGTATGTTGAACCCATGTAAAACCAAAAAATGAGAACAAATAAAAATAAAACCCACAAACATTTGTCCAGCTGCCCCTCCAAAGTATTCCCTTCAAAAAGAGAATCTATGCAACTGGTTTTTTGATTACTCAGAGAAACTTTTAAGTAAGTGATCTTGAGACTGATTAATTCTGCATCCTGTTAAAAATTTAAAGTAAGCATAAGCAGGAATAGAGTGTTAATGGCTATGCTGTAATCACATCAGGAAACAAGGGATGAACTCAGGCTGTTTGGGAAAGCACCATGAGAGCTCTTACAACAATGAATGATCTGTACTGTTCTATGTGGACTTCTCTTAAAGGGACTAGTAACCTCTACTGTTTTTCAGAAGATGTGTTTTCTTGTGAAGATGTAAGTATTTTCACCCATCACTCATCCTCTATGTGAGCATCAATGATCATAAAGGGTAATATATAAAAGTGCTTGAGGTGAGCATGTTTTCTGCTGTCTCCCTAGTGAATTGAGATGTAGATGAAAGATAAAAATAAGAAAGACAAGAGTATTCAATGGAGAAATACATGTCCTGTACACCAAGAATTAATTTAATAAGAAGCTTCTCCCTGCTAGTGGGCGATTAAACTAAATTGCCAGTCTAAACTTTTCTATGCTGCATTTCAAATGTCAACACATTACATTGCTATTCCTCTTAATTTCTCACAAAGAAAATGCAAAATGAATTCATTATGCTGGAGTAAGTGGAAAAAATGATGAGTTTCTCCAGAAGAGTAGGCAATGGGGAGAGATTGGGCAAGGCGATTATATTGAGATATTTGAATAGCTGGCCATTAGCAAGAGGATCCCCATTACTTTGCTGATAATTATATCCTCTTCGCTATGACTTCCCAGTGGAATAATACAATGTTCCCAGTGCAGGAGATAATGAAAAATACCATTCAGGTGGTACATATATGCCAAGAAGAGTGTGTTGTATTTCTTCCCTTCCCCCATCATGTAGATTGCAACAGCACGCACCTACACGATATGTTAATGTGTGTTTGGTTGTTCAGGGCTGTGTGCAGGGCAAATAAATGTGTCTTGAAAATGGAGCTGGCAGTGGAATATCATTCTCCCAGTGTAATTATCTCCCGTGTTTAGCGGGCCCGGTGTATTGCTGAGTACATTTTTGTTAGCTATTATGTAAATTACTTTCAAAGCCCACCACATTGTAATAATGAGGACTTTGGAAGGGATCTTATAGAGATGAAGTTTTTTTTTTTTTTCCTATTTTAAAGAGAGATGTATGTTTCTTCTAATTAATCCATCATTTTGCAGACACGTTTCTGTTCAGCAATCAAGGAAAATGAAACAAACAAACAAACAAACAAAAAAACAAAGTAGGAGGGAAAATATAGCACAAGAACACCCACTCATTTACAGTAACTATTTTTTTTCCAACTGATACATAAAATCTCTCGTGTGTTATTGCTGCCTTATCACTTCTTGGCATTTTTATTGCTGTTCTATTTTCAGTTTGAGGGAATCTTGCTGCATACTGTATATCTGTCTCAGATTCATTAATTTTCAGAGAAAACTCAATTTGCATCAAAATACTTTGCTGTTTGGATGTTACTTTACATATCTTGGGGCCTCATGGTTTGCACGAGAACTTTGCCTTCCAATTATTTACCAGAGGGAGAAAAGAAATGCCACTGAAATTGCTCAAATTTGAATACTGCAGAATGAAGTAGAATTTGGTTCTTGGTTTCTCTTATGAAAGCCTTTTATTGGACAACCCATGTCATTGGTTTGGTTTGACTTGGATCTGATTTGTTCTAGTATTTAACAAGAATCATAAATGAATGTACATTAAGTTCAGTAATGACCTGTGGTAACCAATTTTTCGTTATATGTGCTTCCATAAAAAAAGTTTTAAACATTTACAGGTCATGCAAGAGGAATATTTTTTACAATATTTTTATACAAGTAGAAATATTCAGTCAGATACTATTAATGAATTTTATGAAAGAAGCTGTAAAAATCTGGGGGCCTGGATTCCCTTCTCATTGGACAGTCACTCTGGCATAAATTTAAATGTCTTTAGTGAAGGGAGAGTAAGTGTTTCTCTTTTGTTTTGGTTTGTAGGTTTGGGGAAGGGGAGGAGGTTGAGATAAGAGAGAAACTGGGTCACTTAATCTGGTGTTAACAAGATGAATCACAGAATCATAGAATGGCCTGGGTTGGAAGGAACCTTAAATATCCCTGGGTTTCAAACCCCCAATCTGTGAAGTTCAGTTGCTTTTGAATGGAACTTCCAAAAGCATCAGTGTATCAGTGGAAGGAAAAATAATCTCCAACATATCTGGAAGACATGCATGCATATTAATTGCTTTTTGGTTTTTCTGTAGAGGATGTGAAAATGAGGCAAAAGCTCCTGAATGTCCTTTTGCATTTGGGCACTTAATGCTGATAAATATTTTCAGGCGTGTGAATTTCTGCAGGTTAAGTTGGCACATGTCTAGAGTAACCAGAATATATGAAAATATATTTGGAATAGAATCTGCAATGGAGATGTGGAAGTTTGTCATTTACACAATAAATCTGGGTAAATATAACCCCCAAATGCAAAAACTGTATAGTATTAGTTGCAAATAAATAGTTGTGTGTGTTACCTGCAATAAACTGATCATGATTCTTGTGTTTTGATACCTTGACTTTCCCTCCTCTTATCTCTTCCTTTTCCCCCTTCACACTCTTCTTTCTACATTTTTTTTGTTTGTTTGCATGTTTTTTTTAAATATTCCTTTCACTCACATACAATTTTAGTCCTTGTGTGCAAAAAATAAAGCTTTGTGAACATTGAGAACTAGTCACTAGTCTTTGCTAATACCCTTTTCTTAGGGAATACTTAATAAACAATGTCTGGGGACACTGTATAAATCAAGAACTTTGAATAATAAGTTAAAAGGATTTTGTCCACTTTGCCCCCACTTTTCTTCCTCTAGAAACTTGACATATGAGATGAAAAATGACCAGAAAGTTTTTTTATGTTTTGTTAAGGTTGAGATCCCTAATCCACCCTTCTACAGCAAGGAAAGACAATTCTGAATAAAAGTTCTTGAGTAATAGGCCAAAGCAATATGTTTTCTTGTGCTTCCCCGTATTTACATAGCACATGTTTATGTTAAACAACAACAACAAAAATCAGCTATTTGATAACCTTCGTAGTTACAAAGCAGGTGTAAAAGCTTATGAGCTTTTACAAAAAAAAAAAAAAAATAGTCTTTTTCTATCTTTAACACATACTTCAATTAATATGCATGCATGTCTTCCAGATTTTGGTGAGAGCCCACTGAAAGAAAATCTGTTTCCATTCTTTATGTAAAAAATAGACAGATGGATTAGATGGGCAGAAAGATAGAATGTTATTTCATAATGGGCTTTATTTTTTGTTTTATTAATATTTGCTTAAATTAATACTTAATGTTTCATTTCATTAGTGTTATGCTAAACGTTATTTCAATTAGTTTGGAGTGAGGTTTTTTGTGTTTTATGTGACACAGCTTGAAGTGCTTGGACAGAATCATGGAAATGGAATAAATCTGTTGACGTCAATCTAATTGTGCAATCTACACAGCGGTGTTGAAAATCGATCAATACAAAACATGTTTTACATATTTCAATATGAATTTCCTCCTGTCACTCAGCAGTGGTTACTCACCATAAAAATGTATATTTTCAACAAAAAAGAAATTATGAACTTTAAGGACTGGGAATCTTATTCTGCAATCTGTGTTCGAGAAAAATCACTTTAGCTTGCCTTACAAATGACCTAGAGAGGCCTCCTACTGAAAAGTGATGGCTTTCATTCTCCATCTTCAGTCAAATTTTAGCATCCTTCCTGAGGGAGCCAGCTGTCACTTGGTTAAGGGTTTGGAAATCTAGGCACAAACCTACTTTTATTTCATCAAGACAATTCAGATAATGTGGGTGCGTCCAAATAGCTATTGGAGAGAGTGTTAGCTTCCACTTGGTCATTAGGCTGGGTTTCATCTGACTAAATGTAGACATCAATGAGGTAGCCACATATTTTTTATCTTGTCACCCCAGCCAATGAGGGAAACAAGGTCATGATTCATCTTGTCCTTAAGAAAATGCTCAGAATACATCAGATTAATTACCATCCTCTCCCTAGACAATAACAAAGAGTACCCAAAATGCTCAGACATAGATGTCCGGTGTAGATAACTAAAACTAAAGATGATGAATCACAACATAAATATTTGGTTCTTTTTCTATAGATTCCAAGTAATTTTTATTTGATTTCTCAAGCCTTTTTGAGACTAACTGATTAAACACTCTTTAAGCTTGTCCTAGTCTGACTTTTGAGTCAAAGGCAACACAGGAAACTCTGGAAGGTCATTCATCTGAACCTGTGTGAGACATCTGACTTTCTCTGTTGATTATTATGTTTAACTTTTTATCTTAAAGCATGATTCTTCCCGTAGAGTTTTTTCTGCCTAAAAGACCTATCTAAATTTAACATCTGTACCCGTCCTTGTTGTGTCACAGTATGTGACACAGTGATGCTGTTATCACAGTAATGACCAAAATTTGTTTGATGTCTCTTGAATGCTTGGACCTTCAAAGAATTTTTTAGAGAGGTATTTTAAAGTATCCCTAAAAATCTTGGGACATTGCATTACCCTTGTAGAACACATGCCCAGATCTTTTTGTTAAAATAATATAGGAGAAGCTTTGGAGGTCATGCCCCCAATCTTCACTTTTTTGGAAGCCAATTCTTTGCATTCCAGGTCTCTGTCTTCTAATCACATAGTGTGCACTAGTCATGCAATGTATACTGAGATGACATCACTGTATCAAATGTCCATTAGTCACTTTTTATTTCAGTCAGGGCCAGCTAATTAAGACTGCCAGGTTCCACAAAAGCAACAAGAAAACAGTGGTTTTTCTATGCAACATGGTGTATAACCAGAATTGTGCCTTCAGAGTAATGTCAGAAAAGATCTCCAGGATCCTCAACCTATAAAGCTATCCAAGAAAATTGTCCTTGTCTTTCCTTCAAATGGAAAAAAAAAAAAAAACCCTAGGGTTAAGGGGACCCATTTCAGACAAGAGCAGCAGCCTGCACAATTTGTTTCTCCTTATTTAGCAATAACAGATGAAATGTGCTACAGGAAAAAAAGGAGTTTACACAAATGAGCAGAGAAAGAACCAGAGGAAGATCTGTCAGACTGTCTATCCCAGAAAAAAAAGCGAGAAGACAAAACAAAACAGAAAAATGTCCTCCTACATGAACAGCATAATCATTACCAACATTTAAATGGTTATAGAAGTAATTTTGAAAAATAGGTCCAGGAAATTCAGTTTGCAAAACTATTTTTTTCAAAGACAAACGATAGGAGAGCGACTGTGAGTCAATACTGCTCACATCAAACTTGTAAATTAAGAGAGGGTCTATTACTACTTCTGTTACTGTGCATCTTACTGCCATCTCAGTAAAAATTTCTGCATTACTACCCTCACTTTCTCTTTTCTATCTGCCTTTTCTCCCTTTATATACACTTTCTTTGTTCAACTCTCTCCAGCCAGGATGTCTGTGACACTCCAGGAAGACATTTTTATGACTGATATGTACAGTAAATGTGCTCACTTCAAAAAACGTGCTGTAAAAGGTCTACCCCATCTGACTCCATGTTCTCCCTGATGTCTCATCTCTGTGAAAAATAGATACCTTAAAAGCAGGACAGCAAAAAATTTCACAGTGATCGTCTTGTGCTTCATTTTAGCATTTACAGTAGCCTTGAGACCTTACTAGAGAACCCAAGTGGTGGAAGGTCAGGCTTGTGCTGGCACTAAACTGGGCAGGCAAGATCATAACCATTCTGCTAAATTTGGTCTATGAACTTTAATAAAATGTATTAATTAACATAGACATCAAGTAATTTAAGACAATGTCTCTAAATCTGTTCAGTCCAGCATCATCAGCTCTAAAATATTGTTGTAGATTCTGGGTCTATTTTTAAGGCTCTAATTGTGTAATTTAATAACAGATTATTTTATTTCTGATTTATCCATTCTGCTAAACTACCATGATTCTGACTCTTTCCCAAAGCATGCTGAATGTCACTGAATAAAAGAGTTCCACCATTTATCCCAACTTCAAGTGGTCCATTTATTTCACAGAATCACAGAATCATTTAGGTTGGAAAAGACCTCTGAGGTCATTGAGTCCCAGCTTTGACTGATTACCACCTTGTCAATTGGACCATGGCACTGAGTGCCACATCTGGTCATTTCTTGAGCACCTTCAGGGTGGTGAGTTCACCACCTCTCTGTGCAGTCCATTCCAATGCTTAACAACCCTTTCCATGAAGAATTTCCTCCTTATGTCTGGTCTGAACCTTTCCCAGCATAGCTTGTTGCTATGTCCTCTTGTCCTGTCACTGCTTGCGTGGGAGAAGAGACCAACCCCAGCTGGCTACAGCAATTTGTGTGTATTGTTACAGAATGTCAGATTCAGGAAGATTGGAAGACGCCAGGTCTTCTTCTCCAACCTCATTGCTCAAGCAGAGCGCCCCAAAATATGTCACTCTGGATTTTGTCCAGACAGCTTTTTAGTATCTCCAGGGAACCAGACTTTTCATTGTCTCTGGGCAGCCTATTCCAGTGCTCAGTCACTCTCACAGGGAAGTTCTTCTTCATATTCAGCTGTAAGTTCCTGTGTCCAGTTTCTGCCCATTGCCTCATGTCCTATTTCTTGTCACTACCAAGGAGAGCCTGCCTCTGTCCTATTGATACCCTCCCTTGTACACATTAAAATAATAAAATAAGAACCAACGAAATAAATAAACCCTCTAAGAAAACCCCAACTGCAGCCAAAATAAGTATTTCCCAAATCAAATATGAGAAAAAAGTTGTTACTAAATTATGTTCCTACAGGAAACTGCTCCTTGTCATGAGCAGATTTTCTTGGTTTTGTTTAGGTTTTTTGTTTATTTGTTTGTTTTCTCTTATCTTCTCCTGAAAGAGAAACCTGTGAGTCTATTAAATATTTTTCTTAATAATGTATAACACATAGTTGAGGAATGAAGAAAACAAGCCAAATTGTTCAGCAATTTAAGAACAGATTTTTAGTCTTTGATATCTTTGATATCTTTGGGTATCGGATATTTAAGATAAGGGCTGACATTTTGTGTAGAAGATCGTGTTTTCTTACGCACCAGAAAACAATCTACATGAGACTGTGTCAGCCTGTGTTATTAAGAGGAATAATACTGATTGGAGCTAGACTCTATCCAGAGGATATAGTCAAATTCTTTATTTTATTACTGATTTTCCCTTCTTCTAGCATTTCCACTGAGGAGTTTCAGTTTCCACTAGCAAATGTGCTCCTGTGAGGACACTGAGCACACCTCAAGGGAAGACTGAGGCAAGAATTCTTTAGATTGTCAACCAACTCTGGCTCAGAGCTCCTTCATAAGTTTTTTCAATATACCTCTGCAAAATGTGTAAGGAAAAGACTCCAAATTGTTTGGAGATTGAAGCACCTTTGAACAGTGTTGGTGAAGACAGACAGAGGTGAAATGGTGTGGCTTTTGCACATCTTTGCCTTTTCTTTGCTATTGAAATTAATTTATTATGTCAATGATTGACAGACTTGCTTTCCAGTCACCAAGGAGCACTCTTAGGTATGAGGAGCCTTCCTCAGAATGCAGGCACTGTAAATTTTCTTGATTTTATGTGAGTTATTTCTGGACAGAATATGATTGAAATCAATGAAGTTCAACCAAGGTTAAAATCATTCACTCATAGGGAGATCCTCATAAGAGGAACTGACACAAGTAACTACCATTGAAGGAAACAAAATATCAGAGATCAGATGAGAAAGCAATTAATGGACAATAATGGATGCACTGTGGTGAAGGTTTTATACTCTGTATAACACCAATTAATGTAAAATATGTACTCTTTTATTTTAAATTAAAAAAATACAGCAAAACAAGACAATAAAAACAAGAAGATGTTCTTGATTACTCGTACATATATGTGTTCCTGATTTCGGGGACACTAAGGGACTTCTTCAGGCAGCTCTTGGGATTTCTAATAAAGAGTGCTGTATGAAATCAAAACATCATTAGAGAGACATCTAGTTTATGCTGGTAGGTAATCCTTTCCATCAGGGCTTGGCTTTCACAGCAAGAAATTTCTTCATTTAAGACAATTCCAGCCCATTCTTTGCCAGACTATTCCAGTGCCAGAACTCTTTCTGAGGCTAAAAACTAATTCCATCTCTAGAAAACAAACCTTCAGAAGCCAGTCAGAAATCAATTGGTGTCTATATGGAAATGTGTTTAGGTGTTACCTATATGTAATTCAAAAATATTTGATGCTATGCAACAAAATACATGCATACATACACCCACACACACACACATATATATATATATATATAAAGGAAATTATATTTACTGAATTTTTTTTTTTTTCACAAAAATCTAGCCAACTGATATTTTCAGTGATTTTTGCTTCTGTAAAAAACTCCATCCTTTGTTAAGGATTCTAATCTATCTAGTTAGTGTATTTTTTCTATTAACACTGTTTTCTGTGTTGTGGTTTTCTAATCATAATGTCTCTTTCTCTCCTTGAAGATGTAGAACAACTAGTCCAGTTTAACTTGCTTATATACCTTTCTTTGTCTACATTTTGTAGATTGTAATCTCTCTGCTGCAATGCTTTCTCTTTAAAATGTCTTCATGGTTTTAGGTTTTCTCTTCATTTTTTTTACCCCAAGACTTTTCTTCTTCGTTCCTTAGCTCAGTTGGTTAGACCTTGGTGTCAATAGGATCAAGAACGTGTGCTCAATCCCTCCATGGGCCATTCACTTAAGAGCTGGACTCTGTGATCCTTCTGGGTCTCTTCCTACTCAGACTACACTGTGGTTCTTTGTGATTCCTTCTCTTTTTTTTTTTTTTTTTTTCCCCTTTTCCTTGTATATCCTTTACTGCTTTAACAGTGAAAACTTGAAATCTGTAATGAGAGCTAAATAATTCCATTATGGATTTCCTTCTTGGGAGAAGAGAGGAGAGGAGGTGGAAATAAGACTTTTCTTATTTTGAGCATTTCAGCAGCTCTAAAAACTACTTTTGAGATGTTGGTGGGGGCAGGGAAGTGAAGGATGGTAATTTTTTTGTTACTTATTCCCCCTGTAGAGACCCGAATGCCAATCGACTCCTCTCAGAGCACCACCTACTGTGGTGGTCTAGCTGCAGGCTAGTGTGGGGAAAGATTAAGCTTTTTCATCTGTAGTGTTACAGTTCCTGGGAGGCTCCTGCACTGCTGTTTCAGTAAAGAGATTTATAGAAGCACTTGATGAATTTTAGTCATTTTTTTTATCAGTCTGTAACCATAGAAATGTGTGTGTGGAGACCACTGCCATCTTAGGCACTGCTGCAATTTCTACAAATCATCTTACTTGTCTGCCTTATACCTTGTTTTATATCAAACTTTTCATTAGGAAGGAATAAGACAGCTTATATACAGAAACAGTACCCTAGTGCTGTATCTTTATGCTGGTCATGCAGTGCAGAACATCACAAGAATGAGCTAGAGGAGCAAGGCAGGGACTTTGCAGGAGAAGGGTTCACCTGATTGTGTAAGCTTGACACAGATGAGAGTACAAAGCCCTTTACATTCTCCTTGATACACTCAGAAACGCCAGGAAGAAAGAAGTCTAAGGGATCTAATAGCGGATATTTCATTGTGCTCAAGATGTTATTAATGCCTATTTCTCCCGAGGTGCTTTCTGGCCAAAAATGCCTCCCAGCTAATTCAAGGTTGTTAAGAATGAATCTTTTGGGCTAAATGTCTTCAGAGACAGTAAATAAACCCCCTGGTCTCAGTGCAGAAGTTAATATGTAGATATCACTCTGGGGTCTTGTCCTGTGGTTCTTGGGATGTGAGATCAAAATGATAACCAGTGGTTTCTGTTTAATTGAACAAAGTGACAGAACTGGATCTTCAGTAGCCAACTCTCAGAATAGCAGTGCTTTTCTTCACTATCACAAAATCACTGAAAACCAGAATGGGTCAAGCTGGAAGGGACCACAGTGGATGATCTGGTCCCACTTCCCTGCTCCAGCAGGGTCATCCCAGAGCACAGGGCACAGGATTGTGTCCACAGGGGTCTGGAATATCCCCCGTGAGGGAGACTCCACAGCCTCTCTGGACAATCTGTTCAGGGCTCAGTCACTGTCCAGGACAGAAGTTCTGCCTCATGTTCAGGTGGAACTTGCTGGGATCAGTCCCTACCCCTGGTGCCATTGCTGGGCCCCCAGAGCAGAGCCTGGGCCCTGCTCTGAGCCCTCCCTGCACACAGGGACAGACAGGGGTGGGATTCCCTCTCAGTTCTCTCTCCTGGATGCTAAACAGCTCCATCTCCCTCCGCCTTTTCTCATAAGAGAGATTGTCCACATCCTTAACCATCCTTGTCACCAACTGTTGGACCTGCTCCAGGAGCTCTTGTACTGAGGAGCCCAGAACTGGTGTGCCTGTGCTCTTGTGTGCTAAGTTAGGTTTTCCTGGAAATCACTGGCTTATTCATGTGTGGTTGAAATGGTCATTTCCATTCCTTGTGTCTTTCCTTCCATCCTCTTTAGACTTTTTTTTTTCCTGGTTTTGTTTTTGGGATTTTTTTTTTTTTTTGTTTGGCTGGTTTGTCTTTTATCCCTGGATTTCTAGATCTCTGGGATTTAGACAGTTAAATGATTCTGAATTTCTTGTGTTTATGGTTGCTTATAGATAGTTAACAGTAGGTACATTCAGGATACATCACAGCTACATCTTGAAATTTGAATCTTGGGTGAAGTGTTGATATAATTACTTTAAATAGCAAAAAAACCTTCCTATGTCAAATTAAAAGTCTTTCAACTCCTTTTTTCCCCATCTCTTGGTTACTCTTTTATATTTTCTTTTTTGCTCTGAAAAACTTCCTCATTGCTGTTTTGAATACTGAAAAACAGAGCTGTCCATAATGCATATTGCTTCATGTGTAATTGTAATTCCACTGATTTCATAGTGCTGCTCTTGATTGTCCTGAGTAGGAGAGGAGAATGGGCCATTTCTCAAGACACAGCCACATTACATTTAAGCCAAGTGATATTGTCACCAGCAGGTTTGTGCACATCATCTTTCCACAGCAGTGTCACAGTTCCTCTCTCACATGTGCTCAGTAGCTACCTGCACCAGTCATTTGCACCTGTTAGGGCAGCAAAAGATGCTCCTATTCAAACACTGAGCCCCCTGTTTCAAAAGTCTCTGCAATATAAGGCAGCATAATTTGAAACTGAAGAAACCCTTCATACAGGTTTACATCCATTTGCAATCTGACATTATTCAGACAGGATTGCTATATTATGCAGAGCATAATTACAAAATGCTATCCCTGTAGTACTGTGCTTTTGTATGTATGCAGATTATCAAAAATGGCTAATCAAAATCATTGCACATGCAGTGCAGTCAACAGCGAAGAGAGTCTCAGCTTTTGTGCATTGGTATAACAACATTACAGTTCGTGGAGTTGAGGTCCTGGCCTTATTTCTGCTCCATTATTGTGCTGTTGTATACAAAGGATGAAACCTGTTTCTCCATTACATCCTGCAACACTTGAGTAATTCTTCAGAAATAAAAGGTGAATCTTGGTTCCATATTGTTTTTTCTGACTCAGCATTTGAATACAATTAGAGTGACAATACCTTCTTTTTTTTTTTTTTAATTCTACAGAAATTCTCCAGCCACAGTTACAGGATCTGAAATGTGAGTCAGAGCACAAATTCAAAACTCTCAGCAAGTCACAACTGCCCTACCACATTCATATCACATTCTTGTGAAATAGGACCAAACAGAAATTTCCTTTTACTCCTGACTGAATCAAAAGTAGACATCTAAAATGCAGGGCTTCATAGCTTCATAATCATGAATTTTTAGAATTATTGAAGTTAAAAAAGACCTCTAAGATGAGAGTCCAACTGTTAACCTGTACAGCGAATGTGTTCACTCCTAAACCACATTCCCAAGTGTGACCTTTGACATTTGGAACAATTCCAGGATAGTGATTCCACCACTTCCCTAAGCAGCCTGTTTCTGTGTCTGACCACCCTTCTAGTGAAGAACCTTTTCCAAACAGCTAATCTAAACCTCCATCTGCACAACCTGAGTCTGTTTCCTCTTACTCTGTCACTTGCCACCTTGGAGAAATACCCACCTGGCTAGAGCTTCCTTCCAGGGACTTGTAAAGAGAGATGAGCTTCCTTTACCCCAGGATAAACACCCCCAGCTCCCTCAGCTGCTCAGATGTGTGCTCCAGACTTCCCAGTCTGGGGTGGTACATTCCGACCAATGATAGAGACGTGCTAAAACCTTAGAACAGGTCACACATCCTTTCCACAAGTATGGATTACTTGAATCTGAGAGGATTACCTGATGTAATGATACTGTTCTCACTGGGACCACCAAAGGTGGAAATCATCTTGCATTAACATGGAAACTTGGAGACAGTGATCCACTGCCCGAACACCATCAGCCACCACAGGGTGAGCTGGACAGTGACTTAACCAGCCTGCAAAAGCACAACTATAATCACCAATACAGCAGGGTCTTAATGACAGAATCTACATAGACAGAACAAATCCATGTTGTGAAGGAGAAACATTTCCGCAGCTGATACAAGGGAAGAAAGGAGTGGATCTCTATTTCTTATGATTATTCACTATATTTTTGAAGGACAGTTTCATCTGATGACAGCATTAGGGCAGGTGAGAGGGACTGAATTTTTAGAAATGAATTTTACTTAGGGAAGAATTTTTTACTCTACTATGGAATATTAGTTTAATATTGTAGGTGATTAAAACTGCCTCATATCTCTCATGAGCTGAGATTAATATTCACTGATATTCATCTGATATTCACTTATTATTTGCATTTGCACCAGTGCAGCCTTGTCTATCAAGAATGAGAATATTCTTTTTAAATTTAAAATTATTTTAGTAAATCCATAAGAAGAATTTTATTTTAAAAGTTATATATATTTTTAATATATTTTCTGAGATAGTAGGGACAGTGTAGAATTTATGTCTCTCACACTTAGCATCATAAATTCAACCTGCCATCACTTAATCTAAATTAATTGTGCAGTCTATAAATCCTGAAAGAAGACTCCTCTCCTTTTGTGCAAGATCTCCAACCACAAGTGGTTCATTACAGTAAAGGCAAATGATAACCCTCTTCTGTACCACACACAAATCCAGAAAGTGCTGTACAAACTCAGCATGTAAGATGTGAAAATCGCACAGGGTTTATGCCTTTGCTCAGTGCTGAAAGCAACCACAACCTCAAAAAATACTGCAGCTTGCAACCCATTTGAAATGTTATTCAGTTAAGCTCTTTTTATTGCCATCAAAAATAGCACACACAGGGCCAGACAAAACAGTCCCGTTTCACAAAGCACAACCAGGATCAGCTGACTGGAACTCACACTTATGTTCATCGAAGGGCTGTATTCTCATTTTGTGTTCCTTGTTCCTATTTAGAGTTAATGGTAAATGTCTTTTCCTCATCAACTGTCAAATTGTCAGAACACACTTTGTATGTTCAAGGCTGGAGGATTCAGGGGGTGTCGGAGGAAGGGGGAGGACCATCTGCTTTGTTGACAGAAGTTTACTCCCAATATTTTATACTGAGTAATTATTCAAGGTCCCTTGTATTTTGTGTCTCCCAGAGAGTAGGTATTAAAAATGCCCACTATTAAATGCTTTTCACATAGAAAGCAGGATTTTATGACCCTGTAACTGCAGGATCAGTGGTTTTACACTCTTTAGCCTCTGCAATAATGTGTGCCTGGTTCCCTCATGCAGGCCGTGCTGTGGTTAGTGTTGATTCAGTAAACAACATTTTGTTTCATCTCCACGGATATTAGGTCTATAGAGGACAGATTGCATTTGCTGATAGTGCCTCATGGTCTTAAAGCACACTTGACTAATTCTAGCTATCATTTGTTGTTTGTTGTATTTTAAACAAGGGCAGAATTTTTTAAAGAGAGATAAAGTAGAAGAAAGAATATCAAGGAAGAGATGTGAATTGAAGCAAAAACAAGAGAACTTTTCACTGGTATTAAAAAATTAAATGAGGGGAAAAAACCTGCCCCAAACCCTGCTTGACTGATTGCATATGGGCAATATTTAAAGGAAAAAAAAGCACTCAGGTGGATCCCTGAAGCATAAATGCTTTCGATTTCTATTAACAGAAAGTGCAAGTTTTTTTTTTTTTTAATTTTCCATTTTTCAATCTTTATATTTAGATGCCACATTCATTACTTATGCAACATCTGAACATTGTTTTCCCTCCTCTGGACTAGCACAAAGTGCATGAAATCTTATCGCATCCTTTGATTGACTAACCTTGTTAAGAAGTTTACATAAAAGATACAGGTGAGAAGCAAATTTGCCTGAAATTACACAGCTGCAAGTGAGAACAAAGGACTGACCTCAGTAAGCAGGTAGTGACTGCAGGGATCCCTTTCAGGGCTCTGTTCCTGTTTTCTTTGATTATTCCATGCAGGAGAGATCGCCATGGGGAAAAAAACCCAAAAAACCCTATGTCACATTCTGATCTTAATCTGCTTGCCTACTTAAGTGTAATGATGGCTCCAAGGGAGATGGGATATTGGTCCCTTCCCAGTCCTGACAGGGAAGGCAGACAGTGGCAGAAGAGAAAAAGTCATGAACCTGTCTTGACCACCAAAGGGACCATGCCAAATTCCATTTGCCTATGCCAGTTCTCAAAGAACACACTGAGGTTGTGTCTTTGTGGTAGCATTAGCATTTCCAGCTCTGAAAAATTAAGCACTTCTGATAAAATTTATATTTAAAAATCAGCTTAAGATAGCTCATTTCTGAATAAACCACTGACAGGTCTTCCATCCTCCTGTTACCTTTACTTGAAGAAGAATTACTTTAGGAGGAATGTCGGTACCCAGTACCAAGACTGAGACTTCAGCCTTTGAATAGAAGACTTAAATCTTAACATAGAGTTACTGATTTGACCCTTTTTCACTCTTGAGAGGTGTGCTATGCTTATTTGCCCTGTTCTAGACCTGTCTGCCCCAGATTGGGAATCATAGGCCATTACTCAGAAACATCAACATTTCACCACTGCTTGAAGCTTGCTAGGGTCTTCTCAGAAGTTTTCCACTAAAGGCACATTCCTGTTGCCTCCTAATCAGGTTTGTTGTTTGTTGTTGTTGTTGTTGTTGTTGTTGATGATGTTGATGTTGGGGTGTTTTTGTTTGATGGGGCTTTTGTAAGCTCTTTCAGCAAACTCCAGTCAGCTTCCAAGAATCAAAGACTGAATTTTTGGTGGCCACCTCCTCATTTATAAAATTATGTTTTCACCACTGTCCTTGGTTTTCAGGTCTTTTCAGCAACAGTGAATGTTTCATCTTTGTACAAAAATACTAGAAAGTTCTGATTCCTGAGGTTGCACCCTTCCCTTGTTTCAAGCTACACCTGTCTGGATAGAAGATTGTAGGACCATAGAATGTAAAGAGTGGGAAGGGAGGTTTAAATATCATCTTTTCCAAGCCCCCTGCCATGGGCAGGGACACCTTCTCCTAGACTAGGTTGCTCAAGGCCTTATTCAACCTGGCCTTGAACACTTGCAGGACTGGGACATCCCCTGCCCCCCTGAGCAATCTGTTCCAGTGTCTCGCCACCTCCACAGTAGTGAGTTTGTTCCTAATATCTAACCTAAATTTCCCCTCTTTCACTTTGTACTCATTCTCCCTTGTCCTATCCGCTACAGATGCAGAATCCCTGCTTGGTTCCCTGTAGCCCCTTCAGACAGTTATATAAGGAACTGGAAGGTTCCTATGAGTTTTCCACTCAATCTTCTTTTCTCCAGGATGGAAAGTCCCAACTTTCTCAGCCTGTCTTCCACAGGGACATGTTCCAGTCCTCCTGTCAACTTTGTGGCCTTTTCTGGACTTGCTCCAGCAATTCCATATCCTTCTTATCTTGAGAGCAACAGAACTGCAGTCAGTTCTTCAGATGAAGTCTCACCAGAGCAGAGTAGATGGGGAGAATCCCCTCCCTTAGCTGCTGCCCATACTCCTTTGCATGCAGCCCAGGATACGTTTGGCTTTCTGGGCTGTGAGTGCTCACTGCTGGCTCAAGATGTTTTTTATCACCCTCAAGTTTTTCTCTGCAGGGCTGCTCTGAATCACTTCTCCACCTGAGCAGCAGGTGTGTCTGGGATTGCTGCAGTCCAAGTGTAGATCTTTGCACTTTGCTGTGTTGAATTCCCTCATGCCTACATGGTCTCCCCTTTCTAGCCAAGACCTCTTTTAAAGGTCCCTCTGGATCCATCCCTTCCCTCCAGTGTGTTGACTGCACCACAGAGCTCAGTGCTGTCAGTAACCTTGCTGAGGTGCCTTCAATCCCAGTGTCCCTGTCACCAACAAACATGTGGAGCAGTGTCAGCCCGGGCACTGACCCCTGAGGGACACCACTCATCACTGCTCTCCACATGGACAACGAGCCATTGACCGCAACTCTTCGTGTGGTTAACTCAGATTATCTAAGTTAATTATTATCTGGTATTCCAGGTCAGAGAAAGATTTGTACCTCTTTTGACAACAGATGGCTGTCCTTTCAAACTTATTCAGTGATACACATGTCCATAAAAACCCACCAGAATACACACACACTTCTTGCACACATTATCTGCATTGTCATAAGAAAGACAAGAAATAAACAAAAAGGATGGAGTGGAAACATCAGAAATATTGAATACCACAAATTAGATGTCTTTCTTATCCAAGTTACCCAAGCTCATTTTTAACCCTGAATAATCTTTGCTGGAAGTAATGTCTCTCAGTACACCTGTCTTTCTATCTATTTACATAAATATATACATAAAACCAGTCGCATTCACAAGCTTCCCATGACAGTAGTCTGCTATATTTTTTCCACACATCCTAACACTCTCCCCTCCCCTCTTTACCCCTACCAAGTAACTCCTGCTGGGCAGATGCGCCAGCCAACTCCCTTGATGTGTCCTGCCCCAGAGATGGCAGCCAGATGGCCTGACATCTGCAGCAAGAAGAGCTGGCAGGTCGCCCTGAAATCTCCCACTCAAGGGAGCTGTTGTTATGTACTGAAGTCCTTATCCCTGGAAAGACTTCTTTGAATAAAATATATAATACATGATAAAATGCAATAAATCCTGAAGAAAAGGAAAGCAAATAGTATTTTGAGGCTACTTACCACAGCCTCAGATGCAACTTTTCCCCATGGGCAATATTTGAGGTGGAAGCCCACCAAGTCTTTCATCATTCAGTGCTTAAACACAATATGTGCCATAACACACACCATGAATTGCAATTTTTGTTAACACACATTAGAGGAGGCCATGGTGTATACAAACGGTAGAACAGAAGTGGATCAGCCCAAAGAGGAGCAATTACAACTTATGCACGTTGTGTCATTTCTCATGATCATGATTTAAGGACATTGCTCTGCTTCCAGGGTATGCATTTTGGGAACTGTATGGGAATTCAAATACCTTTCAAACAGAGGCTGGTTTGCACTCCATTACTACGAGGTTATGTAGAGAGACAGAGAGGCTGACAGAGTTCTGAGAGGGTAAAAAATAGAGGGAAATAATGTCAGCAATATAAAACACCTCTTAAAATAATAATTTTTTCCCTAAAGCTATGAGGAATGCTGTAGCTTCAAACACCACCTGTGCAGGATTCAAAGTGCAGTATCCTTAAGGGACAGCTGGAATCACCCTGGCCCCTTAGAACTGTCTCTGTTGCCATCTCTGTTGAGTCTTTGGGTGTTCGTTCTTACATATAAAACAAGAACAGTTAGAGGATTTGAACAATAAAATAACAAGAAAAAGAAAGAAATTGAGAAAGTGTAGAAAAAACAGCAATCAGCATATTTCAGTATCAGTATGAATTTTCTGCATCTCTTATTCCTTTTTGAAGAACACTACATGTGTCTATAAACATACAAAGCTCAAATCTGAGCTCTGAAGGACCTCTTTATTTCAGATGCAAATCAAAATGCTATCTGTGCACTCATTCTCAACCTAGAATTCTCCAAAGGTGAAAACCAAGTTCAAGGTTAATTTTGTTGCAAGAGAGCAAGACACCTTTTGCTAAATTCAGAGATAAAAAGCAAGCAGTATCTACTGGAAAAAAAAAAAAAAAGAAAAAGCACCACCAGCATAAATCACTCAAACCAATCCACAGGTCAAATATGTTACATGCATATTTGTCACTTTTCGTTGTCCAAAGCAATATCCACAAACTCGTTAGTGTTCTCCCATGTAGACAGCCAGGCAATAGACTCCAGCTATTTTATACAGCTATTGGTAACATCTCTTGCCCAGAAGGCAATGACAGACAGACAGAAAGAGCAAAGAAATAACTTTCACAGTTTTTGTGTTTTCCCAGCTATCAATCAAATTCCCTCTGACATTGCTTCATTTATGGATTATTGCAAAAACACTGAAACAATGTGCAATGATAATGTTGTAAAGCTACAGAAATGAAATTGGTAGGAGTAACCCATTTCTCACTGTGTTCCCAAGCACCTCTCCACTCTGAATCCCCAGCATTGTTTAAGCTTCAGTTCTATATAAGAAAGCTAATCAAATGACACTCAGGAAAATTGACTTGGGTTTTCAATCTAGTTTCAGATCTCTATTGTACTTATTTCAAATAGCATTTGTTATTCTCTGCATATCCTTAGGAACATGCCCTGTCAAGAAATGCCATACAACTTCAAACCATGTTTTTTCCCACCTCTATAACTTTTTATGTATTCCCTTTTTACATTTTATTACAGCATAACATCTAAAAATGAAATAAAGATTATAGGCAACGCTTCAGGACTTGTAGTTCTGTGGCTTGCCCTGAATATCAAGTATTGTTGATAGGAACTTGCTGCTTCACCACTATAAATTGCCCAAATCTCCCCACTGACCATCACTGTAATTATTTCTGTTTGGAAATGAAAGATTTGATCGGCAGACTGATTTTTCTTTTCTTTATATTTCCAACTCCCTTTCTTGTCTATCTTTCCCCCATTCACCTGGACTGTGCATTTTCTCTTGATAGTGGATTTAAAGATTAAATCTGTATTTATTTACCATAGTTATCTCTAAAAGTAAAAGAAAACAACAGATTACAGGGGGGAAAAAGTAAAAGAAAACACAGTAAAGTATGAAGGAGGGAGGCAAGAAAGCATGGGGAGAGAAAATGCACAGAACAGCCATCCCAGCCACTAATTTAACAGGGATTTTTTTTTTCTGAAAGTGCAAAAAAGGAAATAAAACAGAGGTAGTTACTCCCTTTGCATCCAACACCTAGGGGTATTGGTAGAATAGGTACTGAAATTTAAAATACTCTTCCTACAACCCTTTATCGCCCAAATGTGTCAGAATCAGAACAACAGGTCAAATTTAGTGCCTGCAAAAACCATGTTTGAGGTATAACTTACAACTGAAAATCCAAACAAATCAGAAAAGGAAAGTCAACACATCAGTAAAGAATAATCAGTGTCAAAGCACGAATTAGAGGTGCAGGCCAAAAGTACATAAAAGGGGAAGATTCAGGGGGTTTTGTGTAGGAGCCAGGTTCAACTCCAAGGTCAACAACAGAGTTTCAATAAATGGGAGTAATTTCTTTGTGTCAAAGAAAAATGCCAGGGAGAAAAAGTAGAGTTTGTTATTGTTTTATTTTCCTTTAGACGTTGGAATGAGACTCAACTGTTGTGCAGCCTCCATTTCCAAGACTGCTATTGATTTTCCAGGAGACAGAGAAGTGCTGCTCTCCGCCGGGGCCTGGCTTTTCTCCTGAGCAGAGAGGAAGAATAATGATCCTTTTGTCCCCATTTCTTTACACAGCACCTACCCTAACCAGTGTGGTATGGTGCAGTGAGCAGATCTGCATCGCTGGGAGATGACACAAGTGAAAAGAATGTCGTGGGGCTGTCCAGAAATGAAATTTAGAGCCTTAACAAAAATGTGGGGATGATAAGAGAACATTCTGCCAGTCTGCTAACTAGAATTACTAAAAAGCCCTTATGAGAGCATCATACTGATGGGCCAAACCTGCTTCTGACTATAGAATTTGTTCCTTCTCTGGGAGGTCTTCACAGGGATTTCTGTTTCTCTGCATTGTTTGAAGGTGCCTCAAAACTGAGAATAATCTTGACAAATACACCAAGAGGTTGCAAAATAATTATTTTTTAAATTTATATTCCACTTGTTTCAGCTAATTTGTTTAAAAAGTCATGAAGAAGGAGTTTTTAAATTGAGAAGTGCCAAACACCTGTCAAATACTGACAAACAGGGGATTCACTTATCCACAAGCAATATGAATTCTCTGCTGTTGTGAGGTGTATACACACACACACACACACCACACACAAATGCACTCACACAAAGATATTTAATATCACTGAAACAAAGCCCCACTTTTTTGCTGCTTTAATTGCTAAGTAGCAGAGAATTTAAAAAAATCAAATGAAAGATTAGTAGAATATTAGAACAGTTGGATTTAGGTTATAATATGTGAATAAATAAATATAGCTATATCTTTATATACCATTTATTGAGAAAATATGTATTCATTGTACAAGCAGATGATTCATGCATGTCATACACATACATACCTTTTAGATAAGTGCACTTCAAATGAGGATATATATATATATATACACATATATATAAATATATACATATCTATGACCTGCTTTTCATGTATCACCCTTTTGTTCTTTTTAAACATAGGAGCAATGTTTATTTTCTTCCATTTTTCTGGTGCACTAATTTCCAGATGTTCAGAGAAAATCACTGAGACTAGTTCAAAGTTCTTCATGGATACTGATGTGATATTCAACCACCACAAAGCAGAATACATACCAGTACACATATAAGTATATGCCACTTGTTCAAATGGCATATTAGGATAACTAATCTTTGTGAATTTTTAAGCAAATTAATTTTAAAAAGTGGCATATACTTCTATGAATATAAATAGTGCCCTGTAACTTTCACTACTTTAGACTTCCTGTCCATCATCCAGAAACATAAATTTTGCTAGTTGCCTAAAGGCAGTTGCATCCAATACAAATTAGTTAAAAAACGAATTTAAAAAAAAATCTTAATAGGGTTTAATAGAAAAATTGCTCTGTGGCAGGATAGGTATGGTCATTTTTGGACCCTTTTTTTCAGTATTATCACATTTTATGAACTTTTGTGGTTTGGTTGCTTTTTGTGCAATTTTATTTCTTTTTTTTGTCTGCCTTTGTAATCTCATGCTGTTATCTTTATAGGCTTTTTAGAGTGCAGCTTTATGGTCAACACATGCCAAGGCAGGACCATTGCAGTTGAACCAGATCAATCTGTTGACCTGAGGGAAGAGTAATCAGTTTCTCTTGATGCCTTAGTTTTACCTTTCACATTCTCTGCTGCCTAGGTGTGTAGCTCTGAGCTTCATATTAAGTGTCAGTAGGTTCTCTTCACAGAGTAGGTAGACAAAACAATCCTTTTAAGGCCTTTTAATAAATACCTACTTCATTCTCTTAGTTCTGCCTAGCTTCTGTTCCAAGTTCAGCCTCTCAAGGCATCACTCTCAGGGCTGGTTTGGATCTGCTCAAAAGGCTTCATGTGGAAAGCACAAATTAAGTTGCAAAGAATGAGGGAACATTTGTCATGTTTTCATCAGCAGCACAAATAGACATCAGCCTAAGCTGGCTCTGAAATTTCTTCTCTGCTCCATTTTCCTCCTTTCTGTATTTAAGATCAGTAAAGGCATATTGGTGCAGCAAATCTTATCTCTTACTACAGTTTCTATTCTTCCTTCATATTAGGATAACTTATTATTATTCTATTTTTAGTTTATTTAAAGAAATAAGCTTCTCTATTACTTTTCTTTCATAACATATCGTTGTCTAATTCTCTGAATTTATTGAAATATTTATTTCTGAAGTCTTACTTATGAATTCTTTTATTTTCTCTTCCTCCCTCTTAACTATCATGAGCTTTATCTTTTTGTGGTGCCATTTGTCTTCTAGATTGTTAATCGGTTCCTCATTTTGGATGAGATTATTCAATTAAGAGCCTCTGCATAGAAATGAATTATTCTTAGCACGTCTGTGGGATGGTGGAAGTTTCATTCCACCAGCAAAGGCTGTTTGTTACGAGTGTACGTGAATGTCTATTATGGAAGCCAGTTGAGATTCAGGTTTGTATCTCCCTGAAAATGTTTTTAACTTTGCTGTGTATGACTCAGTTAACCCACCAAGGCTTCTTTCATACTCAGGGGCAAGAAACAGGCACTTTCAGATGAAAGCCCTGTTCAGGTACAGTTCTTCGTTGAAGAAGGACTGTTTCTCTATTGGGTTCTGAAGAGGTTGAACCTGAATGACTCAGATGCCTAACTTTTGGAAATCTACAGTTAATGAAGTAAATCCTGTTACCAATGAATTGAAACGTTTCAAAACTGTAGTGAAATCAGATCTGAATTTGAAACCTCATTTTTAATCTCCTACAGGCTATGGACTTCAATCAATCATTAAATTTAAGAAACTGTATAAATATTCTTTTTAATCCTACTGCAATAATAATTTGGAATGAATATAAAGATGTTGGATATGAATCAAATCACCTTGTTTCTTTAATAACTTCTTGAAAGTGTATTCCTTCAGATCAGCTATACTATGAAGCTGCATTCCCTTGAACCCTCTATAGCATGATGCTGAAATTATATCTGCCGGATGAATTTTGCTCTTAGTTTAATTTAAAAACTGCAGTTAACTATTTTTGTTTGGTTGGTTGGTTTCTTTGTACTGTCAGTTTGGGGATTTTTGTCTTCCTCTCTTTTTTGTTCTCTAAAGATGGACAAGCAGAACTTAAGTTTCCTCTTCTCTCCCTCTCTTGTTGTTGCTACAGAGTTATGCCCAATTATTAGAACATGTAATTCACTTTGCTCTCCAACATTATTCTTGGATGGTCAATACACTTTTGTTTGTGTTCTGCTTTCAGAATAGCTGGAAGACACAGAGCCATTTCTATCATGTATGTGTCTATCATGTACGTGGACTTAAGGACTCATCTTACTTAGGACACTGCCAGACCTTAGAAGGGTAAAGTCAAATTACAGCAGTTTATACCTGTTGAGAACCTGCATGACAGTCATTGAAAAAACTTTTCATTGAAAAATGAGCTGTAATTTAAGAAAATTCTGGATAACAACATAATAAAGGGGATTTCTAATGTTTAGCTCCAGAATTGTGCATAATAAAACAGTTGGTACTGGACTGGACTTCATGTGGAACTAAAAGATGTCATATAGAAATTAGGATTTCTGAGTCCCACTTCTCAAATCTGGGTTACTTCCATCAAAACAGGGAATTTCTGCTTCTGAGTTTACCTATCTGCAGCTTAGGCATAATGTTTTGTCACTTGGCTCTTTCAAGGCTTAATTAATGAATGCATGTTTTACAGCTAGTTGAGAACCTCAGATAAAAGGGTCTATAGAAGTGCGAAGCATTATTATGTTGCAGGAAGCCTGATTTTCTTTTACATCAGAAAAACAAGACTTTGTGCAGACTTAATTGGGTTTTTTTAAATTTATAAAGAGGATTAAGAAAACTGAGCCTATCTAAGTCTCCCTACTGGTAAATAAAAAGAAAAAGAAATAAAGACTAGAAGCAAAGAGTGGATTTATAATAAAATAAATAAATATATCCAAAGGGTAATACACAAGTAGCTGTTTAGAAAATAAAGGGCCAGATTTTCTGAGCTATGAAGTGGTACATTAATAGAAATAAAACCAAAAAAAAAAAAAAAAAAAGGGGCAAGGTTATGGAAAGGAAATTTTGGAAAGAATCACACTTTAATCAGTTATCCTAACTCAGTTTCATGCTTCCCACAGATGAAGGAGAGTTTAAGAAAATCAGTGAAGAGAGATCTCCTCTCTCTATGGTGTTAGTTATTTAATACTTCACAGAGACATTAACGGATCATTCTGGGTTACTCAAAAGAAAAGTGTAGTTCTTTTATTTTGAGTCAGTTGGAGAACACTATAATGGTAGTAAGCACCAAAAGATTAAAACCAAATCCCTTACAGATGGAAATCAACAAAGATCTATCTAGACTAGCTCCGTTGTTGCAGCTATGCCAATTGATGGCAGCTGAAACCTGGTCTCCAAATATCACTGTAACTTTGTTCATGACATTAGGGCGGCCAAAAGGATAAGCTTTCTTTTGGGTTTTCAAGGACTTGGTGCCAATTTGCTAATACTCCTCTCACTACATTTTCTCATCATGTTTTGTGTTTTCCTGTTACCAGCCATAACCCATGACAACCTCTGACATGCTGAAAGAAAGAAGCCATCATGAACTGGTGTGCTTTGAACCCTAAAATAAAGTTTTTCAGATTATATTCTATGTTCAGTTTGGGGCAATTGGATTTTAAATTTCTAAGTTGTGTGCGGTTTAGAATTGGTTGGGAAATTGAAACGCTATTTTTTAAAAGTCAGAGCTACTTTATTCTCATTTGTTCAAAGTCAGATACATTTTTAGCCTGGCTTCCTAAGAACAGGGAGTATATATCACCTTTTGATGTATGCCTGTACACTTACATATATCTCTTTCTGTCTTTTGCACCCAAATACAAGAAAAATCTGAAGAATAATGTGATATTAATTTATTCCTAAAACCATGAAAATTTATGGCTGTTTAAAGACAAGAGAACTCTTTTATACATAGAAAATTTGATACAATTTTGCATCCTGACCAAACACATCCTGCATTAACTATCAGAGTATCCACACAGGTATTTATTGTGGATACTTCACTCAGTCATTTTTATTGTTTCCCTAAACCTGAAGAATTTTGCTCACACAAAATGCAAAACATGACTATCTGATAGAAACA
Source organism: Leptocoma aspasia (assembly GCA_013399835.1). NCBI lineage: Eukaryota > Metazoa > Chordata > Aves > Passeriformes > Nectariniidae > Leptocoma > Leptocoma aspasia. Next base: position 60,303 of record VXAX01000913.1, on the reverse strand, counting down.
AGTGATGATCAGATAAAGGCAATTACCTTGATTTCTCATACAGTTTTTTAGGTTTCCTTTTAGAAAAGGAAGCCTTCCTCTCTGCATTATTAAAAGGTTCCATTACAATTCTGAGAATAACAATATTTAGTCACAGATTTTTTGTTTTCTTCAACCTTCTCTCAAGTGAGAGATAATATTTATCTTATAGAACAACATTGTATAGGTCAGTGGTGTCATTTCAATAGCCACGTGTTGTTTATCTCTGAACACTATCAGCTGTCAAGTAGATGCAGCAAGGATATTTCTCTTCATGGATTATCCATCATCGTTCTTATTCCAGAATCAGATAGAAAATTAGAACAAAATAAGTTTGACTTTAAGTGGTAGAAGGCACAGAAGAGAGTGCCTATGATGGCCAAGAGTGTAGAAACATATTTTGTTGGAGAAGGAAATTGAAGTAACTTGGTTTGTTTAGCCCTGAGGAAGCTGTTCTCAGCAGTGCATGACAGATAGCTAAAAAGAAGTCTTCTGTCAATAGGCTTCAAAAATCTGAGTAAGTGTTCAATCTTCCAGTGCAAAACTTCATGTGATTGGCAATCTGAAAATACTGGAAAACAGCTATCCAGCAGATAAAAGCTGACTGGCCCAAATGTCAGTTAAACATCGAGGAAAACTCCTTTTCCAAAGGAGTGCTTCAGGAAGGGCCACATCAGACAAGCAAGCATCTTTGGGAATAGAAGGATTCAGGAGTTTAATTCTAAAAAGAGAAGCTTCCAGGGTCATGAAATCTATAACTACATATGACTGAGGAACTCAATTTAGAACCAATATAGTCTATTGCAGGCTTTCTTCTTTTAAGGACTGTTTTTGAGTGCTGTGTAGGCACTCCACTTCTGAGTCCACTGAGAGTTACTAAAAGGATACTTCTGTAGGCCTGTGTATTAATGGATTAACTTTCAAGATGTTCCGTGAATATAGTCACTTTTTGACTAGGTAAACCAGACATGAAATGTCCCACATATTCAACATACTCACTACAAAATTGTACATTAGGAAATGTTCTCCTTTCTCTTTTTGTTCTCTTAGGAAGAATGGGAACACGTAAAGAACAATGCTCTAATCACACAAAAATATGATGACTTAATGAGTCTTTTCATCTCTCTTCCCTATTCTCCTTGTGTACATTTTACTTAATACACATAAAAGAGGCAAATAGAAAGATAGGGGCATGAACTGTTGTATCTCTGATAGGATGAAAATGGTTTGCGAGCTGATGGTCACTCTTTGTTTATCTTCTATTAACAATTTTCTTTATATCACAATTATAGATTGTGTAAGGCAAATTCTTACATGCACATAAATTAGAGAATTATCATCCTTGGGAAATGGTTTCAAGCTTTGTCCATCGTTTGCATGTTGGGAGGATCATGGTGGTGAATTTAATAATTGGCTCAGTGCATTTAGTTGTAATATTAATTAAGTTATTAGATGTAACTGCCTTGGAATTGAAGGTAAGGATATGCCACACAATGGAAGAGAGAAGCCAAATAGCTGGAGTGGAGAACAGCTCTGATTGCTCTTATATGCATCCTGCATTAAAGATTCCTGAATTGTTCCCTGTGGAGCTTAAAAGTTTCATATTCTTTTTTTCTCCATATAGGAAATCATGGTGATTGCAAATCCTAAAGCAGCAAAATTATTTTGAATAGAAGCTGTAAATACATACAGTAGAAAACAGGCATTTTCTTTGGTTTATAGCTCTAAAGGATTAAAGCAGGATTAAAAAGAGAAGAAAATAGATTTGAAAGCTGTTATGTTTTCTGCTACTAAGTGTCACGACTATTTTATTTTTTTTATTCTGGAGAACAGAGTAGGGAAAATCCAAAAGAAAGTAAGAAATAACCACAGACAGTAAAAAATGAAATGACAAAATAATGAAAATTATATTAACATGCACACATACACATTCACATACATGTACATGTACTTTTACACATTAAATCTTACATTTGCACAGAATTTTATTTCTAAAGGAACTCCAAGCCTCTAATTAAAACATGTACTGGGCATTCACTGTAGAGCCAAATAATGTTTGCAATATTAATTTTCTAGTTTAATTTAAATAGTATTCCAAAGTAAACAGAGCTGAAAGCAGATTACTAAAGGTGTTCTCAGAGGGTATAAGAGGAATAGGAAAGTGTGGTAGTAAATTCTTAGGCACTGCAAAATATCTATATTGTTTCTTCAATTTCCTGAACATAATGCTGAATACATAAAAAAATACACAGTTTTACAAAGCATTGCTTAAATAATATGCAATATTTGAGTGCAGAATATAATTTTTACTCATGCTAAAGCTGCTTTACCTTCCCTTAGGGATGGTCTGGGCTGAGAATGAAACAGGAACAAAGGTACTTAGAGTTACTTTGATGTCTCTGCATTTTGCTTTCTGTTGTTAGGGAGTACAGACCCAAAACTCACTAGAAGTAACAGGAACCTGTTTACTAACAGGAAGAGAATAACGGGAACTGGGGCCTTTCAACTCAATTGAAATTGATGGAGCTTGAGGACGTGCAACATCTTGTGGCTGGTGCTGAGCACTGAACCAGACGAGCCTGAAGTGCCTGTTTGGTGGCTGAGAAATCCAGTAGTTGTTTTGTTTTGGTCTTTTTTTTTTCCCTTTGGTTTGTGTGTTTTGGTTTTTTGTTTGTTTGTTTTTTGTTTCTTTGCTTGCTTGCTTTTTGGTGGGTTTTTTGTTTGTTTGTTTTTTGGTTTTGTTTGTTTGTTTTTTTGGGTTTTTTTTTGTGGTGGTGGTGGGTTTTTTTTTGAGAGGAATAAATTATGTGCACAGAAACTACTGACAGTATTCAGTGAAGTGTGCCTTCTGTTGAGCACTCCCCTGTGTTGTGTAGGTGGCTATGGCCATTGGCAGAAGGATTATCTCCTGTGCCCAAATGGAGAGGTGTACCTGAGGGCTGACTCACCATCTGAGCAGGGGCATCAGTGGGGAGCAGAGTGAGCAGAAAGGTTATCCTGATTCTGCTCTTTCAGCATGGCTTCATCTCTCTCCTCTCTACAAAGAATTGCTGAAAACCTTCCCTGAGGGGAGCAAGAAAGAAACTCAGAGTGAATTTCAGAAGAGTACCAAGAGTACCCATGTTGGGTGAAGAACAGAGGAGATGATTTTTTAAATTTATTTTGACACTCTCGCTTTTGATGGAATTTTGGGGAATATGTAGATGAAAAACACAATTTAGTGGTATTTTTGTCATGTATAAGTGGGAAAAGTGGAGCAGCATTAGTTCTTGACTCAAAAGGATGGGGTAATTTTATAAGTTATCGTATGTCATCTCCCCCAGACACCCATGCAAAAGCATTCCCAGATTTCCTGGCTTGATCAAAGCCTCCAACAAAGGACTTTCACACCAGGCTCTCTATACCCACAAGATGACTTGGCAGAGCAGGGAGTGTTTCTGTTCCATGTGGGTCAGCAGTGGGCACATGCCATCATTCAGTGATATGAAATCTTTGGTGGCAACTGCTCTGTAAACACATGAAATATGGGAAGAAAAATATTCTGACCAACTCCAGTCTTATTAACAACTGGCCAAACAGGGCACAGAAGAAAAGGAGAAGATAACTTGTGCATCCTTATCAGATGTAGAAAGACAGTATAATTGACCATTCAATGAGAATTCTACCTATAAATTAGTAAATACCCTGCAGCTACCTATCATGAGAAGATAGAAGAATACTTGTGTTTTACAGTTCCTGAGGTGTCAAGTAAGTAACTTCCATATATTTATAACTGCCTCAGAAATATTTCTGAAGAACTTTCCCACATTTCTACAACAGGTAATGACTGATTCTCCTCATTGCACCACAGATTATTCAAAAGGAAAAGGTACCCTTTAGAGTTAGATAGATTGCATTTTGTGAAATTTTTCTCTCAAGGCCATGATAAGACTTCAAGGAAGATGCCATTTCCTCATTCCCCAGGCTTAGCCCAGGCATGGGGGTCTTTTACACTGGAAAATGTGACAGAAGCCATTATATATCCAATGTGCTGACTTTACTTGCTTTCTGAAACCCTGTTCTGTGCATAGCAGGGAGTATATTCCACAGTGGCCAGTTCCATGGGCTATAAGGCTGCTTTTCGCTGCCGCAGCACTGTAAAAGAGCCATGGTGTAGCTGAGAATTGTGCCTTACTGAACTGCCTGTGCCACTGGGATGCATCCCTTTGGAGGGATTAAAATGCCTAAAATGAGGGATGTAATGTAACGAGAGAGCACATGGAAAGACAAGAAATATAAAAGGGAGAAAGGGAAGGAAGTGATTTTGAAGAGGACTAATAAAGTATATGTCACCCTGCTGATTGCTTTTTCTTTTCTTTTCTTTTCTTTTCTTCTTTTTTTTTTTAAGCTCAAAATGCTTCCCACTCTCAAGTGTCTGACTTGCCAGCAATTAATTGCATTGAAAATCTCTGTTAGTATCCTATTAAAAAGGTGAAGTTTTAAAGGCATTTTGTCCCATTATAAATTTGAAGTGATGAAATATAAAAGTAAATATTTTTGCCAGTCTAGTCTGCCCTTTACAGTCCTGCTTTCCTCTAGAGAAACAAAATCTGCCAGCTCTGGATTACATCCATTTGCAATTGCCAACAGATTCTCTCTGATGAATCTTCAAGCGGTTGAGTCAGGTTGGACAGGCAAAATGTCCATCTGTACCATCCCTGATGGATGTAACAAAGCTTGGAATGCATTCACAGTACCAGAGCAGCAATCAAGGGAGCAGAGAACTAGTAAAAATCCTGATCTTTATTTTATGTTATATATTTTTTAGTCTTATTCTATTTTAATTTAATTTATCTCTTAATATAGATTGAATATTTTCTGCATTTCTCTGCATGGGAAATAATGAAGTACTTTTCCAAAGCCCAACAGACAGGAAGCTTAGGGGAAAATTTTTCAAAGCAAAGGCAAGTGTGGGATTTAATCGATCAGCTTCTGTTGATGTTTCTGAGAGCCATGCAGCTAAAACTCTGTATGCTGCTTTGAAAAGATACCCCTAAAATGTCACAAATCTGGTAGGCAGACAGCTGCAGGAGATAACAATGGTACATCTCTGTCTGTTCGTCTAATTTTAGGAAGATTACCTTAATCATATCTAATGACAGCATGTTTTGGGTGAAGATATTTCTACCAAAATAATGCTGGAAATGTCTAACATTTCCTATAGCAGTGCTACAGTTTTTTTTTAAATTTCAATTTATATATTTTATTGGAAGATTTTTGCCTTCCTCCTGAAATAATATATATATATATATTTATATTCATATCTGGAGCATAAACTAAGTCAAATCAAAATTCCTAAATTCAGTGGTTCAGAGCACTTCCCTTTGAAGAATATATAAAGTACAAAGAAAGGCTTAGTCAGGGAATAGCACTATGGTCTGAAATAATTCAGACTGAATTTGCCCTTTGCTGTAGGTTCCTGCTCAGCACGACTTATAAAAGCCATCCATGAGACCTCTATTCCTTCTCCGTGGGAGATGGAGGGGACACAGAGTCCCTGCAGAGAACAGCAGAAGAGAGACAGCGTACGAAGCCAAGGAAGTTATTCCATCTTTTACTCAACCCAATCAATATGATAAACAAATCTGGAGCAAAATCACGATACAGTTATGCAGTTATCTGTTTGAATGAAGCTGAATATTCTGAAAGTAATAATGTCTTAGCTTGGACCAGTGTCCAGCTTCTTTTGGTTGTAGGTCTTAGCCCTAGTTTCAGATTGGTTGTCATCTTGCTGCCTATAAATGACTTCTTAGAATAAGCTAAGTTTGCTTTAAAATGTACTGCAGGAAAGTCCATTAGGGACCATCTTATTGGCAGCTGACTGAAGAAAATTGGAGTTATTTTAATGAAGCTACCTCATCATAGATGATGTTGCTGTTTCCCAGAAGTGTTCTCCAAGATGGAATTAGAAGGAAGGAAGAGAAGGTTTAATGACAAATCCACTGGTTCTGCATTAAGCTAGCTTTTCCTTTCTCTTTGGAAAAATGCAATCTTTGTCACATTTATAGCACGGTTTATTATAACTGACTCATATGTTGGATCTGAACAACCACTTCTTATCCAGGCAACGATCCTGCTGAGTTCAAAGACTTCCACTGATTCAACATAAGGTGTTTAGGGGTGTCTTTTCAAAGTTATGTGTCGGTTTAGTCACATAGTTCCTGCTAACATCAAGGGAAGTTGGCTGGTTAAATCCCCATGAAAACTTCCTTTGAAAAAATTACCCCTAAAGCATCCTGTCTGCTGAGGTTTGAAAGGGGACTTCAATCAATATATTTGTTAAATGAAATGCAAAGAAGATCCATTATTTGTACTCTGGATACTCTTGCTTAATAAAGCCTGTAACACAGTGATGGTTAAAACATAAGGGTTCTTATTCTGTTTGAATTAGTCTTCAAATGTTTGTCTAAAATATTCATATCTTTCACTTTACAAAACTGGACATAAAATTTCATTGGAAGAACCTCTGTCAGGTGACTGGTTTTTAAAGCCTTCTCTCCAACCAGAATGCATACATGTATGTTAGTGAAGGCAGGTGCATACTTTTTTGTACTTATATAAGGCTTTTATCTGTTCTAAGGATTTTGAACCATGGAATCAAAATTTCTTAAGTGCTTAATGAGAGCCACCTCATCTAATTTCAAATCTTTAGAGGTTTATTGTTTAACTTCCATCACAATCTCAGACTTCTCAGTATTTAATGGAGATTAAAACTTTCACAATTCTATAATATAATATACTATACTATAATATAATACATTACAATGAATCCTTAGTCTAATATGGTGGCAAGCGTTTATAGGCACTAACTGTGTAGTTTGAGGCCAAATGTAATTTCACATGTGGCAGCAGTAAATTTCAGCTGTGGTTTAAGTCATCCTAAACTAGACATCTAGATGTACTGAGATGTATCACACAGTAATCCCTCTTGGTCAGATTCCTGTTGATTATAAAAGCAGCCTGGTCTGTGTTACAGGTAGACACATTCAATTTAAACTGCTGAAGCCAGACAATATTTATTTTACTATGAAATTTATTCTCTCAAAGTTCTGCTCACTTTCCCTTTAAGTGTAACAGAAGGTTAATTTGAATACTAAGGTTCCCACTTTTGTATAAACCTGTGCCTTAGTCTATTATCACATATAAAATAGAAGCATCATTCAACTCTACTGATAAGAGAAGGAAATTCTTTCCTGCCTCATCACTCAGCACAGAGAGCAGAGAGATTCAAAAATTAACCTGGATTTCTGAGTGAAAAACTCTGACAATGCTGAAAGACAGATGAGCAACATAAATGTGCATTCTTTGTCCTCTGAGTTTATTTTCTCATATCAGGACTTGGTTTTAGAAATACAGCAGTGATAGGTTCTGTAACGTCATTAAAATCAGAAACGACAAAACAGAATCATAGAATGGTTTGGGTTGGAAGTTACCTTAGAGATCATGATGTTTCAACATTTCTGCTGTGGTCAAGGAGACTTTCCACTGGACCATGTTCCTCAAAATCCCACCCAACCTGGTCTTGAATACATCCAGAATGAGTTTTCTGGGAAATGTGTTCCAGTACCCAACCACCTGCAAAGCAGATATTTTCCGATGGCATTTTTAAATCAAAACGAAAAATTTATGGCATCCCACACTTTTTTCTCATATGTGAAACCTCATCAGAAAGTTTTCATCAGTTTCCCTTTGCAATATTAAATATTCCTAAGTTACTCTGTTAACTTCTCATGCTGTGGCCTTGCTGAACGATCTCCTCTAACATGCACCAAATTTTGGTGATTCTGGTGAAAATCACAGTGGTGTGACCAGCGTGAAGATTGGATTATAGGACATTTAGCCAAGTCATGATGCTTGAACCACATTAGGGAATAGCAGCTGAGTAAAGTGAAATGCAATATTCAAGAGTCTTCCTGGGAATGGGAATAGGAATGGGAATGGGAATGGGAATGGGAATGGGAATGTGAACAGGAGCGGGAAAGGGAAGGGGAAGGGGAAGGAAAAAGATGTATGGACTGTTTCCCCTAGTATCCCCAGAATGTTCATGCAAAAATGACTTTTTGAAATGTAGTACCTGGTTCGCTTAACTATGATGGTCAGGCCTTGGTTCGTGGGGTGCAGGGCCAGGAGTTGGACTTGATGATCCTTGTAGGTCCTTTCCAACTCGGGTTATTCTATGATTCTATGACACTATGAATAAAAATTAAATGTGACACTCCCTCACTCCCATAAGGAATAAATCTCTCAATCCGAGTCTCTCAATCAGAACCTGAAGTGGGAGCTGTGGTTGGAGATGACCAAGACAGGACACTGCCACAAGCACCACAAGGCTTTGATGTGGCTGTGTATCTATTTTGTTGGCAGAGCTGATCATTCCTAGTTCACATTCTGCTTCTCTGCCTTGCCCACCCATCCTCCCCCCATTCTCTCACTTAGATTTACATCTCTCCTTTTNAAAAAAAAAAAAAATATCATCATGCCAGGGAAGAAAATGCGATTGTGCCATCTTTGCCCTCAGTACTGTGTCCACATTCTATATTCCCCCATCTCCCCTAACAAGAAGGAATAAGATGCCAAAACCATAGTCCAAACAGAATACTGGCATGCTAAAGCAGCAAGTGCTGATTCTGGAAATTTTACAGCTGTGGGGTGTCTTTGCTCCAGTCATACCCAACTTCCCCTGATACTGGTATGTGCTGCATAACGTGAGTCAAACTTTTCTTCCTTCTAAATGGCTGATGCTGTGATTAGGAAGCTGAGTGATTCACATTAAGAGGAAACAGAAACATAGAGGCAACATTTCAGATAACTGTAAAAAGCATTTCTACACATCTTACTGCTTGGGATCAAGAGCTAGTCCAGATCACTTAATTCTTCTTGATATTCTGGTGAGTTGCAGCCTCACCAGAACAGAACAGAACAGAAGTTCTGTCACTTTCATATCTATCTTTCAGAGGCTCTAGTTTGTGGAATCTTGCTCTTCCTCCCTTTCGTAATGAGGAAAAAAAAAAAAACAAACAAACAGAATTCTGGACACTATAACCAGCAGTACTGTGCTTTCCCATGAGAAACCTCTATTGAGCAATTACATACCTCTTTTTCATTGTCCTCTCCCTCCTCCTGCCCCTCAGCCCCCTTCTAATGTCCTGNGGAATGGGAATGGGAATGGGAATGGGAATGGGAATGGGAATGGGAATGTGAACAGGAGCGGGAAAGGGAAGGGGAAGGGGAAGGAAAAAGATGTATGGACTGTTTCCCCTAGTATCCCCAGAATGTTCATGCAAAAATGACTTTTTGAAATGTAGTACCTGGTTCGCTTAACTATGATGGTCAGGCCTTGGTTCGTGGGGTGCAGGGCCAGGAGTTGGACTTGATGATCCTTGTAGGTCCTTTCCAACTCGGGTTATTCTATGATTCTATGACACTATGAATAAAAATTAAATGTGACACTCCCTCACTCCCATAAGGAATAAATCTCTCAATCCGAGTCTCTCAATCAGAACCTGAAGTGGGAGCTGTGGTTGGAGATGACCAAGACAGGACACTGCCACAAGCACCACAAGGCTTTGATGTGGTTGTGTATCTATTTTGTTGGCAGAGCTGATCATTCCTAGTTCACATTCTGCTTCTCTGCCTTGCCCACCCATCCTCCCCCCATTCTCTCACTTAGATTTTCATCTCTCCTTTTTTTTTTTCTCCTCTCTCAGACTCCCTCATGTCAGAGACCTGTGCAATATCATTTTCTGCATAATGAAATCTAGAGTGACATTAATGTAAGTGTAATTTTATAGTGGGGAATGGGCCTAGCTGATTGTTTCTACCTGCTGTGTTTTGATGATAGACATTGGGATGTCACCATCTGTGTAATGAAATTTCACCTCCATAATGGTTCAGATTATCAAACATTCTTCCAGGCTGTCTCGCAGAAATTTATTTATTTATTTATTTATTTACNAAGATCACTTAATTCTTCTTGATATTCTGGTGAGTTGCAGCCTCACCAGAACAGAACAGAACAGAAGTTCTGTCACTTTCATATCTATCTTTCAGAGGCTCTAGTTTGTGGAATCTTGCTCTTCCTCCCTTTCGTAATGAGGAAAAAAAAAAAACAAACAAACAGAATTCTGGACACTATAACCAGCAGTACTGTGCTTTCCCATGAGAAACCTCTATTGAGCAATTACATACCTCTTTTTCATTGTCCTCTCCCTCCTCCTGCCCCTCAGCCCCCTTCTAATGTCCTGTCACCTCTGCAGAGAGGAATGACCCAGAGAGGAAAGGTTTTTAGAGAGGACAAACAGAAACCCAGCCCATCAGAGTCACAGCTAGAACAGGTGATGTTTCTCTTTTTCCAGTTGAAATTACAGTCTATATTTACTTAAAACTTTTGGGTGTGTCACCACCTCAGCAGAGCAGATGTTTTTAGATGCCCTTTGTGCCTTTAGCTTGAATGCCAAACTCTAGAAATCCCACAAAACATGTGAACTGCAGCTACCTAGGACGCAGTTTTGAGAAACTCCAGAAATGTTATAAATCTGAAATGCTGGACTTTGACGCTACAAACCAAAGATTCCTAGGGAACACTGGGTGGATCAAGTGTGCAGACACTTCCCCAAATGTAATCTGCTTACTGTATGCTCTCATGCACACAAATTTTTTGCCTGGAAAACCATGGACGTTCATGCTCTAAGAGATCATTCCAAAAGATGCTAAGCTATTTGACTCTTCTATTTCTAATAACACATGAAATTAGCTGGCACATGTGCCTGTGAGGGTAAAGAAACAGAAATCCCTGTATCTGGCCAAGTGGAATGTGACAGCTCACTGATTTTCATCGATGATTTTGTACTACAAGGAACTGGATAGTTAAAAAAAAAAAAAAAAGGTTTTTTTACATCTTCAGAGTGAATACAAAATTCCTTCTCCAGGTTTTCTTGTTCTGTGCCCTCCTGAGTGTCCACCAGAAGATAATTTGTGGGAATATTCACTGTTTTAGATTTGTTTGGTTCCCCAGTTTCTGACAGCCCAATAATCACATGGAGTTGACCTCCTTTTCCATGTTACATTTTCTTCCTGCAGTATAGGACCTTTCTTTTTATGGAGAAATGGGATCTCTTCATGGCTCCTACCGTGCTTCAGAGGTTAAATAGGCCTGCAAAATTTTTTCTTAGAAGGAAAAATATTTAATAATAACAACAATAAAAAATATAGTACTACTACTAATAATAACAATAACAATAATAATAAGAATAGCACTTTATTCACTTTAACTGTAGAATTTTTCTTCTGTCATTGAGTAGTTAATATTTTATCCCAAACTTATGCAGAACTGAAGTAATGGAAAAAACTGCTGGAAGGGTTTTTTTTTTCTCCCAGCAAATCTTGTCTGAGGAAGAATAATTATTCAATTCCAAAAAAAAAACTTTACTAAGTTGAATAATTCTTCCCCTGATATTTTTTTTTACTTCTCATGATTATTTTTTAACTAGTCTAAATAATGACATTATTAGCTAATTAGTAATAAATGTCAGTAATTTTATTTTACTGAGACCATTTGAAGTCGTGTACATTTATGCAAAATGCAGATTGACTGAAACTTAAGGAGGTATCGAGTTCATTTGTGCTCCAGAGGCCATGAACTGAGCCATTGCAGCACTCAGACCCAGCTTCCACAGATGGAAATGGGACCATGGATGGGTGGGCTCTCAAGAGAAAAGTAAATTTTCCACTGGTTAGGACTCTCTTACTGTAGCTCTTGGCATGTGGAAGACAACTAAGTTTGCTCTAATATCACAGATCATTTTGAGCGAAGAGTTTGGGAAGTGAGTCAGGCGCTGCCAGTCCTAGATGCTTCAAATGGAAAAGGAAGTGAGGAAGGAGCTCCTCTTCTCCTTTTCCACAGGATCTGGCCAGGTGTGGCTGGAGGGAATGTTTAAATCAAAGGCAGGTATCACAAACTAATTCCTCCCACAACAGCAACGCAAGCAACCACCACAAGTACCTGCTGTCTGGGTCATATTCCTCTAGGAATTTTGATTTATCTACACCTTTACAACGACACAGAGTGATAAGGCAAGAGGGAATGCACTTAAACAGAAAGAGGATAGGTTTAGATTAAGCATTTAGGAAGAAAGTCCTGAGAGTGGTGAGGCTGCCCTGGCACAGGCTGCCCAGAGAAGCTGTGGCTGCCCCATCCTGGAAGTGTTCAAGGCCAGGCTGGATGGGGCTTTGAGAGACCTGGGATAGTGGAAGGTGTCCCTGCCCATGGCACGGGATCGGAAATTGGTGACCCTTAAGCTCCCTTCCAATCCAAACCATTTTAGGATTCTATGAACTTATTTTTAGTCCTCAAAATACTCTCATGATTTCTAGCCCAAAATAAGCCCTCCATGGGGGTTTGCTCTGATTTCTTTGTTTAGTTTTTTGAAGAAGGAAATCAATATAGAATATCTGGGTTCTTTCCATGGACATAAGACAGCAGACATGCTCTTTTGAAGTTCCCAATTTCTTTTCTTTAAGAAGTGTCCTGCAAAGCAAAATATTATTTTCCCTTTAGTAAGTATTTTAGCCTTGTGCTTCAGGTATTTATGAAATGAAAACTTTAGTGAAAAAAACACTGTATCTTCCTCCACCAGTATACAGCAGACAGGAACACTGAGTGCAGGAGGAATTTCTGAGGTCAGATGCTTGTGAGGTTCAGGGTAATATAATCTGTTCTTGGTAAATTACTCCATCCATGAAGACATGCAGTCACCATTCAGCTCTTCTGGGTCAACCTTAGCAATTCCTCTCCTGCTGCATGCACAGATCACAGAACCACAGAATCATTTAGGCTGGAAAAAACCTCTGAGATCATCTAGTCCAGCCTTTAACTGATCACCACATTGCCAACCAACCCAGAGCACTCACTGCCACATCCAAAAGTTTCTTGAATGCTTCCAGGGATGGTGACTCCTTCTCAGCCCTGCGCAGTCCATTCCAATGTTTAACAACCCGCTACATGAAGAAATTCCTCCTGATGTCCAACCTGAACCTTCCCTGGTGCAGCTTGAGGCTGTTTCCTCTTGTCTTATCACTGGCTGCCTGGGAGAAGAGGCCAAGTCCCACCTGGCTGCATTCTCCTGTCAGGGAGTTGTGGAGAGTGAGAAGGTCCCCCCTGAGCCTCCTTTTCTCCAGGCTGAGCCCCCACAGCTCCCTTAGCTGCTCCTGCTGGTCCAGACCCTTCACCAGCTCCATTCCCTTCCCTGGACAAGATCCAGACCCTCAATGTCATTCTTGCCATGAGTGTCCCAGAACTGGACACAGGACTTGAGTTGCAGCCTCACCAGTGTCACGTATAGAGGGAGATGTACTCTGCCAGCAAGTGCCATCAGGAGAAATCCATAATTCAGAATGCTCAAACAGCCATTTATAACAGTTTTCTACCCTCTGTCATCTCAAGTTCTTGTTTTCGTTATTCCTACTGCATTAGCAGGAAATCTGGGCATATGCCAGCTTGAAAGACCGAGAAGAGACCTATCATGGATGGCTCGAGAGAGACATATGCAACTTGAGAGCAACTGTCTCCCACCTTCAGCCCGAAGGGAGAAAACAGGAATATATTAACCATCAGCAACCTTTAACTGAAGGGCTCTGCATTTCTAATCAGAGTAGCCTGTGACAAATCAGGGAGTGTGTCTGTGTCTGCCTGTGTATAATGCCTATATTTTTTGGTACATAACTACACTTTAATAAAATAAAATATTTATAGGAAATAAATGAAGGGATATTTCCTGGGCAGCAATTTTTAAAGCTGCCAATAACTATTGTAAATGCTTAGTGCTTCTTTCAAGAAATAAATTGAACCATATTAACCATGTATATCATGGCTTGAGTCATCACCCTCTAAACCACAGATTTACCAGAAGCTGAGAGACTAAACCAGGAGAACAACCATTGGAAATTTGCCTGGTTATTTTTTTTTCTCCTAAATATTTGTCATTGACCACTGACATCAACAGAACATTAGGCTAGTGAGACTTTTGATCTGACCCTGTAAGGTAGGTCCTATCATCCTGAACTTTACTATTACCAACACTGATTTACAGTCCTCTTGCTCTTATAATTTTATTATAAGTGTTGTCCCCAGTTGCTATGCAAACATACAGTCACAGCTCTACTGAATTTATCTTTTCTGTGAACGTGTGGAGTAAACCCACAACGTAAGTTAGCATTAACCCTTTGGTCATTTAATTGCTGTGGATAAAACAGAGGTCTGGGTTTTAGTGCCATGCCAATTAAATTTCTTTTTGCTACCTGACATCCACAAGAAGTGAAGGTATAACATGCACAACAGAGAGTGACATTGATGAGGGTTTTGAAAAGGCTTGGGTTCACCTGGTCTAACTTTAGGTATTTACCTGTGTCACACAGTTTAGAGCACTACTGACTCGACCTTTCTCGACAAGCAGTAGAGACAGGTCAGGAATTGACACGTTTCTCAGGCAACGTTGGATATACTTCTTTTTGTGACTGATTATAGGGCAATTTGGGATGATTGCACTCCTAATTTGGATCCCTCAGTTATTACTCAGTGGGATGAATGGGGGAGTCCTAAGCCTAGCAGAGGTAACTGCATGAATTTGCAGTAAAGGAAAAAGTGAACCCAGATATATAATACCAGAGCAAAACTAAGATAACATCAGAATAAATCACACCGTTTTTTCTGTCTTTGAAAGAATAAAGCTAACCTAATATCTAAACCAAAACTGACAATGTTTTGTAAAATAGGAGACTCTGTCAGTTTATAAAATGGGCTGTTGGTTGCTTTTTTACACCGCAGTTATAAAATTGTATTTTGTTGATATTTTTGAAGTGGTTTTTAAGGTATAGGAGTGATAATAATGAAATAAAATATAGAACACTTGTTGGGTTTTGCTTTCATGACAAATAGGCACTGACAAATCCATGCCACATTACCATCCTTGATTGCTCTGATGGAACTCATTTTCATCTCCTGTTCCTCTAATTACATGAAAATTGCATACTTTTTATGCATGACACATTTTCTGCAGCTTTAGAAAAAGGTTGTGAAGGGGAAAAAAAAAACATTTATCAGTTTCTAACCCCCACTCATAAAGGCTATATGTCATCTAACCAGCGATCAATCCAGCTTTAACTGCCAGTTTTCTATGTTATTGTTATAATCAGAAAAGGAAGTACATAAAAAATATGTTTTTAGGTGTGT
Organism: Leptocoma aspasia; assembly: GCA_013399835.1. Classification (NCBI taxonomy): domain Eukaryota; kingdom Metazoa; phylum Chordata; class Aves; order Passeriformes; family Nectariniidae; genus Leptocoma; species Leptocoma aspasia. Next base: position 45,020 of record VXAX01000913.1, on the reverse strand, counting down.
ATTTCCCCCTTATCTCTTAAGAATGGATATTTAGAGTGGTCTGTTATTCTCTTTCCAGCTCTATCTTCCGTGATTTCAGATTTCAAAGCATGGATGGATGATTCAACACCGGAGTAAGTAGAAAAGATTAACTTTAAACAATAGCACCTCTTAGGCTTTCCCCCAGTTTGTCAGGTTTTGTTGAAGATTTATTTTAATAGCCAGATGAGAGAGGTAAAAATCAGCATCATTGCTGCAGAGACATTAAAAAGTAAATGGACAGTACTAATAAATTACAAATACAAGGATAAATTAGATGATGCAAACCTGTGTTTTAGTTATTTGTTTGCTTTCATGATGGAAAATGGAAGGGTGGAGGGGAAATAAAAATTGATGTTGTCAGCCTGTATTTAACTGGAATAGGTTTTCACCAAGTGGGTGCATTTTCTTCCTTCCAGGGTGATAAGTTATCTAGGTATTTTTATCCTGACAATAGCACTGATGGACAATACAAGCTCCAGTCACTTTCAGGCCCCTCTGCAGTTTTGCTGAAAATCCTCATACAACTTCAGCAGTGATCACTCCTTGAGGTTTGAAGACAAATGTGTTTCCGGATGTTGCTGTTGTTTTGGGGTTTATTTCTAAGTTACTCATTATTCATGCTAATTCTAATATGTCAGAAATATGTAGAAGCCGGGGCAGTCCATACAATTAAATTAAATAGAATTCTCAATCCCCTTTCCTGCATCAAAGGCTAGCTTGGACCTTGACTATCCAGAGTACTCTACCTTCAGTCACAGGCTAAAGCTGAGAATCTTGCTAGAATAAATGGGGTAAACCCATACCGGGTGGTGGAAAGGAAGTATTGAAACTCCTGTTTTCTTCCCCCAGTGAATCAGTTCCTGCAGAAACAAAATCTCCACAGACAGAGCAAAGTGAAGCTGTGTGACCGCAGTGCTGGCAGTGCTGGCAGGCAGTGGAAGCCCACTGGTGTGCCTGGTGACCAGCACGTCTGACTCTGCCCTTCTGCCTACTGTTGTACACAGAAAAAACCCTTTTGTGCTGGGAAATGCCTCTCTCAGGAAACCCACTGTCCTTATTCAAGCTTCACATTCAAGAAAGTGCAAGCCTTTTAAACTTCAGAAATGAGACTCGGTTCTGCAGATTTTTTTATGAGTTAAAATGAAAAGGTGATCTCGGTGATAAGAGCACAGAGAAGTGAGAGCTTCCTCCAGCATTCACAGTAAAATGGCGAGTCAGAAAATGAAGCTGGTAAGATACATCCTGAAGAAAGAGTGCCACACCATGAGCTCATTCTGGTCTGATCTGCATGCAGTTTATTTCCAACATAAATCATTCACAAATAAATAAAGTACCAATCTGTCCCTCTTAAATACCCATCCACATTACAGTGAGACTTCTTTCCCCTTTCTCTCAGATTTGTTTATTACACCCACTGGTTGCATCATCTATTAAATTAACCCCCAATCTAAGTCTTAAAAACCTGTGTAACCTTGAGTAAAGTTATCACAGATGATAAAGGCATCACAGACAACTAATCCAACTTCACTTCAGTCCCTGCAATGCTTTTATCTTTGTAATTTGTTCTGGTGCTGGGGATGAATAAAAAAGGAGCTTTACTAATCACCTGAGAAAAGTTATGCACACTGTGTTTGTGCAAAACTGGGGACTAAATTTTGCATACTCTTCAGGACTGTCTCCATCCAGGGATGAAATTTTCAGTGAACTTGATAGAATTATTGTACTCATTTTATCAGAGTAAAGATTTAATTCTGTGTTTTGTGGTTTGTATAATGTTTAGTTTTCTGGGGCCCCTACACACTGGTAAAATATTGTCAATTAATAATAATGAATTTGTTTATTTTCTTTTTCTGAAGCTATGAAATGGAACCTTTTAATAATTAACATCCACTCTGTTTTTCAGAAAAGCCTTTATTTTCTATGTGTTTTTTTATAATGACAGTAGGAGAATTAACTATAAATAAATATTCCAGAATGGAAGTAGCAATGAGGTTTATTTAGCTTTACAAAAAAAAACCCAAAAAACCCCCATGCTTTTTGTCATTACGTTCTTGTTATTAAAAATCCTGGGTATTGATACATGGAATTTCTAGGTTTATAATGACAACTGTTTTAGCTAGTGGTGCAAGTGCTCTTTGAGGAATATTTCAGTTAAGAAGTCCATATTGAAGTTGGGCTTACAGTCCTTTTTACATTACGACATACAGTTGACCACTAGACATTTACAAAAACACCAGAGTTTCATAAATGAGATATAAATATATGCATGTTTGAAAATTCATGCCCCAAAAAATGCCTGATGCAAGAGCTTCTCCTAACTAATCTCTGGAAACAGTAAATGAATAGGTATTTCACTGTCAACAGGAGTATGTAGCTTTGAGAATGAAGATTTTGACAGCAAAATTATATATTTTCAGAGAAATATAAGCAATGTTGTTTCTGTTACCAGCAGTAATGATTTGTTTGATCTCTAATGAATGCCACTGTGTTTCTGTGCCTTAGGATCCCTTCCTGTAAAGATGGGTTCAAAATTCTTGATGTGAAGACATGCAAATGATTCTCCTTGCAATGAGGTAAAAATACAATTATTTCTGAAGTGGCATCTCAAGCAATTTTGTTCTTAAAATTTTGCAGAAAGTAAAATAATATATAATTACAGGCATTAAATGTGAGGGAACAAGGTTTTTAGTGCTCTGTAAATGCCACATGCACCTGACCTGATAATGTCAATCCTGTGCTGTGAACTTATTTAACCCAGAACCATCCTCTGGGGGTAGGGTGGAGAGGGTGGAGAAACTAATTTTTTTTAGTTCTCGTGAAAGGAAGGGTATTTTCTTCCATGATGGAGAAAATGCAAAGCCTGATGAACCGAATCAGGTACGAATAATTTGGCTGAGTTGAAAGAAAATCTACGATTGTGCAATTAAAGAGGTTTAGCAAGAAGTTCATGGGGGGGTATAATTAGGAATGATGGGATGAAATCAAGGAAACAAAAATGTGTTAAAATATTACAGCATGCATCTTACTGTGAGATCTATTAGATTATGGAAATATTTATTGCTGGAATGGGTAAACCTCTGGGTTTTCCAGGCAATGAATAATGAGCCTGAACATTGGGTGTGAGCACCAGGACATGTCAGCTCTTCCTGATTCTCCATCTCCACATTCTCTCTGGTGAGCTGTGAGGTCCTGCAAGAGCCAGGTATCTACAACAGAAACCAAAATCAAAGATAAACTATGTTGGTTTTGGGTTTTTTTCCCTTTTTAAATGTAGTGCAAAGGCATAGCAAATGGACAAGAAAAGCAAAATTAACTAATGAAACAAACCATGGTATAGAGACACATCTGAGCAGGTGTTTAGTGAGTATCCAAAAATGGGCTGGCTAGAGGTCATACAACTTTGATCAGAAGATCCAACACCTTTTGCACATGCCCTTAATATAAAAGAGTAGAGATTGTCCCAAAACCTATGCCTAATTCTGCGACATCATTTTCTCATTCCCTTGTCTGCAATATTTGATGAATTACTTATTTATCAACAATTCAATATTTGACATTTATCAGCAACTTAAAATTCCAGTGGGAAAAAAAAAAATATATACCTTCTACTGAAGAAATTAGATAGAAAGGTGTCTCATAAGGTATCACTGATGCTGATGATAGCTTTATTTTCCAACAACATCATCATATTCAAGATAATAAAGCAGTAAAAAATTAACAGTGTATCTCAGCTTTGTTACAGGAGCAGATTTCTTCTGAGACAGGGTCAGCATGTGTTATGATCAGTGAAGAGTGATGGATGGGACCTCATGTCCTTAAGTGTGGGCTTTTTACTTTTGGTAGTAAAACCCTGCCCAAGTAGGGCTGTGCTGTAGAATTGTTTGTATACAACTGTGTAGAAAATCAGTGAACAGCTCCAGCAGAAAAATAACTTAAGATGCCATTGCAACAGCAGAATACTGCCCATTTCATGTTTGCATCAGTTGTGGCTTTCACTGAGGGCAACAGCAGATAAAGGCACACCAAGACTTGCAAGGTCAGCCCTTTAAAGAAATTAAAGACTAAGGGAAATCTTTCTATATCTGGGGCCATAAGTCAAATATTCACATTGAAAAATTAAGCCTCTAACCTCAGAGGCTGAAAACTATTTGTCCCTCACTCTCTCAGATGCCTGAGCTTTTCTGCCCTGCTGTTTTATTTACAATAAGTAAAGGCAGAAGGCAGGCCTCAGCATAGGTTAAAGATGCCTATTTTTCTGCTAAAAATGAAGATTCTCATGGTATTCTCTATGTATTATAATTATTTTTTATTATTATCATTATCATCATCATCATCACTGCTATCATCATTATTATCTACCTCCGTGTGCTTTTCTGAAATTCTTGTGTGACACCAAAGCAGGGTTCTCCTGCAACTATTTTATCTAGTCCCAGCCATCCAACCATTCCCAGCATTCCCACAGATAATGCCACAAGCATGTAATTGTTGAAGATTTAAGAAAAACCTTTTTATGGTTAGGAGTATGTTTATTAGGAATAACTTTCTGAAATGCAGCTCTGAGTATCATTTTGTTTGGAAAGTCAGGGAAAAAGGTAAAACAGGCCAACAGCTAACACCTACATGTAATTATTATTAACAAACTCTTAGTTATTCTGCAGAAGTTTTTACCTCACCTGAAATACTCTGCTCGTACTCCAGTGCACACAGGTTCATCAAATTAAAATTATTTATTATTTATCTTTTTTTTTAGTGTAAGAACCCACCATATTTTGTTTCAGAACACTTTTAAACTGAAGTGGCTATACATTAAAAAGGCAACAGTATGAAAAGAAAGTATTACTCAATTTGCAGGTATGTGAAAGAATGAGAATTGATGTCTGAGCCCTAACTGAGCTCACAAGGCCTGAAGTGAAGTCACTTGTCCTGAAGGCCCATACAGCTGAAAGACTATTTAAGGTATTATTTATTTTTTGTTATATGTTTTATGCTTACAGCATTGGCAGTAAATAAACACACTGAAGAAGAAAACACTACTTAACGAGGAGTAGATGAGATTGAATGTGACTGTTCCAGACCTGTACAAGAGGCACTGGCCCATTAAATGAATGTGTAGAGCTACTTCTTAATGTGTTAGCCAAGTAATCAATTTCTGAAAATACCAAATAATTTAAAAATAGCCCTGTCTGACCCGCACCAGTGCTGGCATCAGACCAGGCATTTCTCAGGTACCTACTTCTTCCCTTAATCAATCAGTTCTGACATTTTTCCTTTTTCCTTTTATTCCTCCTTCTCTCTCCCTGTTTTATAAACCTTCTTTTGTAAAATTATGTGGCCAGCCAACCTCAAGAGACAAAATTCTTAAGCTTCTTTTAATATTCCATTAGCTTTGTAGCCCATTAACACGTTGGAGTGGTTTTAAAGGGAGAATCAATACAGCAGACACAGCAGGACTCTGGAAACCAGGACCCTGGGGGTCTGCTCGTGGTGTTGGAATAGCTTTGCTCTACAACCTTCAGCCAGCCACTTAACCTCTTGATGCCTCAGTTTATTCAGCTGTAAGCAAATGCAACAACATTTGCATACTGCACAAAGGTCTTGAGAAACATAATTTGTAAACCTTGGGCGATGCACATCCATTCATGTCTCCTCAGACTTGTAATTCTCTTACAGGAGTCAGGTAAAAATCTGAGGCAATTTCAGAAAATATTGTTTATAATATGCTCTCTGCTTTGAGATCTTTGAGTTAAACAAGTTTTTCAGGTCCAAGTGTTGAATCCAGTAAAAATACACTGGAATATTTCTTTTTCTCTTATAAAGGAACCAAAACTGAATTAGGAAAAAAAAAAAATTAGAAAGAGTGGTGGACCAGATACAAAGATCTTTGTTTCATGGTGGAATTTATAGTCACTGGAAGTTACTTAGACTAGATTTTAAGCAACTACGGAATGCACTAGATATCTATACACATAATAAATATCCCTTGACATCTGAAGTGACATTTCAATTCAAATTTGAAAGGGATCTAAAGATTCATTCACATATTCAGGAAGTAAGCCAGTATCTAAAATTAGTGATCACAATGTAGGAAAGTAACCATGTGGAAAATCATTCCATCAAACAAAAAACATTAGTTTTGAGTGATTTATGGGTCTTAGCCAATATAATACTTACTGTCTTACCATGTTCTAATCAATGCTTGTATTGAAAATGCAATTGAGGCCCCACTGGTTTTTCCCTGAACCATTTGTGTGTGCTGGGAGGAATTTCCCTGCACAGCTTTTTTAGAGGTCTATGTATCTCTTATAGAGTGTTTTCATCATTTTGTCTGGGACAGACCACAAGGAATTAAAGCATCTGCTGGTGATTGTATACACTTCCATAATCTGTGTTTTCTCATTGATTGTTCAAATATATCCTGGAATGGTTTGGGTTGGAAGTGATCCTAAAGATCCTCTATTTCCAACCCACTGCCCTGAGCTGGGGTGTCACTGACTAAGTTAAGATAGCTCCAAGCCTCATCCAACCAGGCTTTGGGCACTTCCAGGGATGGGGCAGCCACAGCTTCTCTGGGCACCCTGAGCCAGGGTTTCACCCTCCTCACAGGAAAGAATCTCTTCCTAGTATCTAATGCAAATCTCTCTTCTTTGGTTTAGAGCCATTCTCACTTGTTCTATCACCATATGCCGGTGGAAAAAGCATTCTCTGATATTTATAATTCCCTTAACTATAATTCCTATATAATCCCAGTTCAGCCAACTTCTGAGAAAACAAGCAAGGCAAAAAACAGGTTTTTGTTTTTCAATTCACCTTTCTGAGAGAAAGAGTAATTCAATTCCATCCAAAAGTGCTAAAAAGGTTAGTGTTGAAGGATGTTAAATTTTTACTCTAAGAAATATTTGAAGGATTTTATTTTGTGGAAGATGACATTTAAGAAACTGAGACTTAGAGAGAAATTTTCTGGAAGGATAGTAAATCTATAAACCCATGTTATTTCAAGTAATTAAGCTCAAACTCTCAGGTTGAAAAATTTTGTGCCTTATGTTTTCTGTCATGTCAGGACAACTGGCCCAAGCCTGGCTTCCATCAGGCAGAGAAACATTCGGATATGAGAAGGAACTGTCAGGAACTTGATTTTCTCTACAGATGCTGTAGCCTGAATTGTCTGAAACCACAGAAAGATGGAATACTGACCCCAAAAGTTCACATAGCAGACAAAGAGCCAGTGGTTGTACAAGTGAGGAGGGTGAACATGGCGTAAGGGATCAGTTGGCTGAGGAATTGTGACTCCTGTTCAGTGGTTCATAGTTGGCAGCTGCTTCTCTCTTAGATCACATTGGCTATCTTTGACATGAGTGAAATTTATTGAGACAGGAAAACCTTTTTCTTTTTTTTTTCTTTTTTTTTTTTAACGTTTTCTAGACATCTATTTCAGTTTCTGCCTATGGCTGCCCAATACTTCCATTTTGAAGGGGGCTGAGAGTTTGTGCACTGCCATATCCATTATTTTTCACTTTGTTGGTTGCTAAGCAGTCCCTTGTTGCTAAGTAGGGTATGAGCACTTAATTTACTACATTCTTTTTTCTCGTACCAGATTTTAGAAATTGCAGATCCTGTTTAATCAATGTGTAAATGCATGCTTTTGATGTATTTTTCCTAAGAGCAATATTTTGATCATTCTTAATGATACTTAATGAAGTCACCGCATGATTTCTGATTGTACCTAATTGAAGCTTGTGACTTGCATTTCAATGCTACCATCTTACAGTTTTATGTCTATCAGATGAAACTTTACAAGGACCCAAATAAATTAAGAAATATACTGACTTGATGCATTTCTTGGAATTAAGTTGCTTGGAAAAATATGTATAAATTTTCAAATTAGTTGTAGGGGAAAGAGTGTCTCTTACATTACAAGTCTGAGGTGAAAGAGGTGTAAGAAATTGAGATGTTTTATTATTGGGTATTGTTAGCTTACATAAAATGAGCTAAAACTGTAGGACTGGTTCTTAAGAATAGAGTCTCTTAAAGAGCTATCAGAACACTTAATTACATAGAATTTTAATGAATATGTAAGTTTTTTATAATGCTGAAAACAGATTGGCATTGTACAAGAACAAACATATGACAAACACTTCCCTAAATCTCTTGTAAAGTAAAATACAGATCCCACAAGTATTTACTATCAAGAAGCAGTCCCACAAATTTGGTAAAATCACCAGATCTCTTTGTCTGATAAAATTTTAGGGGTCTTCATTTTCTAGTGAGTTCAGTGCCCAGTTTAACAGAGATGAGGAGGGCAAATCAGAATTTTGGCAAATGGGACTAATGGAGAAAATAAACATCATACAGACATCTCCCCCCCAGACTTACAGAAACACAAGAGGAAGGTCCTGGAAATATCTTTCCACAAGAGAAATGTTCCAGTATGCTTTGGCACCTTTCGGTTACCTAGCTGACTGTCACTTTTAAGGAAATTGAAATTATAAGTGGCATTGCTTTCAACTCTCCTGATTTGCATCTGTATTTGGGAGAGCTCTTGTGAGACCTTTTTATAATTTGCCACAACTACTGGTTTCCAGTGGGAAGAAGTAGTTTGATATATGTGTGTCCTTGTTACATCAGCAATCAGTCAGTGGAAGAAATCTTTCTCCTTGCATCCATATCATCACTATACCTACTTCTATTTGCTCATGTTCCTGTTGATTATTTATTTGGTTTGTTTTGTCTGCTCTTCCACAATCAAGAGTTACCTAGTTAAAAAGGCTTAAAAAAAAAATTAAAAAGAGCAAATGCTTGAGCAGGAAGATTGGAGCAGATGATCCACTTGGTCCCTTCCAATCTGATCAAAGCTGTGATTCTGTGAAATGTTAAAAAAAAAACAAAACAAAAAAAACCCCAAAAAAAGTAAAAGTATGACAGGATCATTGCAAATTTTTAAGAGATGTAGTCTTTGACAATGGAGTTTACAGGCTACCTAAGACAGCCAGAAGAATAAATAAAGTGTCCTAAGTAAAGAAAAGTATTTTTAGTCTTTTTAATAAAGGTGCTGTCTAAGAGAAAGTGGTAAAACGAGAGCAGTTAAATATATGGGTGCTCTTAAATCCTCTAAGTGACTTCTGACTCACAATACAAGTCAATGGACTTTGCAAGTTCCTTATGTTCGAGCCATGTGGCAAATCTCAGCCCTGAATAACACCACATTTTAAGTGCTCTGTTGGCAGAATGAGTCAGAGCTCTTAGCTGGGTTGTGACAGGGCTGCTGCAAACCACAGGGAGAGCTGACTTAAGAATACAGCATTCACAGGCTACCAGGAGTCAAGAGGGTCTGCTTCCTGCTAACTTCATAGTCTGAGCATGCTTGTGGGTCAGCTTAGTGGAGCAGAAACTGGAACCTTGTTACAAGAAATGTCTAGATCTTTCTGCTTGTTCAATTTTTTTTTTTTTTTTTTTTTTTTTTTTTTTACGAAAGATCATTAATAGAAGAGACAGGAGATATCTATGTCAGGCTTTATGCTAACTTAAAGATGCAAAGTGGAATAGGTGTCCTTGTCCATCCAGACTCACCTCTGCTGCCAGTGGCACAGTGGAATGTGGCCATTGCAGTGAATTTACAGCAATCGTTTTTAAAACCAGTTGTTATTTTTCTCCCACTGTTTTTGTAGGAGTGGTTCTCGACAGAGGTTTCCAGGTCCCAGTGGATAAAAGACTGTTAATGGACTAAATATAATTTATTCATGGTCATTTATACTGATTTATTCCGTGTTAAAATTACCTTTAGCTCAATAGCTGCTTTTCCTCTCTCCCTCTCTATTCCATACCAGCTTTAATTTTGCTTGGTTCAACAAAAGAAATTCCTTCAGTCTTCTCTCAGAAGACGAATGCTCTTTTTTTTCTGACCATCCTAGTAGTTCTGTGACTTCCTCAAAGTATCAGATCAAATTACTTTTAAATTAATACTAATTAATAAAAAATAAAAATTAATGGTAAAATTTGGATATAACAGAAGATCACTTTAAACATTGAGGAGAACATAAACAACCTCTTTGGTCTATTAGTGCATATACAAGGTAATAATACAGGACTCAGCTGAGCTGCTTTGAATTCACAGTGCACTTGATATTATGACTAGTTTTTGGCATTGCCCCTGTCCTGGCCAAAGAGCATTGCTCAGTTCTAACATCACTGATTCTACATCAATGTCTCCATCCCCCCCGTTCCATATTACATTCAAAATGAGAGGAAAAAAAATCAAAGATTGGATTCCTGCTAGTACTATCATTTCAAACATTTTCAAATCACTGCCTAATCAGCTCCCTTCTTGTTTCAGATTGTCAAACTTCTAAGCAAGCTATTACTCTTCCTTACAATACTAATGTTTCTTTCCAGATATACAGCATCAGCAAATCCTTGGATGATGTGAATCATTTGTTCTAAGACATGCGTGTGGAGAATGTGAATAGAAGACTAAATTGTTTTTATTCTGTCCATCAGAAAATAATATTATTAAAAAAAAAAAAAGAAAACAACAAAAACAAACAAACAAACATACCAGAATGAGAAATAGGGAATTCATAATCTATGTTGCAGACCAATGTACTTACTACTCTGCATACATCAAGCAGAGTTTGAAAGTCTTTCTGATGGGAATAAAGGATTTAAGTTACAGAGTAGGAAGACCTTTTCATCCCTGACCTTGAAATATTTACACCTTTTTTTTTTCCCCCCTAGCAGTTATCACAGCTAAAAGATGGAACACTGAATTATGAAAGAACAATGAAAATCTAAGGCTTTTGAATCTTTTGGCAAGTTTGTGGGGAGTCCTTCAGTAACACTGGCAAGCATGGGAGCAGAGGGGAAAGGATGGGACGAAAGAGAGGAAATTTATTGGTTAGGGGTTTTTGTTTGTTTGTCTTGGTTTGTTTGTTTGTTTTTTTTTTTAACAACTAAAAGATCCTCAAGGGGTAAGTCCATTTTGTATGTGAAGAAGGAAGAGGAAAGGATGTTGAAGTTGTTTGCTCTCTCCCCTACCCCAGTCCTGGATATGTGGTAGTAGGCACCAGGCGAATGTTTCAATCTTCCTGTTCATTAACTTATGAAGCTCTTTTAAAGACATGAACTCAGACTGTGCCAAATATATGCTGGGCTTGTAATGAAGACAAATGCCCACTTGAAGCTGAGTTCAGACTGTGGAATTCATTTCACTCTGGAACTTTTATCGCTGTTTAATTGGAGTGACATTTGGTCAGTCTCGTTAGATCTGGATTCAGACCAGGGACTTAGAGGTGGAGCTACAACAAATTCTGTGCTCTAAAGCTGATAGTTAAGGTTTTAATTGTTGTGCTACTTTTACTGCCAGTTAGCCTTGCATTACTGTTAATGTTTCTTTGGTTTATCATCTCCTAGAATGAATTCCCCATCTTGTTTGTACTTTCTGTGTTCTCCCAGACGGCTGAATTGTCCGAAACACATGAGGATTTGTGCATTGTCTAAATAAGAGCATTACTGGAGTAGAAAATTCCAAAATGAAACCCCCAGGGCTGTTAGGAAGTTATTATGGTCCTTGAATAGGATTCACAGTTCTCTTATGGCTGTAATATAGCGAGGAACTGGCTAGTTCACACACTACTGATCTGAAGCAAGATTGCTTAACACTGATAGCTCTTAGTCTAATATCTCTGAATCTTGAATTAAATTATCTTACTTTTTTTTGGTCTCAGGCCATTGTGATATATGACACGGAAAAGATAAAAGAAACTACTTCAAACAAGGATTTACCTAATCAGATATAAGTTATAAACAACTTTATCTGAACTACTCAATTACAAATACCCTTGTGTAATCAATGGAGTGAAATAGCCACAGCTCAGACACAACTTCACTATTCTGAAGTAGGTCTACAAAGCATATGATATGTGAGAATTCCTCACGTTTTTAGACCAAGGAGATGAGCTGCAGATTTCTACACTGCAGGCATATAATGTAAGGAAAGCTGAATATGATTCCTGAGTATGATTCCTAGGTAATTTCCAACTAAACTTTATTCTCTTTCATGGTAGTACTGCAGCAATAAGGAGAGTACAGATGAACTAAGATTTTTTTTTTACAGAAATAAACATATTTTGAAGTTTATTACACATGTAATATACGGATGGAATCAAGAATCATTGAAAAACTTGGAGAGGAAAGTGAGTGAATAAACTAGGTAGAATCAGTTAATGCATTGTCTAACTATATCTTTGCTTATCTTATGGCAAATATAAGACAATTGCTTTGGTTATTCACTCAGATATTCCAGTATTTGAATCTAATAAAGATCCTTACACCATGGTGTGAGGGTGTGTGTGATAATTTTTAGTTAATTTAGTCACAGATTTGATCTAGACCTCAGGCTAAGATACACAAGCAAGTAAAATTTCTGTTATTGCATGATAATCTACAGTAAACTTTAGGTTGAAAAAGTCACATTAAAAAAAACCACAATCCCCCCCCCAAAAAAACCCAAAACCAAACAAAAACAAACAAACAAACCCCCAAAACAAACAAAAAACAAACAAACAAAAAACCCCAAACAAACAAAAACCAACCAAACAAAAAACAACAACAACAACAACAAAAAGAACAAACTAACTAAACCCCAAAAAGTGTGTTTACAAAATCACAATATAAAATAACGTATTGCTTAGCAAGAACTCAGGCAAAATCTATTTTCTGTAGAACCTTAAAAGCTGTATTAGCTATAAATCCTTTACTTTGTCTATGCTTGTTCAAGCTTCTGTAAATACGTAGTCTTGTAAATACAAGTATACTCATAGTAATTTTAATACTCTTATTATAGCCCATCATTTTAATTAGCAAGGCAGTACTTGATAAGTTCTTATAAGGCCTGATGCAAGGAAAATGGGTAGAATTTGGAGAAAATTCCTCTTAACAATCTCCCCAACTTTACAGAGCATGTCTAAGAAATTTCTCTGAATAATGAAAAGTATTAAGTATTTCAGTGCTTTGTTTATGTGCTCTATCTCAGGCATTTTCTAGAACAGATGATGATATGAACTATTATCTAAATGTACCTATTTCTCTTCAGTAAGTATAAGGAAAATCTAGACAGTTCTCAATGAGATAAACAATATATATAACCAGTTAGATGAATTTCATTCCTTAACAAAAAAATAACTGATTTAGTGAAGCACCTCAGTGTGTTAAAATTTCACCATTCAAACAGTTGTAAATATGAATACAGACATGTTTTAAATACACATATATCATTCATATCAAGTGGAGTTGCTCTAGACAGTTTCCAGTATAATCAAATGAGTAGCAGGTGTAAACACATATTTTTATAGCTCTCTTATTTCTTGTCTTTTTAAAAAAATCAATTTATTTTTAATAAAATAATAAAGAAAATGGTTTCTATTACAAGAGCGGGGAAATGAGTTCAATAACTTAACCTTTCCCTTCTCCCCACACAAACTCATAAAAATGGCTAGGCAATGCAGTTAAAGACCTTGCAGACTACTCAGAATATAAATAATCACATCTAGCACAAATAAACAAGTAGTTACATTGTTTAACAATTAATGCCCAACTCATGAATAAGAACACAGTACAGAGACAGAAATATTTAATTTTGTATTATGGAACATCATTAGGAACTGTTTGATAAAACACAAATGTGGTAGAGTCTCTCCAAATGCATAACTTTCACATATGATCAGTTCTCTCATCAAGACACTTTATTCTCATGCAAGGAGTTTGATAATGATGGAACTGATGACATGCAGCATTTAAAAAATGTGGTTTATAATAGGTGTAACTCAATGGTGGAATTTCTTTTGTCTTCTCTTTTTATTGTTTTCTTGTGAAAGATTCTTATTGTGGGCTCTGGCAATTTGTTGTTTAAGCTATTTCTTCTGCACACAGCCTGTGCTGAAGGAGGAGCAAGTGGCTGATAAGAAAAGGTGGTGGCTGATACACTCTGGGCTAAATTACTCTGCCTTTCCAAACAGGGTAGGCTGGTATCTTTTCACACCCTCTTTTTCCTCTTCTATTGTTTACAGTAAGAGAGAGATTCTCTGCACATAAGAAACATCTTTTACTTCTGTAAGTTAAAGATTCAGAGAATTCTCAGTCCAGCTACTTGATGCATTGAAATCAGACCCTGGCAGGGTATAAATGCCTAGGTATCACAGACAAATTCAAAAAGTTAACTTTCTAGCAATGTATAAACCTGATGTTAGTATGTTCCAGAGGCTTCTCCGTCTTGGACCACAAGAAACACGTGGGGAGTGCACACAGCTTAATTTATCTGATGGCTCAAGGCATTCCTCAAATGTTTTCCTCAACCCACATCTTAATGATTTTGTTAATGATCTTTGTAAAAAATGCGACTTGCTATGTATATTCACCAGAGACACAGCATGGGAAGGAACTACAAAATGCAAATGGCATGCTGTAAAGAATTGTGTGCACTTGAAAACCTGATCAATTGAAAATGGGAAAGAAATATAACTGTATCACAACAATGTATAATATCAATGAAAAGACCTGGTATAAGAAAGAGTTGAGATGTGCCAGAATACAAAATCTTGGGACTTCAGTGGCTATAGGAGGGGAACAGAGGTCCTATTTTACCAGAGTAAATAAGAAAATAAAGTTTTATTTGCCATGAAATACTGAATGAGGAAGTGACTCCTGACTACATATTGGTTATCTCATAATGGTGGCATAAAATAACTTTGCATGGGAAATCATAAAGTTTTTCTGAAACATTTAGAGAAACAGGATTTTAGGCAGAATGGTCCAAAGGCAGTAGAATTTAGATGAAATTGAATTAATTGCAACAGAACAAAATATGTCCTTGCTGGAATAACTGGCAACTAACATGCCATCCCAAGGAACACTTAACTACTGGAAGTGATCACCCTTTACGTTTGCATTCTCCTTCACCAAGATGGGGAGACTAAATTTTGATTCTGCACAAAGAAGTTGTAACTGCATTCATTTGGCATATTTGTAAAACTTGGTTCTGCCATTAACTGAAATGCCAGAACTGTTTTTGTTGGCCCAATATGACCCAGCAACGTGTGCCTGCGACCCATAACACCAACTGTGCCTGGCTCTGCTGGAGGGAGCCCAGAAGAAAAGCACCAAGTTGGACATAGCACTGGAGCACCTCCCCTGTGGAGACAGGCTGAGACAGTTGGAGCTGTTGAAGCTGGAGAAGACTCACAGGAGACTTTGGGGCCCTTTACAGCACCTAAAGAAGCTACAAAAGAGATGGAGAGGAGCATTTGTGAGAGTATGTAGTCATAGTGTAAGGGGAATGGTCTCAAGTTGGAGAAGGGTTGGTTTAGATCAGGTATTAGGAAGAAAGTTTTTACTGTGAGGGTGATGAATCACTGGAGCAGGTTGTCCAGTGGATTCCCCATCCCTGGAGGTGTTCAAAAGCAGGCTGGATGGGATACTGAGCCCCCTTGTTCAGTAGAAGGTGTCTTTGCCCTTAGCAGGGGGTTAGAACAAAGCAATCTTAAGGTCCATTCCAACACAAACCATTCTATGATGCTACGATTTCTCACAAAATGTTTAGTAACTAGAACCAAAAATTTTATTATTCTGTGCCCTGTGTGCCATTTCAATGAATAATTACACATCTATTTAGGCATTCTCTGAAAAAGTTTTTGAAAAAATCCCAACTTGGAAAGAAAAACTTCTTGACCTCTTCTAGACCAATAAACAAGAATACAGATTTGGAGCAATCATCCTCATCTGTACCACAGATATGTTTCCTGAAGCCGGCTTTATCAGTTAAAATAACATCAATATTTATATGCCAGCAAAAAAATTAAAACAAAAAACAAACCACAAAGGAACCGGGAAAAAAAAACCACAAACAACAAAACAACCCCAGAGAATATTTCCCCAAACTCTCAAACTCTTTGTTACTCTTCAGTATGTAGTTTCAGCCTCTTTTGTTTCCATTTTATTTGCTTTCATTTGTAAGAGTTTTTATTACACAGATATTTAAAGAAATTAATGTTTAATGTTGTTTATACAATAACTCATGGGTCTGATGCAAATTCTATTGAAATAAAAAGTGAATCTTTTTATTATTTCAGATTGTATTGGATTAACCTTGAAATCCCCATGTGTGAAGAAAATTTATTATTTGTTATTCTTTTTTTTGTGTGTGTGTGTGTGTGTGTTCATTATTTGTTGTTCTTTGTATATTATTGAATTCAAATCAGAAATTATATCCATACTATGTGACTTGTCTAATCTACTGCAGATATCATGACTAATCAACACAAAATGTTGTGTGATTGCAATTTTCAGTCTTTGGATCCTTCCAAAAGAAGAATACAAGTTTATTCTTAACCAAAAAGATAACTTTTTCTAAGAAAGGTGATTTGGTTCCCTAATGTGTTCTAATGGCATTTTAGATTGTTTAGAATTTAATAATAGTAGTAGTAATTTTGTTGAAATTTACACTGAAGACAGTTGCTGACACTACCACCAGTGAATTTTGATTAACAAAGAATTCAAACCTGATCAAGTTATTCATTCTTACACATAAAAGCAATGAATGGAAAAGTAAATTTTCTCTTTTATTCAATTACTTTGATAAAAATAGGTGCATCTGAATATTATAGAAGTAGGAATATATTTCTTCTTACAACAAGTCCAAGAGATCCATTTTGAACCCTCAGAACTGAAATATTGTCATTTTGCACAACCAGAAAATACAGCACAGATTGAGCTGCTGTAAACCCTTAGTAAAATCTTACCTGGTTTAAAGGTGTCTTGTGTTAGCAGCACAAAGGGACAGACAATCCCTATTCCTAAAAACAAACATTTCTCTTTGAGAGAAGAGTGGCAACAGATAGAAGAGGGCAACAGCAGTCATAGCCAATGTCAAAAGTCAGTGATGTGCAGGAAAATTTTCATTACTGTTAATTATATAGACAACAACTCCAGTAATGATGAGATTTGTTAATATCTGTGACATAGCCATACAGTAATTTTAATTAGAATTAACCTATGAAAAATTACCAACAGGAATTTTTTGTGTGTGACTGAGTTTGTTTAAAATGAAATAAAAGTGGAGAATACTTGAATGATTTCACAAATTTATTTTAAAGTACATCTTATTTTGTTGTATTTCTATGCTTAATCTGTATTTTGTTGAAATTCTACACACAATATCTTTAATATATTTTGTAAAAAAGACATAAAAGAAAATACTTTCAAGCCAATCTAATGCTTTCCATACTTTCATTTTGTCCAGGAAAAAAATATCATTTTGTTGGTAGGAAAAAATGATTGTTTCCTACTCAGAGGGAAAACTAACTTTTCTTTATTTCATTGTTTTGTGAAAGAAAAATGAGAGTGTTGAACATTGTCTGAGAACTTTAATTCCTAAATTAAAATTATTGTACTGCACTCCCTGTTGTAGTGGATACCTATTCCTCCTAAGCTGTCAGTATTGGTAGTGGAATACATCTCTTCTTTAATGCCAATGCACACAAAATGTCAATTTTTACAGAGTGAGAGGGTGGATCTGTAATCTGTAGTTTTGGATCCTGTGATTATTCCAGTGAAATATTACTGTGGAAAGTTCACTGGCTGAAACACACACACTGCTGAATTCTTCATATCTTTTCAACATCTTCATAAATACTTTGATTGTAACCAACAATTCAATGAGATACGAAAGGTAGAATTATGTCCTCTGAACATCTTCTGACTTTGGAGCAGATTTGACAAAAAGAAGTCTGGAGTGAAAATGTCAAGATCCAGGACAATTCACATACATAACCAGTAGCAGTCATCCAGTGTTCCATAAAAAAACCTTGAGATTCTTCTTGATTTAGATGCAGCAGGATCAGGTTTATATTACTGCAGAAGACATAGCAAATACTTTATATTCTTTACAAAATATCAGGGATTTTTCATCACCCTAAAGTTTTTTTGTTTGTTTGAACATCTACAGCTGGTAAATTTGCGATTTGTGACCTACTTTATTTGAAAGCTAAAAATTCACTTCGGTGATACAGACTAAAACAGACAGAAACAAAGGAGAGGAAAAAAAATGGTATTGGGATCTCTGCAAGAAATATTTTATACATATTATAGAGGGATGGTTAATTATGTCAAAAGAAAAATAATGTTTCTGCTTTATATTGGCAAGTAGACCTGCAGATGAATCTGCTCCCTCTGACAATGGATGTTCCATAATTTGGGGATACATGCTTGAGTGCTCTTCATCGAACTCCTGTGAAGAACAAGAATCAAGATTATCCCAAGAATTTATACCACAGCAGAAAATCTGAGCAAGATTAACAATGTGGCTGCTCCAGGCGGGTTAGACAAAAAACAAAACAAAACAAAACAAAACAAAACAAAACAAAACAAACAAAAAGCCTCAAGTGTTCTTGAACAGATATTACAGATATCTTTGGTATGGGTCTAGTAAGTGCAAAAGGGACTAAATATGTTGAATTTGTCAAGCTCAGAGAGAAAATTCTGGACTAGTACCTAGATTAGCTAAACCTCCAAGGCAGACTTTCTGGTTTTTCTGAACAGATCTGTTTGCTCTACAGCCTAGACTAACATCAGAAAAAATAGTATTTTTTCAGCATCTGACTCCCTTTCTCTCTAGCTAAGGTTACCCAAGTGCCAGACTATCTTGCACAATATTCAGTGATTTTTTTTCTTCCTTTTCTCTGGAAATTGATCTTAATCCAAACTAATCTACAAAAGGAAGGATTATAATTTGAGCCACAGCTTTAGGAAAGATGTGAGCACACCATTAGATACATGAAAAAGAGCTGTTCTGTCCAGAAATTGAATTCCATAAGTGAGTAACTTCAGCTTATAATGTAAATTTTTTGTCATTTACTGCCCATATGCACACGCATAAATATACGTATTTATACATTCATGCATGGATATGTATGAATATGTTCAGCCACAGAGCCTTAGATGAGGTTTGGTGGTCATCAACAAGCCTCAAGCTCTGGACAGAACTGGACTTCACACTTGCTGCTCAAGCTGGAAGACAGAAATAACAAGATAATTATCTTGCAATTACACAGTGCTTACCTTGCACTGCTCAGATAGCATGAGGCCAACAGATAAAATGTAGTTACTTAAGAAATATATATAGCAAACAATGTGCTTAAAATAAATACCCTTTCTTCTGGCCTCTGGCTTTTTTTTGGATTTGTTTTGGGTTTTGGTTTTGGTATGGTTTTTGGTTTTGTTTTGTTTTATTTTTGTTTTATTTTGTTTCATTTTTTTGTTTTGCTTTGTTTTCTTTTTTTTTAATTTAGTAATTTAACATGCCATTCCCTTTATCAGCTCTTTGTTCTGCTGACTTACGAGCGAAACAGAAATTGGTGCAACAAATTTGCAGTTTTAACAGGTTTATTATTACATTATTCCTTTATGGGGTCTTCTACGTAATTGCACAAAATGATGTTATAAATTCCCACCGGAAATACTTATTCTTCTGTAGCCTGATGTCCAATGTCTAGAGGACATGAGCAGTGCATCTCCCCTGCCTGCTATTAGCATGCCCACAGGTTCTTTTTCAGTGTATTAGAGGGCAAAGCAAACAGGGGACAAGGACTGAGCGATCCAAATGGATAGAGGGAAAGGGAGAGAAAGGAGAGAGAGGATTTGAAAATAAGCCAACAAGCACTTACAGCAAAACTAACTACCAGCAAAACATTTCCTTCACAACAAAGGTTGAATCAAAACCCTATTCCCCCAGCATATGAATTAGAAGAACAATCGTGTGATTATGATTAAAAAAAAGAGCATTACATTTTATGTTCAGCTATAATTGGTATTTATGACAATTTATGTAAACAGTAATGAAGCCTATGTGATTTTTGCAGGGAAATTGCATTATGACACCAATGATCGTTACTGTTAATTTTCCTGAAGATGATGGCAATCAGCAGGCATAGTTTCATTGTAAATAGGTTAATTTAAAATTCAAACGCTGCTGGTATTTCAAAATGAGTTCACATTTGATTTCCAAAAGCTTTGGCCCTGGCTGTCAGGATGTCAGAGAAAGAATGTTCCACAACAGAAAGAAAGAAAGAAAGAGCAAACAAGAATGAGGAAGAGAGACTAAATAAGCTTTCTTCCAGAAATGTGTTTTCCCCTGCTAATTCAACTATTTTCCTAGGTGTGATGTGGTCTGCTGTTTTTTTTGACTGATAGTTTGCACAAGTTCATAGTGAAAAGAGGGCTCACCATGTCTAGAAATGATGGGCTTATTTAATATTTTATCCAGTGAAGTTATGATGGCTTTGTAAAAGGTCACTATAATGGTATCCTCCACCTTCAGTGGAGGGCAGAGGCACCACATTTCTTCACACGGAACACCAAAACACACCTAACAGCATGTCTTGCCTCCCAGCAATTATTTCAACACCTAAAAATACCCCTCTTCTAAATACATTATTCTTCCCACCGCTTGCGAGTAGTAGGGTTTCATGTACATAAGTATAATCAAACTCCCAGCTCTGCCTTGTGAGGAATTGCAATATAATCTCCTGCTTCACAGAAGGGGAACTGAAGTGCTAAAGCCTGAATTTTTAGTTGCCAGTACAATAGGCAACTGCACACTTTATGAATTTGGGTCAGAGAGAAAATGGGGTTCTGGTTACACTTAGAACCCCTGAGATAAATGATTCCACAACCTTCTCTCTTCACATGAAATATCACCAGATCCTTCTCTGTGCACATTTTTATAAATTATTTTAAAAAAAGCATTTTCTGTGTTTTCAAGCCCTTCTACCAAAGCTGTTTGAAAGCATTTTATTGTCCTAGATTGATTTGAATATGAATATCTAAATGACAGATTTCTCCATAAGAAGGCAGAGAGTGAGTAAGCGTGGAGGCCAGCTCAGATAAAGACTGCAGTGCAACCTTCTACTTGTCTTCAGCACAAGGTCACTTTCAAGGACAGCATGAACAACTTGTTCACAATCTAAATGACATATTTAGATTAGAGTTTGCAACGTACATAGGCACCTTTTTTTTTCCTCATTCTCTCCTCATTGCCAGATAAAATGTTTGATAGGAATCTCTACTGTAACCTTTCAGATTTCATTTATTTAGGAGAACTAAAATAATGAAATGCCAAATAAATTAAGATGGTATTTCTTATAATATCAAGAAGACAATTTAAATAGTCCATATTCATAAGCTGGCAAAGATGAATGATCTGTTCATTTGTTAGTGTAAATGGGATGTATTTGTTGGCTATTTGTTGTGTCTTGAGAATTTTTTTAAGAGTGAAATTTAGTCAGATGCACAAGAGGGTCCAAAAAAATATAAAATTGCACTTTGAGAATTACAATTTCTTATTTTGGTTGTCTTCAAGAGTGTGAAGTTCTTGGTCCTCTTGGTCCAATTCAAAGGGAATTAAGCACTTTTTTTTCGCAAACTCTACTAGCAACCCCACTCATTTTTAGTAGAGAGTTTCTTTTATTTTTTATTTTTTTCTGGAAAAGGTAACATCTGGGGTCAAACAGAATTATGGTAACAAACAGTATATCCATCTGAAACAGATAAAACAGGAGGCTTAATCCTTTCTCCTCTTTAGAAATCCTACATCACTCACAAAAAATTATCCTCTGATTTTTTTTTTTTTTTAATTAATCTTTGTTGGTCATATGATCAATAGTTACAGTATTCATCTTGTAGAACCCTCAGAATATTAATTGTAGTTTCATTTTGTGTTCTCAGAGTCACAGCAAAAGTGCCTGAAACACTAGGGTAGAATAGTATTGGATGATGGGAAGTTATTTCAGCCAATATTTTTGTGACAAATTTTAAAAAGCGAGCAATTTTAGAAACCATGATTATATAATAATAGCTGTCGTGATTAGGGTAGCATTTAGGGCCCTAAACCAGAAGCAGGGTCCAACAATATAATACCATCGAAACAAATAAAGGATTTTTTTTTCTCAGAAGACCTTATTATTTATGCAAGTAAACAAAACAAAATACAAAAAAAGGAAACAATGGGTAGAAAACATAATGGAAACAAATCAACTTATTAAAAGCTTTCTGCTTCCATTAGATACTGACATTACTTCCATTATTTATTTGTCAGATACAGTACTTGTGACAAACATCATCAGAAGACAGGTCTCAAGAAGGGGAGACTTATTCAGTATGGAATTAGTCTGTCAAATAGAGAAACAAAAGGAGGCAATAAAGTAGGATGGCACTGTTTCTCAAAATCCTATCCTATCAACTTGCTTGCCTTAAATTCAGATATGAGCTTCTTCATCTAATTGGCATCCAGATGAGTTGCATCCAGTGCCTAATTATACAGGATAGGAAATAATTTCTTGCTATGGTCAATGGAAACAAGCAGAGGGCTCCAAATCCTGATCCATCTCAGCTTCTTGCTAAGACATTGCCTTAGAACTGTATGAACGTCATCCTGATTATCCCTACCCCTCCCCATTAGTGGCTGAGTAGGTCTACACAACTGCTAGAAATGACAAGCCTGGCTTTCACACAGCATTAAGCCCATTTTGGGTGCTCTAACAGGGGTAACCTTGTCATGTTGTATTGACATGGCTGACAGCAGCCCACACAGCTTGCCATGAGCTTGCAAGGACTTAAGCCTGGGGTTGGCAAGACCTCTTTGATCTTTTCTTGACCTGCCTGCAGATCTGTCTGACTTGGTTTAACTATAAACATACTTTTCTGTAATTGACCAGGTGTCTGCGGAAGATTTGCTCTGCTTTTGTTTGCTCTCATGTGGCACAACCACAGTTATGTGCAGATAGCAGCAATAAGTAGTTTTCCTGTGTAGAATGAGGGATCAATGACTAACACAATGGCATAGCATAGAGAAATAAAGTCCTGGTATCACAGCAGAGGGCTTGAGAAGTGGGGACATGGTTTGTACAGCAGAGAAGTACAGACATGGATTGATAGAAGACAGGTCACACACTGCCTCTTGAGTCCACATGGATGTTGACAACTCATTCATGTCTGTTAATGACAAACTGACCTGAAGCTGCAGAAAAGCTAGCTTTAGGGGTAACAAAGAACACAGAGAAAATGTATGCAATTTTCATTGGAAAAGGAAAATATATAGTACATTTTGCTGTAGCGTGGCAGTTCAAGCAGAAAGGAGCAAGGTGAAAAACATGTTTGGAAATATGCAAAAATAACCCTGCATAGATGCTGGAGAGAGGAAGAAGAAAATATAAAGATCAGAATGATACTTTTCCCAGCTAAGGACTCAGGATGCTAAAGACTCACTGTAACCTCTGATGCCATCACCACCACACTCAGCAGATGAAATCTCTGACCTTGGGATGCTGGGGAAGAAGGTAAGTGAAACATAAGGAAAAGGGCTGAAAACCCAGAAGTGTTTCTTACAGCCAAATGTGTCATAAAATGGAGGACTTTTAGGTATGATAAAGGATAGAAGCTGGTATTTTGAGTTACAATTGGTAGAGAATTCTACCTAGATCAATATTGAGTGTTGTGGCTGAAAATCCTCTAAGGAATTGTCTCTATTGCAGTAAAACCTACCCTAGGGCTTTGGCCAAAATTCTGACTCTGTTAATTTCATTGGCCTTGATTTTCACATGCCCATCCTTGTTTCAAACAACTTAAACACCAATTTTTATAAGTTGCTGGAAAAGAAAATGAGACTTTACCCCATAATATAATTGGTATTGAATGCTGTGACTGAATAATGATCTCCAACAGATAGCAAATACAAGTATTCAAGCAAAGCAGACATGTTTATTTTCAAAGCTGGAGACCATTTTTCAATCACAACATTCAATTTCTTTTTCATTAATTCCATTACAGCATCATGGTTCATTGCCAATGAAAGAGCAGATAAATAAAATAGATGAGAGTGACCCACAGACTCAGAAAATCAGATGCTGGTGGTACAAGTTAAAAGATCAAATAATCACTACACAAGCTTGGATAGGTGGAAAACTTTGGTGATTAAGTAAATTTTATATGGTCATGCATAACATTTGTGTAAATCCAATGACCATCATCTGGATATCAGAATTTCATCAAGAGCAACATTCTTCCTTATTTTGTTCAACAAGTTACTCTTTAGTTTAATACTGACTATTTAATCAAATTTGAATAGTCTAAAATCCATCTGAGCTGCTTAACTGGTAATGGGTTTTTTGGGTATGGTTCCTCCCTACTGTTTACTGCTACACATAAACCCATATATAGATAATAAGCTCAAAACATACCTTTTTAGAATCTCAGTAAAGTTTCATGAAAGAGGCAATGGAATATCTAGAAAGGAGTGAAAGGGAGAATAGTTTGTTTTACCAGTCTCAGTAACACCTCCCACTCTTTTATTTTTTTTATCAAGTTTCAGTTCCATTATCTCATGCTCTGATCTGTCTCAATTTTTTTTTTTCCTTGCCACTGAAGAATGTGACAAAGGGAAAAATGAGACCGAGTCTCAGTATTTTGAAGATGTACCCTGCACTGACATAAAAACTAAGCTAAGATTAATTCTCCCCATGTGAAGCCATCCCCTCTGCCCACATGCTGGCATTGTGGAGTTGTTCACCCTCAGCACCTACCATCTCCCCAGTGTGAGCACAGGTGAACAAGGACATACTGCTAACCAGGGGAAAAAAAAAAAAAAAAAAAGGGGAACTGTTATTTATTATTCATCAATCTCCAGGGCTTCTTTGCCACTCACAGTTAGCTCACTTGCAGCAGACACTATTTACCATTTGACAGTTCAATTCAGGTACATCTAACAGAAGCAGTGCTTGTTGCTAGCACTCATGTATACCAGAACAGTCAGTATCTCTCAAGCATGACATGCACATTACAGAGCAAATGCAAATGAACAGCCCCTGTTGCAAAGAGCTTACAATCTAATATAAAGGAGAGAGAGAGAGAGAGAGAGAGAACAGTAACGTTGGGCGTAAAGAGTGGTAAAAGAAGAGACATATTGCTAAGCCAAAGTGTTTGCAAATCACTTCTCGCACGCTGCGAAACCCTGGACTGCCTTAAGATCATTACACATATCCGTGGATATCATTTCACACCAATGGATACAACGATATCTTACAAAGATAATGTTAGGGCTGTAAAGTCCTGTAAATTCTCAAGTACTGGTTTGGTCCAGATAGGGATACACGCTATCATAATAAGTCAGATTACCCTCCTTCCCCATTCACATTGACAAACATTTAGGGATATGACACAAATGAATTTAAGTGCTGCAGTAATTTGAAGCCAAGAACTTGATCCATGAAAGAAGATGAGGCCAGATGTGCAGTTGAGATAATTGATACTTTTGCAAGAACCTCTGTATTGTCTGGGAAGGACTGTAGTGTTCAGGTGAATTTTTCAATGACTGAAGAAGGGTAAATATTGAATCTATCTTTAAAAAAGGCCAAATATATGACCTAGATATTTATAGGTTAGTTGGCCTTACTTTGATCTCAGGAAAAATCATGGAGCCAGTCTACTCTAATTGGCTTTTGTATAGTTAAAGATGATCTGATTTTCTTTGAGGACTGAAAATATACTTAGAGAAATGTACTTAGAGACTTAGGAACATCCACAGAAAATTCTTATGTGATATGAAATCCTTTCACAGTAACATTCAATAGACAATGCATAATGTAAAATATAAAATGTATAATGCTGGTAAATTTAGCAAAAGAGGGGGAAAAGGGGAGTTTATAACCATGGTTATATTCTGGTTCCTTCACCATATTTCAAATATTTTAAGGAATATAAAGAGAAGTGTCAACTGTAATTCCTCATAAATTAGTTGTTATCTCTCCCAAACATTTTTACTCAGACCATGTGTCTGTTCTTTGTCTTTGTACAGCCTTCCATCACAGCATCATGCACATTTAATGAAGAATTTCAATATTGGCTGGGCCTTCTGAATGCCAGACATCTCCATTCTGTGCCACTCACTATTACCCTGCTTTATGGGTGTTCAGTTAGTTTTCAGTTCATGAAGCTGAGTTCATATCTGAGCCAATTTGAACTAATTTTTTGAGACACTGTATCAAATGATTTACTAAAATCCAAATATATTATGCCAAATCTATTCCCTTCAGCCACTAATTTTGTAATTCTGTCATAAACAAGCAATCAAGTTCATCTGACAAGATTCGTTCTCCTAAAGCCCTGCTGCTTATTTATAATAACCATCCACAAATACATGAAAGATGCATGCACCAAAAATGGAATGAGGCTGGATCCTGCAAGATATTGGAAGTTGAAGCTCAACAAAAATAAAATGTGTGGTAAAACAATCTACTGGTTAGATGAAGAGTGCTCTGAAACAGACACTACAGAGATTGGTAGTCTTGTTTCAGACTGAAAGAATTTAGATTTTAGTCAACATAACATAGTTTGAGCTATCTCTTTTTTGTTTTCTTATTTGTATTTTCTCCTTGCTGCCTGTAAAGACTGTATGTATCTCTAAAAGCTAAAATGTAAGAATAAGTTAATCTCGTACAACTGAGGTTTTGTTGAGGGATAGGGGAAACAAAATTAAAAAGAATAAAAACAAAACTCACAAAACCAAACCAAAACAAGAGCAGTATGAAAACATTTGAAAACCTCATTTATTTTTTTCAATATGTTTCATAATCTAAAAAAGGGTAACAATGAAAAAGGTTATGTAAAATATTTTGCTTGGAATGGGAAACACTTTTTCTGGGACAACATCTGTAATGGTAATACAGAAATTGCACTTCAGTTCTTTTTCACAACTGGTACTATTTTCCATTACCACCCCTATATATTACAGCATCGGTGGTCTCTTGATATGATTCTGTATAAATATATGGCAATGTGTATGTGCCACACACATAAATATATTCGTTTTTGTGACTTTGGGAGTGGTGTCAAGTAATAATAGACTAAATCTGGATCATATTATTGTATTGGTTATAAAAGCATGAAGAGATGGGAAAAAATTCCCATTGTTAGTTGCTTATAGTCTGGAAAATTATATTAGAGTAGACACCTAACCCTTTTCCAAGGTGTAATGAATCCTGCTCCTGTGTGCAGAACAACTCCGTCTCTAATAGATACATTTATTATAGGTGAATAATTTTTCATTTTCTCATACAATAAGTATACTGCTTACCCTTTCCATGAAGTTACTAAATTATGAGCAATGCACTTCCCTTTCGTAGTGGAATAATTACACCCTGGTTTTGATGAGTAACTCTCTGTTACTGATAGTCTTGATTTGTCCATTCCAATATTTTCGACAAAAAAAAAAAAGAGACTTTTGTTCACTTATTTCTTCAAATCATCAGAACTTCTAGAAAATGTACATATCTAGTTGTGATACACCATAGAAAGAGTTTAGAGGTCAGGAAAGCACAGCAAGTTGTGATTGACAAATAATCAAAAGTATGGATTTGAAGCTAATAAAAATACAAAAGACCTAAATTAATCTGAGAGCCAATCACAATTTTTGAAAGGGAAATATTGACTTCCTTCAAGCTTTTGAAAAAGTGCTCTGCAAGCTGTTCATAAGATTTCAGCTGTTTCTCCCCATCTCACTTAGGATTGAAAAAAATATCCACACCAGTCATAGGGACCATTTTTCCCAATTTCCTCTCAGTCAAGCCATGACTGACCAGTCAGTGTGGTAATGGGAAACAATCTCTGTTTTCCCCTAAACTGTTCCTTATGACTCAATTTGTGCTTCAGTTTACATAATAGCTTGATTAGTAACTTTGAGTTGTCATGTTTCTTTTGGACATATTTTCTTTCCCTATAATATAAACATAACTTCTGGCTAACAGCTGGATTACTCATTTTATCATCTGTGTGTTAACCACTCCATCCATTAAAATTCTTTAATTTGCCAGAAGGACCTATAGCAAATACCTTACACTTCTTTACAGATATGGTGATTGCAGTGTTTCAGGTAACTGAATCTTGGGTAATGTAATTAAATCATGTACAGTTCTGGGATTAATTGCAACTGGCTTTTTTGTGGCCTTAAAAACACAAACTACTTCTGAATTCACAGAGTAAAATTGCTCCTTTCAATTGTCAGAACACTTTAAACACATTTCATGCTTCATGTCACTCGTTACCACATAGCAACCATCTCTGTACTGATAAATAGTAGTTTTAACAGTTCACAGAATCATTAAACCACAAAAAAATAAGGATGGGATTTACCTCACCTAACTTTAGCCATCTAAAATTTAGGTGATTTGTGTAAGGTAATCACGCAAACCAGTTTTGTTGCAAATATAAAAGCATAAAAGGATTCATCCCATCCTAAAATAGTGTTTAAGATGACAGAATGACTTTTCCAGGTAGAGATTTGTGCCTCGCCCTTAATTTAGAGGGTGGTATGATGACTGCTGTAGAAAGAATTTTACTTAAATTGCTTAAATGTGGGTAAATAAGTCTTACTCTACATGTCTCTAAACAGTAAGGAAAAATTAAATATAAACAAACCACCTGAATTTGGTCACTATTCTTGTGTTTTCATTATTATTATGATATTTCACACATTCTCATTTATTTCATGCAGTGGGTTTACACCAACTTCTTTGATTTTTTTTTTTCTGTTTTGTTGAAGCTTTGATTTGCAACCAAAGAGTGAATGTTTACTAAGGAGAGTGTCACTCTAACAACATTCCCCCAACAGGACTGCAAAGTGTGCATGAAAATATTTGCTTTCTCTCTGGAGCAATGTTAAAAAATAAATGCAAGTAAAAAAAAAAAAAAAAAAGCAAAGGCAGAACTAATAAACAGAGAACAGTATTGTGCTGTAGGAATGAGTAGCTCTACTTTTAGGGGCTACAGTGGGCAAACAAGCCGATGCAAATCCTCCCAGTTGTGGCTATAACGTGAAAAAAAAAATGCAATCCCTGGCTGTCTAAAGAGATCAGTAGGAATAGGGACTGGTTTAATGTTTATATATGAGAAAGATAAAACAGATTTAGAATTTCTTTTTTTTTAATACTGTTAATGCTCATCTTTCAAAAGCAATGATGAAAAAATCAGGGAAGATGCAGAAAAGAACCACAAAAATGATTTAGGAGCCATGGAAAATGTCTTATAGTGAGACACTGAAGGAGCTTTACCTATTTACCTTATCAAGAAGAAGATTGAGAGGTGATTTGATTAGAGTGTCTAAGTACCTTCACAGGGAGAAAACACTAACTACTAAAAAGCTCTTTAATCTAGCAGAGCAAGGCATAACACAAGACGATGTCTGAAGCTGAAGCCAGACAAATTAGAAATAAAGCACAATATTTTTTAACAGCATGGGTGATTAACCACTGGAACAAAGTGCTAAGGGAAAAGTGGATTCATTTTTGTCTTGAACCAAGCCTTTGCCTTTAAGCCAAGCTTGAATGCCACTCTGGAAGATTAAGCATCTCTTGAAGTAGCTAAGTTTTGAGTGAGTCTTGAAAGAGAAGGGGAATGTTTGCATAAGGATTGTAAGATCTTTCAGTGAGCATGATGTGGAGATGTTCCACTGGAGATAAGGACCTGTGGTACACAGAAAGTCAGTTTTAATGATCTCATTGGCCCCATTGCCTCTAAAATCTGTGAATCATGTGAATGATTCAAAACCTGGCCTCAGCCACAACTTCATTGAATACGAGAGATATCCATCCTGGAAGCTGTCCATTGAGGTAGAATTAACTGATCTATCAAGTATCTTCATCTTTTAAGTAAAAGAAACTGGGAAATATAATTTGCTACTCCTGAACATTTTCTAGATTTCAGAAAATATCCTGTTCTGCACTGGGGCAAACTGTAGAACATTCTCAGTTCCCTTAGACTTGCCAGTGTTTTGGGGAATGATGCTTTATGCACTGATTTTTTCCTTGTGTGGTTCTCCTGCAGACTGACCTATAGTGAAATTACAATCACCACAATGCAGCAGTTCAATAATAGAAATCATTGCCTGAGAGCCATCAGGAATTTGGTTTTGAAATGACATTTTAAGTGTCCTGAAGTGTGTTTTTGCCTCATGTTGTGATATTATGTATTTGCATTTACACTGAGTGCTTCGACATGAAGGACCAATATAATTTGTCTGCATGACATAAAAATGGGGTTTGGGAGGGAGAATAATCATTTCATGGCTGTTGCAGAGAGCTGGGGAAAGGAGTGACCCAAATGGAAGAAGCAATGTCTCAGAAGGGCAAAGTTCTTGTAGAAAATATGTTATTTGCATTTGAATGTGCTCCAGTCCCGTGTCCAGCTGGGCAGAGCACATTCAGCTGCACATTGTGCTATTGTGCAGTGGAGTGGTGCTCATTTGGATTATGTCCCTGTACACTGCTGTAGCTGCTTCTGCCTGCCTGGGTATGTGATATGCTGTGGATGCATGAAGGCAGATATTTCAAATACAAACACGTGTTCTTGTGAATGATTAGATGAATAATACTTTTATTGCTATCTGTTACAAAGAATTTTCTTTCTTGTCCCCTCAAGATATAACTATGGATTAAAGAAAGCTGGCAATTACAAGCTGCTGCTGCTGCACAAGAGAACAAGGACAGCAACTGTTTTCAGAGCATTCTTTCTTCCATCTTTCTTTTTTTCTTTCTTTTTCCCCTGCCTTTCTTTTGGCTGGAGAAAAGTTTAGAGGCCAGTTTTTTTCTCCTCCGCACTTTACTGGCTGTTCCAGCCTGGAGCTAGCTTGTTATAACCTACTTAGTCAGTTGGGTGCTGTCAGTCACTGCTTCAGAATCAATGGTTGCAGATGTGAGCTTGGATGCTATGCTATTTCCCCCTGCAGTAACAAGCAGTTAATAGATTTTATTTTAATTTTTCTAACTGCTTGGTCTTACAAACAATTGCAAAAAAACTTAGGGGATTTGCAGTTGATTTGGAGATAAACACTAAAATGAGGTGAAATCTTTTGAAGTAGCAATTCCATGTCCAAGTGCAACATTTATAATGATAGAAATCATATACTTATCCTATAGGGAATTTGTTTGCATGAACGAGAAATGTCAGTACTTCAGGATTTTGCTAAAGGAAAGAAATATTCAGCAGGTCAGTCATCAGGGGAGTGCAGTTTTCTTATTATTAAAAAAAAAAAATGTCACAAACATGGTTACATGTGGAAAATCAGAACATTTTAAATTGTGTGCTGCCATTATTATTTTTTTTTTTTTAATTTTTATTATTATTACTTTTTCCTCCAGAGAGAATAAATTTTTTTGCTTTGGAGGGGTGGTCATGACTAAAACTTGTGCTCATATTTCCATGACTTTCCGCAGCTTTGTTATTCTATGGAATTGCTCTCATGTGGCATTCTCCCAGATGCTGCTGGCTTTCAGGGAGAAACAGGAGGCAGACTGTGGGTAGTTACTTGTTCCAAAGCCAGTGCTGACTTTTCCTGATGTTGTCAGATCAGGTTACCATTGCAGCTCTGAGGTCTTAATTGCATTCCAGACAACCTCAACTCCAGTTTTAACCCTACTCCTTAGGAAACAGCAACAATTCAGGGTGGCAGATTTTAAGCTCAACACAGCAAAGGATCCTTGTAAGCTATATATTCTCAAAATTGCTTTCAATAATTAGGACAGTTCTGTGTGGAGAAAGACAAAGATTCATGTCACTTGTCCCAGGCCCTTCACGGACACACCCCAGGCACCAGTGGCTTGGACATCTGTATTTAATTCCCAGAAGATCCAGCAAGGAAAATTGTGGCAGAAGACTTTAGGCCCCTCACTTCTCTGTGAGGAGATGGGATATAACTAGGCAACACTGACAGTGATATCACAGGTTAGGCTGTCGTTCAGTGGCCTCACTCCTGGCGAATTTATCTCAGTCCCTGGGGGAAAAAAATAATATATATCTGCTATCTACTAATAAGCAATTATTTCCCCAGCTTTTCACAGAAACTGATAAGCCAAATTGCAAATGCATGCGAGAAGGAGAAAGCAAAGTCCTTCTTTTACTGTCAAATGAGGTTAATGTATAATAACAAGATGGTACTGGAGTTCTTATTTCTAGTGGACAGTGTTGCTGAATGAAGATACAAATCCCATAATTCCTACTAGTTGGTGAGAGTTCACTTTAGGTCTTCTCATATGATTGTTCTCAGAAGGGGCAGAAAATTAGTACCCTGAAAATTTTCATGGAACATTTTGGTTTTCAATAGAAATTAAAAATAAAGAACAAATATTTTAATGATTTTCAATCTGGATTCTCTTACGCCTTTTTCTGAGATTGCTGTTTGACCTCATCAGAAAGTAAAAAGAGAAATCTTGACTGGGGTGAGAGAACATTTTCCCATCACCCAGAATAACTTGGCCATCCTGTGAACTGGCTCCTTTTCTCCAATCTCATATCTGAAATTACCCTCACTTTGCACAAAGAAAGACCATGATCATGAGTTTGGAGGGCAGATTTCCCTTCCACCAAGATTTCTGACCTTAAGATGACTATATCAACACAACAGCAAAAAAAAAAAGCTCCCCAAACCTAATTTTTGAAAGTTGAAGACTAGAGATAGCACCCTTAAACCCATAAAGAAATTACTCCCAATTTTTTTTCCATCTCTGGAAATGTTTTACAGAACAATTTTGAAAGTCCAAATATTGCTATGGACACCTTAACTCCCACAGGATTCATGAATCCAATTTTAGCTACTTCTATCATATTTAGCTTTTACCTATGAATATGGATATCTTGAATATATTCCTTTGTGTGAATATGAAGCTTCAAAAGACTTTCACCATTGGGAATTCAGAGCAAGTATTTCTTAAGGGAAGTGACCAGTGTAAAAATAATATGGACAGGCTGCAAAAATAATTTAAAAAAAGGGACATGAAAGCTTTATGAAGTAATAGCTATCTATAAATTTAACATAGAGATTAGAAATATGTTTTATATACTGGAAGAAAAAAAATTATTACTCCTAGAATATTTCCTCATCCAAGCTTTGGAACCCTTACACAGCTGAAATTTACCCAGAAAAGAAAACCTGCCTAGAAAACCTACCTGCTGAATACTGCAATGTTTGACTGCTCACCCAAAACAGTTACCCCTGTTTCAGTGTAGAAATGATGCTTTGCAAAAGAGTTTACTTATCATTCATTTATTTAAATTATTTTCTGCAACGCCAAGTGAGTTCTGGGAAATGTACCAGGCTGTGGTCCCTAGAGAATCAACTTCTATTTAACTTAAAAAAAAACCCAACCAAACACCACCACCAACAACAACAGCAGCAACAACAAACAAACAAACAAACAAACAAACAAACAAACAAACAAACAAACAAACAGAAACAAAATTAACTCTTCCAAAAAACCCAACAAAAAGAGGACAAAGCAAGAAACTAGAAAGAAAACTAGGAGATTCAAAATATCATAATCCTACTTCCCCTCCTCTGCCCACACAAAAAACCCCTACAGAGAACTGTAGATACCATTTCCTGGAACATTTCTGTTTCTAGACTGAAAACAGGAGTCACAGGTGATGGGAATGTTCTTCCTAAATTGGAACTTGGCTGAAATTTGGGAGTCTTTTCTAAGAAGGCAATTAGGAACACTTGCTCTCTGTTCCACCTGTTCCTGGCAGCATTTAGTCCCTTTTAGGATAAAATACCAATCTACCTCAGACTGAGCAATCCTCAGTTTTACATTCACATATAGAACTGGAAACGTGTGTTTAATCCCATCTTGCTTATATTAAGTACTCATTTTCTTTTTTTTCCCCGTTCAATTTTCTCATAAAGAAAATGCCCTTTCAGGGAAATGAAAGACCAGTCTGAACACCCAGTTCATGTTCCTGATTTTCTAGAAGACTGTTCTAAATATTAAGATACACAATGAGCCAAGGGCTTCTTTGTTCAGTTTATCAACTTTGTATTCCACTGTCAGTGGATTGAAATAATATTGTCTTCTATACAGTGCATTTTACAAATCAGTGGACTAAAATAAACCTAAATATAATCCTGGGTGCTTTGCCTTTACTTTAAAAAATAAAAATATTATGTCATAATAGTTTTTATCCTTCTCCAGCTATCCTTCACTTTTCAAATGTTTCATTTACTTAGGAACACCACCATTCATAATACTATGTTCTTGAATTTAAATGTAGTTGGGTTTTTTTTTTTGCATTTACTGTAGCTCATCCTGGATGTCAATCTCCCTGATCTACCTGGAAACCAAGTAAAAGATTCTGACTGAAGAACAGCTCCTGGTGTGATTATTTGTTTTCTTTTTTTAATTTTCCCATGAATCAAAATTTTCTCCTTTGTCTGTAACAAGAATTACAAAATTAAACAGTTACATGCATTTTATCCACATATCTTAACAGTAATTGGAATGGACAATAAGGATTAAAAATATAGATCTATTCTTCTGCCACTGTTTATCTGGCCATTATCATTTGAATAAGCATAAAAACTACCTGAAGGTTACAAAATCGCTGCAATATTTGGAACTAAGTATATTTCTGCTGTCTGCACTGAAGTTTCTCTCTTCAATGAGCTGTCCATACTTAGGAGAATGAGGACTTCCAGACCAGTATTGCTTCACTTAGCCAAAATCTGAAAGAAGAATGCACTTAAAAAGATCCTTTAAAGGTTTTAACAGATAGCGCATCAGCTACTCTCACATTCCCTGAGCTAAATATAAAAGATAAAGTGTACCTTTGCAGAATAAGATTCTTTCATATACTTGTTAGCCATCTGAACTAAGTACCTAAACTAAATTAATCCCTTGGTCCCAGGCCTTTTTAGTTGGAGGAAGGATGTGCAGGGGACATTTGTCTGCATTCTGTGGCACACGTCCAGCCTTATTTGACAATTCACCTGACCCTTTCATGGCTCTTGCAGGAGCCTAGAGAGACAATGTAAGCCAGCTACACCTAGGAAAAAGTTAGATAAAACCAGTTTACATTAATTCTTGGGCTCATTTTATGTCCTGCATCTCACAGGCCATATACTCACTTTGCCTCTGGAACTAAAGAGTAAACCTTGGGTATGACTCATGCTTCACATACCTCCTTGCTATAGGTTTCAGCACAGTACTTTTTTTTTTTCTTTGAATGGAGATCTTTGCTGCTAATTATGTAATTTATCAAAGTTAAAACACCTCACTGTAATTTTTTGCATTTTCTGAATATTTTTACCTGGATCCTTTCCATTTTATTTTTCACATAATATTTAGGAAATCCTATCCAGTTAAACATACACCACACCACCATATTCTCTTTTGGAATTGGTCTTCCTAAATATGGATCCTCAACGAGTGGGTACAGACTGTGCTACTCCTTTCTAGATCTCTTATTTTTCACTGGGCTTTGTTGAGTGGAGGCTTTTTACTCACTGAAAATCTACACCAAGTTTAACGAGATGCCAACCTTACCCCAATTTATTGTGCTTTTATTTCTTCTGTATGTTACGGCTAGCAATGTTATATTGATGTTTTAGACCTACTTCATAATAATTAATGGAGATAATAGTTAATGGAGATAATAAGGCCTTACTTAGTAACATTCTTTTGAGGAATGGCATAGCTGTTCTTTTTTGCCCAAGCTGCATTGTGTCACACTTTCCTCTGTTCTGCTAAAAGGCAGAAGCAGAGTGAGCAGAGTGGCAGACTGCTTGCTTGCATAGTCTAGCTGTGCTGGAAGCAGATTAAATTTAAAAAAAAAAAAAAAAAAAAAAAAAAAACTAAAGTTTCCCTGGGATGGGTTTGG
>VXAX01000912.1:210440-232311 GCA_013399835.1 Leptocoma aspasia | reverse complement strand
ATTATGGGATGTCTCATGTAATTAATAGGGTTTTTTAACGGAAACAGGAAAACTGAGCTTTGTTCTGTTCAGATTTTTTACACCAAAATAAGCACTCCTTCAGAGAAGAATTTGTGCAAAACACATTAATTAGTTTAGTGACATGTCAACTGTTACAGCCAAGTATTCAACAGAATGTTAAGTTAAAGCAATAAGACATGGTGTCTTGATTACAGAGCTAGCAACATCTCTGCTGGTGTGGTCTGTTAGAAGTGACCTTGGGCTGTGTGTTTATTTACCACTTGTGAGGTCACAGTGTATAACTTTTCAACTTCTCAGACTGAGTGCTGGTTTCTGATCTCTGAACATCAGCCGGGGTCACTCCAGCAAATCTGATGAATCTACTGATCAGCATCTGCTTACCTTTTTTCAGGACCTGATGTCTAGTGGCAAACACTGTAGCACTGCAGTAGTCTTGTATCAAGTACTGCACATCTCCTGTTGTTAATAGTTAAGAGCACAAGAGGGAAAACAAACTGTAAAATAGTTTACCAAAAAATACTCAGGTCTTATTTCACTGACTCCTTCAAGTAAATCATCTTTCTCAGAAGCCAGACTTCCTTCATTCAAATATAAACCTTTCCTGTGGTCTGACACACATGGGCAGTGTTTTAAATTGTAATTCTTTATTTTTCCTCTTTAATGCTAAAAAGGTGTTCCTCTCCCTGGCCACAGGCCTTGCCTGTAGCCTCCCTCTCACTGTGGCAGCCCAGTGGAGTGGTTGGGGTTAAAAACAAGCTTTTCTCCTAACAAACTGATCTGGTTTGTGGTGCAGACCTACAACTGTTGTACTCGTGTAAGAGCATACAGTGGAATGAAAAACCAGGGTTGGGATCTCCAAAACTTGGATGAAGAGAGGGGTGGGTTGTGGTCGTTGGGGGTTGCAAAGCCAATCTGGTGGTGAGCTATTGTCAAGATGGCCAGCCTGTCCTCTCTTTCCTCCATCCTCCCTCCTTCACTTGTGTTAGATGTAGAAATCACATGGTGACAAGATGATTGTTCTGCCAGATCAGCTTTCAGATTGTTTTGGGTAGCCAGTCAAAAGAGGAGGAAAAGTTTCTAAATATCAGTGAGCTGAATCAACCTGCCCTGTAGCTGTATGACTGGGAGCAGGGGATCAGTGTGTGGTTGGTAGCAGATGGAGGGTCTGGCCACAGGACTTGCTAGCTAAAATCAGTTCTGACCACGTTAGGAACCTCAGCCAGAGTAGTGTAATGGAGTTTAAGCTAGTAAGCTGCTGCTGCTACCACAGAGGATATCCTGCCTCCCTCAGTGCCTCGCCACTGCTCCCCATTCTTGTGGGTCACCAAAACTACTCACAGAGCCGGGCTATGAACCAGGTCAGGATACTGGTTCATATTTTAATAAGCCTTTCCCCCCCCTCCCGGATGTATGCTGGATAGCCAAGTGCTCATTTTGGCACAAAGACTGGGACTAGGAGGAGTTTTGAGGGACAGGTGAGACAGTTTCTCTTGGCTCTGAAATTAAACCCTGAGGTTTCTGTTTCATGATACATGATTAAGTGATCCAACAGGTTTCTGCTGGGGATGGGCTTTACTTTCTCCCCTCCCCTTTTCCAGCCACATGCTCCTAGTGCTTATTTTGCATTCATTTTGGCACTTCTTGGATACCTCTGTGAACTGATCCAACTTGCTAGCCTGGTTTTCCTCTGTCATGTGGGTTGAATCTGCACATTGGAGGGGCTGATGGATGCCAGTGGCAACCCAAGGTGGGGGCAAGGAGGGTGTGTGGTTGGAAGAGGGGAGAGGCAGAGGGAGAGGCAACCCTCCTAGTACTGTCTGGCTGCTTCTGGAAGCAGAACACCACGGGGAAGGAGTGAGAAACCTCATCTGGCTGAGCCTTGCTATGCTAAACCAGTCTGGTGAGCTCTGCAGATGGAGCTGGACCCATGCGCCTCAGAGGTGATTGCTCCTCTCCCTCCCTGCTAAAAGCCATTGCTTTTGTATTTATGGTTGTTTCTTAATCACACTTAATCCCTTTCAGAAGCAGTGAATATAGTTCTCAATTGTTTGATCTCAATGTAGATTTGTAGTTTATTAGAGAGTTTATAATTATATAAATTTTGCTATGAAAAAATCTACTGTCTTTCAGGTTTGGGTCTGGAACATCCACATTTTTTGTTAGCTTTAAGGACTCAGTAGTAAAATAAGAAAATTAAAAACAGAAAGCTAAAATTATGTTGAGAGTATAATTTTCTCTGTAATGTATAGGTTAAGAAAGCACAAATGAAATGCATAAAGTAACTTAAAAATTGCATAAGTAAAAAAACAGATTTACTTACATTTGAAGAGAAAAGAAACAAAATTGTTTTGCCCCATTTTTGTGAGTTTGTCTTTAAAAATAAAATAATAGCCACGTTCTTGATGGTTTGGCAGCTGTGTGGATGACATCAGCTCTTCCATTGTGAAAGATCTCCTGTCTTTTAAACAGCCTTATGGCATTTCATCAAGTTTTGGTGATTCAGCTAAATTAAAACCCAACTGGTTTTAAGTCTCAATTCCCCTAACTGCTAAACCAAACTTATTTCTGACCACAGTCATTGCTAGATGGCCTGTCTTGAAGCAGCATTGAAACTTTATATCCCACAGAAGGCAATTTTATTTTGAGAATCAGAACTAAATGACACACTGAAAGGAATTGTACCCTTTAATTCAGAGTTGTTAATCAGAATCTGTCAGTACACACTGTATTAGGTTTAATGTGACTTGCTGAATTTATTAATAAATTTGGTGACTTTTACAAAATCTTGTAGACTACATGTGTAGCATCAATTTCTCTTCAAAAAGACCTTGAATTTATTTAAATTAGAAAGTTGTATTCAAAATAAATATGTTTTGGGTGTCACTGGCCTAGACTGAAAAAACTTTTACCTTCATTTAAAATTCCAGACTTAACCATAAACTAAAACTTCAAAGGCATAATAACAGTGTAGATTACTAATTGTAGTCAATTTATTTGGAAGATATATCTATTCAGAGAGAGACATCCAAGACAGACAACTTGTAAAAACATTTTATGATTTTCCTCCAAACCTTTATTTGCCTAGAGCAAAATTAATCAATTTTTACATTGCTCTCCTTGACATTTGAAAGAAGGCATTACCTCATATATTGCATTATTAATTGCCAAAATAAATGATTGCTTATAAAGGGCTAGATCTGCTATATGCAGAATGAACATATAATATATTACAATAGAGAAATCTTTTCTCTTCTGGGACTGATGTGTCATTCGTGGACATTAAAATTGCATTATAATGGCTGTAGCATTATATATTATATCCATACATATACCAAAATTATTCATCTTGATTAAGGAGTAGACACTCCAGGCTCCTCTATGTCCCATTTATTACTTTTTTTGCCTAGGTAAAAGATGATTCCTGAGACTTTGTAAGACAGAAATTACTTCCCCAGTTCTATTACTGATGATCTAGCTTGTTTAGAATTATTTTAAAAAAAAGGAAAAAAAAGAGAAAGAAAATGGGAAAAAATTTAATCATAATGGAGTTTATCAGTAGCAGCAGAAAATGCATGGTGAGTGTGGTGGGTGGGTGCTGAATGGTATAATTACACTCCATGTTCATGACAGGCTTAAGACCCAGAACCTACTCTTGAGTTGAAACTTTGCAGAAGATTGACCTGTATGGTCAGCTGACTGAGCTTACATAGTGACAACTAGAATTGAAGAATGGTCAAGAATGGGCAAAATCACAGATATGTTCTTTGCTTCTCCAAATTACCGTTTTTCTGCAAAATTATACATATGCATGCTGACCATCTGGACTCTGTCATCTTCCCATTTCAAGAAAATGGTAAATTGCAATGACCCCCTGTAAGTTTGTAAGGCAGCAGTTGCCAACGTAGGACCCACGATCCCTCAGCCACTTCCTGCAGTGCATGCTGTGCTGACCTGGCAGTTTTGAGCAGAGGTCAGCTCCACTCCTTAATGGGAGGCTGCAGTTCCAGCTACCTCTGCTGCCATTCACATCAGAGATAAGTGGTGTTTTTCTTTCAGCTCTATGAGCTTCTGGGGTGTAGCTCTTGCTGTCAGGAAGTTTGGGCTGTGGCTCTGCATTGCCTTGGCTTGTAGCCCATCTGCATCTCAGCATGAACCATCCCTCCCCGCAGTATTTAATATTAGAGGATTGCATGTTTGGTGAGCCTCATAAATACTAATCCCCGTGTTTCCTTTGGGATGTAGGTAATCTCTTTTAGAATTTAGAAATGTTAGGTCACTTGATTAAGTGTGTAATGCAAATATCATGACAGGAATCCAGAAATCCCTCTATACTGCTTTTTATATAAATATTGTATTCTATATATTATTCTATAATTATTTGAACGTAATGCTAACATTTTATATTTTTATGCAAGTCTTGACATAAATGGTAGATTACATTTTTCAAATGAAATATCTCTAAGCCATAAACCTGAAAAATTTTAACAGAGCACAGGTTGTTAGAGTTTCTGCTCAGTTCTCTTTACGTTCCACACAGCATCCTTACAGTGATGCAGATAGAGTTTGGGTGTTTCACATATAAGGCCACCACAACAGGACATATCTTCAATAATTCGTAAGTTCCTTACATTAAGTAAAATTTTGTTTCCTGGAAAAAGTAAGATTTTGATTTTTGTTTTCCTTATTTTCCCATTGGAAGTGAAAGTTTAACATTTCCTTTCGTTGTCTCTCTTTTTGTGATGTTTAACATTGTAGGCTGTAATAGTAAGTTTGTTCTTGTTTAGAATAACTTAAATTTTTTTGTTCTCTGGCTGTCTAACAATGTAGTAACCTGGATAAATGATTCACCTAGCTGATATGCCCCAGGATTTTTTGCTGCCCTCAGTGATTCTGGATTTAACTCAATTGTTTATGTGATGTGGTATTTTTGAAAAGAAGTAATATGTTGTAAAAAAGAGGGCGAATGCTTCAGATGTCTACTCTTGTTGAAATTGAGTATATATTTTGAAAGGTAAGAGACTGGTATTCTAGCATAAATCTTTCATTTGGAATCAAACATTGCTATGATAAAACTGACATTAGAAGGAATAATACTAGATCTAGATGTTCATAGCATTTAACTAAATGAATTTAGATAGGTGAGCTTTACTGTTTAAGTTTGTGCACAGCACATCTATATACCTTGTCAACATGATGGCAGGAAGTTAGAGTGTCTCAGCGCTCACCCTCTTCTTAAGATCAGTATTCTGTTCATTCTCCCAAGGTTAAGGTCAAGGCTATTCCTCAAATGTTTTTATTTTAATAAAATAAGAGAAAGACTCAGAGTTTTGTAGAAAACTCATTATCGCCATAAAGCAGCAAAAGGTCACAAAATGTCTTTCCTCGGTGAAGTAGCAAAGCCCCTTATTTCTTTGTTAATTTTGTTGTCACAGTGTAGGTTGGAAGAGCCCTTGACATTTCCAGAGTTTCCTTGTTGAGGTGAAATAATTGCTCTACACATCATGGTTCAAAAATGAGGAATCAGTACAAAGTACATATATGCAAAGGTCTTGTATGCTCACAGAGCCATCTGCATTTCAAAGTGGCTGTACCAAGATTGTTCTTCCTTCTGGCATATTTTTGTGAACTTTCACATTAATTAAGTCATCAGAGCTACAAATACTTGTGTATCTTGAGAAATGCACCTTATAAATGGGATAAGCCAATATAAAAGTTCTATTTCTATAACTGAAATAGCAAAATGACTTTCTACTGTCTATGAGCTGTCTTTTAGAAAACATTGTAGAATACGTATTTTATTCACTATAAACAACACACCATGAAGGAAAAACTGTTGGCTTTAGAAGAATGAGCAGAAAAGCAAAAATTAATTTACTTTATCTGGGTGAAGACATAAAAGTATAGATGGAAGAAGGTGCCTTGTGTGACTTCAAGCCTTTTCAAAAAGTGTGCAAGATGTTCTTTCTGGTGAGGAGAATTGTCTGTCTGCTGTAGTATAGACAACCAGATAAACCAGCAATCCACTGACTGCAGCAGGCCTAGAAATAGCCGTGAAGAACTTTTTCAGCTCTCACGTTGATAGTGTTTGTTTTTATTGTGAAGAAGGAAAATGTTACTTAATTAAACAGTGCTATTTAAAGTTACCTTGTAATTTTGAGTTTTGGTTTTTATGAGGTTTTTTGTCTTTGGTGCTTCATAAGAAGGCAAAAGTCTAAGAAGCACTAAATAATATGATTAAAGGTTTGTTAATGTACAGCAAGCAGTGTCTAAACAAAACAGTCTGTTCCCAAACAAGATACTCTTATATATATACTTTCTTTAAAGCAGTCTCTAAATGACCCGCTGGGGCTTTGATATTTAACTTTTCCACTACGTTTATGAAGACTCTAAAATATATGTATTTTCTAAAACATTCAGTAAGTTCTAAATTTTGGCTTTATTGTGGATAATGATGACTGTGAATGTTAAGATAAATATCCATAACATTTTTTTCTTGCCTGTTTCTCCATTTCTTCCCATTTCTCTATCTCTTCCCAAGATTTTACTCATGTAAGTAAGAGTTAATTCAGAGACGATACAATGAAGTTGGTTCAAATAATATATCCTGTGAAAGAATATATCCTAAGAAAGAACATATATATGTCTGTACATACAACTGTATGTCTGTACATACAGTAACATTATCCATTATAATCACAAAATTAAAAACAATTGCTGCATTTTTGTGAAAGTTACTCTAACTTCATTTTTGCAGTTCATTGACTGAGATTTGCTGAAGTTCAGCAGTTATCAATAAGGGCTTTAAGGTAATTTGCAGAGTATCAAGTGGATCATAGTGAGACTGGCATTTTAAACCAGAGCTGATTATACTTCAGTTGACTGAGCTGTCTGCTGGAGGGGAGCTGAATTCAAGAGCTGAATCAGTTGCTGGAGGAATATGAATTGTATTCATGCTAACAGTATGTGCTTTGCCAAAGTAATAGGGAGAAATTCTTAAAACTCCTTCTGGAGTTTGCTTTGTCTTGTGCATTTCTTGATGAAAACTAAGCGACAGGCTGCTCCACAGAATCAAGTCTAGCAAAAGCTAATTCTTGGCATGAAGTTTCTGTTGTACAAAATGCTAAAAATAAACTTGCAGTATAGCATCAACAAATTTATAGTTCATCCAAGTGAAACACAGGACAAAGTTTTCTGTTTATGGTTGAGTGAGAATTTTGCTTGGGGAATTCTTTTCTGCTTGTATTGAAGAATTTTTCTGCTTCTGTGGCTATAGGGGAGAGAAAGTTATAAATGGAGTTATAAATCTAAGGAGAACAATCATGTGTTTCCATGCTGTTAACAAACAAATGTGGCATTTTAAAAGACCTTATGTTTATAAATAAAAGATATATGAAGTCCAAATGTATCTTCTAACTATAAAAAATATTAACTGTAATCTTTGTTCTTTAGCCTTTTTATTTCTCAATAAAATTTTATTTGAAAATATAGTCTTATCTTGCAGGTGAGAAGTTGATTAATCTGAGTGGTTTAGGATTTTAGGAAATTTAGTAATAAATTATATTACTACATTAGAGACAGTCCAGATTTTCAGTGTATGTAAGAGACTTGATTTAATATTCATAAGTGGAAATGAAAAATGTAGAACTTGCACTGCTCTTAATATTGTAAACACTGTGGTCTAGGGTATATAATAAAAACCGTCAATCATGTTGAATATATTCTTTCCTGAAATTTGGAAGGGAAAAAAAATCTCTTGTTCAAGTAAAGGATGTTGGTCCTTAATCAAAAGCATAAAGCAAAGAAATTCAAACAGAATGAAAATCCATTGGCATTTCTGACACAGTCTGTAGATCCATACTACTTTTATTCTGTGTGCAGAATAATACTTTTATTCTGTGTGAGCAATGTAGATGGTACCATGTTTTAATTGCTGAAGTGGCCTTCACTAGAAATGGTGTATTATGAAAGCTATTTCTCTCTTCTAATGTTTTCTCATCAAACTTTCCTGCAACCTTTTCTGTTTTCCCCAGATCCAGGTACTTAAAAACTGGGAAATACCAAAGGAAATCTGGAGGCAGGTTTTTTTTGTTGTGTTTTGTTGGGGGTTTTTTTTGTTTGGTTTTTTTTTATTTGGTTTGGTTTTTTGGTGTGTTTTTTTTTTGTTTGTTTGTTTGTTTGTTTGTTTTTGGGGTTTTTTTGGGGGGGGTTGTCTTTTGGGTTCTTTTGGTTTTGTTTTTTGGGTTGGTTTTTTTGAGAGTGTGTGTGTGTGTACAATTCTGGTTTTTATGGTGTAATGTAGAGACCTGGGATTTAATGTATTTGTAGACTGTCCACAAGTCAACTATAGGCCAGATCACTTGCAAATGAAAAACACACTGTGCCTACAGAATATTTTACATCTTGAATGCTTGAAGAAGACATATATCATTGAAGTAAGATTTACAGGATAGTAGAATGTTGAGAATTTATTACAAATGGTCTACCCACTAACTTTCCTCACTTTCTTATATAAATTGAAAGTTTTATGTACAAATTTTGTGTTAGTGGAATCAAAATAACCCAAACCCATCTGGATATTCCATCACTTATTTTCTGTGTTGTCATTTAAAATATTTGTATATATTACATGATGTGAAATGTGAAGTACAGACTTCCACAGAGCTGGGGAGAAATCTCTCCTGGAAGATGGGAGGTCACTGTTTGTAACAAACCGTTTGTAACAAACAGAACAACTCGGTTAGTGTTTTTGGTGTGGCCTGAGAATTTCCTCAGGGAGGAAACTATTGGACAGTTGGAAAAATGCTGTTGGAGGAAAGTTCAGAAGATGTGGTTGTGGAAAGCAGTGCTGACCACAAAGAAGAGTTACTGGGTGGCTTCCTGAGTTTTACTGCAGTGAAGTTACAGTTAATTTCTTGACTTTGTGTTCCTGTGTGTGGCTCCATGTTCCTATAAAGGACCAGCTGTTTCAGGTAACATTTCAGATGTTACCTGAAATCTGCCTTTAATCTGCTGTTTCAGTGCTGCAGGGAGATATGTTTAAGTAAACACTTTTTTTTTTGTTTTTCTAGAACTTCAGATCATGGTGACATGGGTTTTGGAGCAGGGAAAATTGCTCTGGAATTAATTTTCATCTGTTCATC
Source organism: Leptocoma aspasia (assembly GCA_013399835.1). Lineage (NCBI taxonomy): Eukaryota > Metazoa > Chordata > Aves > Passeriformes > Nectariniidae > Leptocoma > Leptocoma aspasia. The sequence goes on along the minus strand of VXAX01000912.1, from coordinate 223,150 downwards.
CATAAGGCTCAGTTTTTGGTATAATTTATGGCATTGTGTGTTCTTATTTTCTTAAACTTCCTTTTTCCTCTCAAAAGGAAAAATTCTTTTTGAGGATTGGTAAATCATGTATTGGCACTTTTGATTTCAGAATCACTTTTATTTGAGGAGTTGATTAAAGCTTATGTGTTGTTGCCAGAAGTGATTGCTGTAAATGCAAATAGGGAAGTCTTTCCTATGACCGTTTTGTGGAAAACATTGCATCTACTGAACTGTATGGATAAAGGGGAATTTAACTTCATTTATTTGATTAAGAGGAGTTGGTAGGGTGTGAATTCCTTGTTTGTTACTGCTGATGCTTAACCAGTCTGAACCAGAGCCCAGTGGAATTAATGGAAGGGTTCCCTTTTGTTTCAGGGTAGATTTTTTGAAGCCCTAACAGACTTCCCACTGTTCCATAGTTGAGCATTAGTCAGGCACAGGAAGCCTGCCAATCAAGCAGGCTTTGAGTGTATGCATGTGGTGAGATTTCTAGGAGGCTGAAAACTGCTGTCATGAGGGCAATTTTTATATGGAATTTCATAATATTTAAGAAAGTTCTGGGTTTTTTTTAACCTACACTTCTGCTATTGTAGCACAAAAATGGGGCAAGATGATTATAAGGAATTTGCATTGTCTATTGTTAAGAAAGTAATCACATGTGACTTTTTTAACTGCTTGGGTTTTCTTTTTTCTCTTTACTGAGCAACATGTAAATAAAAATTTTAAGTGTTGATAATAGCATCAAATAACTTAGCTAAGAACAGAAGCTTTTATTTTAATGGAAGCAGTAGCAGAATGATTCAATTACCATTTTTCTGGCAATACATACAAGATGGTGATACAATAGGAATTTACTGGATTATTAAAATAGTATGTTGATTTTAAAGATAATAATGAAAATACTAGAAAATAGACTGTCTCTGTTTGGGTTTCATATGTAAGTGGGTTTTGGTTTGCCAGTCCCAGACTTCTGTCTGGGGATCTCCTCTGTGGTTTTTATAGTCTACTAATCAGATCACAAGATGCAGGGAGGCATATGCATCACCTTACTATGAAAATAATACTTGTTACTACTTGTTGGTTTAAAGTCCTAGTAAAAGTAGTGTGCATGGTTTGGTTCAACTGTAAAGCAGAATTCTACTTTGCAACATATATGGAGTTGTTCACTTCTCTCTAATAAAAAACATTTTTACAAAATAAGTAAACTTTTTTCAATGTCTAAGAGTATAATCTCAGCAGAATTTGAGCATCTAAATTATCCCTTTGAGACTTAGCATTGCCAGGTGACACTACCTTTTGAAAACCTGTCTGTTAAGAGTGAGAGTCTTCTGTGAGTTGGCAGCCAGTATGCACAAGATTTAATTATTTTAAATTATTTTCAATATCTTTTTTTGAACATATGCATAAGTGCCACTTCATTCCCTAAAGCTGCCTCACAGCAAGTGCTAGTTTCTGTAGTTCAGTAGTTTCTTGCTGTCTGCTGTGTGGTGCAGCGTTGTTATTGCAAATGGCCTGACGCAATGGAACTGAATTCTTTGACTCCATATATCAGAAGGCTTAAATATGATTTTATTAACAATGACTCCAAGGTTCAGAGGCTTGGGCTATATCATGCCCACGTACAGAGCTCAGATGCTTTCTTCTTGCTGCCCTGTACAAGAATATTAGAATGCTGTGACTGTGCCTGTGGCAGAATCCTTCTCTCTCTCTCTCTCCTGCCCATGTGATACTACAAAGTGAGAACTGATAACCAAGAGCAGCTTCCTCCCACGGACAGGCCAGAGGGACAATGTCCTTGAACAGAACACAGCTCAGAGATTGTTTATAGAAACACTGTGCTGAGAATGTGTTTCTCCCTGGGAAGAAAAGCCTTTACAGGTTTTTCACCCAGGGACCAACAAAATGTTGGTGACACCTTGTAATGGCTGTGTCCCTTGCTCTGAGACTGTGTCTGAGAGAAACCTGTGATGGGTGCGTCTTGTGACATCTGTAGCTCTGTGTGTGTTCCTTCAGCCTCTGTTAGCAGAGGTAAGTCTGAAAACATGGGCACTTGCAGTGATCCTCCCAAGAGTCTCTGAATACAAGCAGGAGTTCGTTGCATTGCTGTCTGAGTGACCATTGTGCTTACTGATAAAATGCAATCTCTTTTATCACCTTTATAACCTGGGGTTAAGGATGTCAGGGGACTGGCAGCTCAGAGAGTTGACCTAGCTGTTCTGATAGCTGAGATGTGATTAAAAGATTTTAAGTGATAGAATAACATGGAGATTTTCTATGAAACATCTCTGGTGTGGTTCAAAAAATAAAACACCACTCCATTTTGTTCAGCAAACGTAGTGTCATCCTGTTGGAACATGGCCATTTCTAGCCAAAGCAGACAATGAATTTCCTAAGTAAAGAATTTATATCTCACTCAGTGTTTCAGCATGTTTGAGTTTTTCTCACTCATGTGGCACTACATGTGTGGCTACACAGTGTGCAGTAGCGCCGCTTTGCATTGTAGGTGATGTCTAGTTAGGTCAGGTAGAGGCTGTTGTTACCCTGAAAAATACTAAAAACTACTTAGGTAATGGGATTTCCCTCAAGATACTTCATGAGGTAACTTACTACTTACTATTCAGTAAGTTCAAAGTACTGAATGTACTTGGCCTGCATGTTTAAAAGATATGTCCCCTGTAATTTAAAACAATAAAGCTTTTATTATATGGTTGCATTTGGCCAATGTCACACAGGATGGGAGGGAGCAAAAACAACCTGGTCCTTGGAGTTCCGTAGAAAGTGCAAATTTAATTAACTAGAATTTACATCTAGCAGAGGGGTTTTATCCACAAGAGATTGCATACCCCGAACCTTGCAACTGCTTTCTGAACTTCCTCAGTCTTGTTTTGAGATAGGAAGACCAAAACTACAGTTTTCCAGTTGCATGGGGCTTTTTGCTTTGTTAACAAGTCATTTTCTAATAATTCCTTTTGCTCAGTTCTCTTTTTGTACAACGCTGACATAATTCTGAAAAAGCATCAGCTCAATCTGTTGTGATTCCAGAGTTTCACTCTTGGTTATGAAAGTCACAAAGGCCATCATTTTATATGTCTATATGAATTTCAGATTGTTTTACCTGCATCTATGTTAAATTTCATTGACTATTTTAATGCCTACTACCCACCCTCCTACAGGCCTTCTGGTATCCTTTGCAGCCAGCTTTAGATAACTCGTCATCATTCACAGACTCTGTTGTCTCATTGTTCATTCACTTTTCCAGCCCATTTGGAATATGTTCAATGGTACAGGAGCCAGCACATTCCTTTAGGAATCCGGTAGTGGCCCCTCCCGTGTGAAACCAAAACTGGTTTTGTTTCCTATTTTTTAGGTGCTTTTCTATCCACATGAGAATCTTTCCCTCTTTCCTGTTGTTCCTTAGTTTCTTGACCTACATGGCCATGTGGTATGAAAAGTAAACTTTTGCTCTATGTGCTCTATGATCCTATTATCTGTTACTTAAGTACTGGAGTGGAGTAACCAAAGGAGTTCTAGGGGGTGTTGTATAGCCAGACAAAATTTATACTGAAATACAAGCCTTGAGAACTACAGAGAAAAATTTTAGTTGATAAGAAAATATCTAGGGAATCTCTTTGTGCAGTATACACTACAAACTGCAAGGTGTTGAGCAATTGAGACATCCAGTGTAATGTGTCCACACACTTGTGTCACAGGAAATGCTGGTGATGTTCCTGCTTGGGCTGAATGCTCTTGAATGTGCTTTACACTTGCAAAGCAGTAGCACCTGTTTACTGTTTGTTCAAATGTGTTTTTATTCGGACTGCAAAGAGTGTGAGCCATCTAAAATCTCAACTCACCATGGGTTTTGTGGCTTTTCTTAATACACACTTTTCAGTCTTTTTTGTCAAGCAGGTTGCAATTAAGCTTGGAGCTTTTTGTGGTTATATTTTCCTTGTCATACGGCTGCTACATTGTATTATCAGAAATAGAAGTTTAACTATAGAGAATGCTGGTATTTTTCATTTTTTCCTTTGGGAAATATACTGAAAAAGGTAGATAACTTCTAACATCCTAGTTTTGCAGATGAAGAAATAACGGTAGAAGCTTGATTTGCTTCTGTTTTTCTTAAAGGACACTGATTATATGCAGCTGTTTATAAAAGAATGTTTTTGTTACTGTGTAGGATATTGGAAAATTGTATGCGTGGCCACTCTGATATTCACTTAGCTGTTCAGATTACTCTTTGGTCAGGACTCTGGCTCCCAAATAAATAATAAATTACTTTTCTTTGTCTTTCTCCAAAGTTATTCCTCGGTACATTCCTCGGTACCCAACATTGCCTCCCCACATGCTTGTATTGTAGACCACAGTGTACAGAAATACAGCATGCTTCAAGCAACATCATTTTGGGTGCTTTAAGTTTTGTGGTCAGGACCTTGCTAAGTGGCATGTTAGAGAGAACTGTGTACTCTTTGATCTCTTACCAGGCAAGAAAACTTGTTCTCAACATCGATCATTTTCATCATCTTAATCATACACTGAAGGCAGAATATTTTTATTTTTAGATGTACTGTCTATTTTTGTTGCCACACTTTTAAGTTTCTACCAATTGCTTGAGCTGGTCTCAGTGAATGAAAGAAGGAAAGCTAGAGGAATGAGAAGAATAATTGATCTATGTTTATTAGATCTGCAAAATACCATGAATATTGATATAGAATATGTATAGCCTTTCTTTTAAATCACAGCTGAAGAGTTACACTTTATTTAGTTTATCTTCTTCCTTCTGACAGTTAAAAATTAGATATCAATGTTTAAATTAGTATACTCTTATGAAACTAATTATATTTAATAAACTGTTTCCACAAATCTGTCTTTTATATTAATTTAAAGAGCAAGCCTTTCTTTAAAAAGCAGGTTCAGATTGTGCCTTTTATTTTTTTTTAACTTGTGAATTTGCACAAGGTGGGTGTGGACTACCCTTAGCCATGATTACGAATAATGGTTACATGGTACTTGGACTTTTGGCTTTGCAAAATAAAAAGCAAAGGATTGACCTGAATCATAGGAAATATTTGCGAAGAAGCTTACAGATCTGAATTTTCCAGCCTTCGTACCAAGTGTTGCAGTGGCTTTTTGCTGTTGTCTGCGCTTTTTTTGATTTTGGTTGCATTAGGAACTAATATTTGCTCTTGACTGAATATTCAATATTTTAGAGATTACCAGTGAAACTGTTGGAAACATCATAAGACTTAGACAGATAAACAAAGTGGATTTGTAGTCTCCATACAGGAAGATGAGAGCTTCTGATAGGCATCTAAAGCTGTAAAATGCAGTAAAACTGCATCAACCCTTCTTTTCTTCTATTACCGTGTGGCATTACAGGCATCAAAGGATCATGAAGTTGCTTTGGTTTGCAGCACTAGAAGAAGAATTTAAAAGGTTTTGAGTTGTACAGATAATAAATGGATTTTCAGACATTTTTGTGGTTTTCATGGTAGTCAGATAAATTAGTATGTTTTAATTTTAGATAAGTTTCTGGTAGGTAACTAGAATTGTATGAGCCGAGGAACAGATGAATGATTCTCAAGCATACATTGATCAGAAGAGTACAATGTGAAAAAATTTTTCTTCCTATTTTCCACCTCCAGAAATCATTGCCCAGTTGGATAGATGAACTAATGAGTTAAGCAGAAGGCTTCTGAAAGTGTATGCAAAAATATGTAGTAAGACAGTTTTTTTCTGGAGGAGGTACCCTCCTAACATAAATGATGTTTTAAATCTGGAGTACACATGGGATACTGAATGAGGTCCAAGAGCTTTTTTGAAAGGCAAGGAGGAATAAAACAGGGCAGAATACATTGCAACATTTTTTATGATCTTCCCTATGCTTAGGAAGTGAAAGAACAGATAAGAAGTTTTGGTTTATCTTTTCTGTTTTCTGTTGAATCTTCTGTTAGTAACCACATCTTGGGACACACTTCAGTATGGCAAAACTTGTCATCTTGTAACATTTCTGTAAATTGTAGGGGCTTTTTTAGAGTTTAAATTGTATGGCTAAAGCAGGAAATAATGGTGGTGTCAGATTCTGATTTCAGTGTGAATCCATTATTCCAATTACTGTCTTGATTTATGTGTCTTGATTTCACTGGTGTTAGTGAAAAAAACAGCCCTAAGGAAATAACTGACCTGTCTGTACACAGTGATCTGTGCATTGGAAGTCATTGCTAGTACAAATGAATGTTACAATTGCTTTATTCTACACCTCCTTTAAAGAATAGCACTCAAAATAAACTAGAGGATGTGCTAAAAATTACTTATGGTGTTCATGGATTTGTGAAATCATAGTTAAACCTGAATCTGAATCATATATACATAGAGAGGAGGGCAACCAAGGTGGTGGAAGACTTCAAGTGCAAGACCTGGGATTGAGTGGCTGAGGTCACTTGGTTTGCTCAGCTTGGAGAAGGCTGAGGGGTGACCTCAGGGCAGCCTGCAACTTCCTCACGGGGGAAAGCAGAGGGGCTGGTGCTGCTCCCCTCTCCCTGTGACTGCTGACAGGGCATGAGGAGATGGAATGAAACTGCATCAGGAGAAGTTCACACTGGGCATTATGAAAAGGTTCTTCACTGAAACAGGCACCCCAGGGAGTGTCACAGCTCCATGCCTGTCAGAGCTCATGGGGCATTTGCACAACTGTCTTGGTCATATGGTTTAGTCTGGGGTAGTCCTGTGAGGAGCAGAGAGTTGGAGTCTATGATCCACATGAGTCCTTTCCTACTTGAGATATGGTATGGTGCTATGATTTTCTACTTAGTTTTTTGTGGAAATTTTGACCGTTTAAGTTCAGTGCATACTGGGATTAATATAATAGAAGGTGTATAAATGTACTTTGATATAGCACTTTCTTTTGTTATTTTTTTATTTGCCTCTCCTGAACTGAAAGTAATTTGACAACACATCTTGTGTAAGACCACACCAAAAATCTGTCCAGTTCATTGTTCCGAGAGTAGCAGTTGTGTAGCACAGAGTACATGAGGGCAAGCACATAAATGTACTTCTCCTGTGTGGCCCCCACAGCCTGCTCCTAATCTTTCGGCTGTGATTTTGGATATAAGAATTCTTGAGGGATTTTCTTCCACTTTGTGAATCCTTTTGTTACTCAACCTGCATAAACTTTTGGCACTCACAGCATTCCATGTAAAGGAATTCCATGCTTGATTTTGGTTTGTAATAAGGAAATATATACTATCATTTATTTTCAATACACGATATCTTAATTTATTCAATGCCCTTATTGGGAAAGTCTTGTTGTTCCTTACTCAAGTTCCCGTGGTCACACAATTTCTTAGACCTCTGTCCTTTCTCTCATCAGTTGTCCGTTTTTGAGGATAAAGAGTCCTACTTACTTAGTCATTCTGCACATGGAAGTTGTTCCATAGCTTTAGTCTTCCTTGTCTCAGGTCTTTGTATCTTGCATTGTTTTTCTGTGTCTGTTTCCTAACATGGGAACCAAAACTGCGCAGTACACCATGCGAGGCACAAGAAGGCTCTCAGTGGTGGCATAGAGTCCTGTTTGTTGCCAATTTTAGTACTGGGATTGCTTTTCTGGATAGCCTCTGGACAATACTTATTCATTAAAACTTCACAAACACTTCCCTAAATAGCAGTAGCTAGTTCAGAGCACATTCTGTTGTGGAGTGTTGGCTTTTCCCTGCCATGTTCATTACTTTCCCTTTTGTTGTACTTAAATTTGTGCGTTAGCAAGTGCACTGAAAGATTGTTCACTTTTCCTAAAAAGTCCAGGTTATTCTCTGGTCAACAGTCATGATATTACTTATGTACTCATCCGGTAGTAAATTTTCCAACATCCTGCCTGAAGAGTATGCTATGGAATATTCAAATTATCAAAATGGCAATTATTTTTGCAAATGTAGCCTGTGTTTTGACTGATGCTTTCTGAGCATCTTGTGTAGATTTTTCAGAGTTAATGACATTGGCCTTTGGAAGAAGTTTCTTGAAGGTGCAGATTAGCTATTGAAAATTATATAGGATTTTTCATCCTAATTTGAAATACGTATGTGTATAGACACAATGTATAGTAACAGAAGTAAAGAACTAAGCTGAAGTTTCTGTAAGGGGCAAAGGGCCAGACCTCTAAAGTATTTACTTTTGTGGGTAGTGAGAGTTGGGCACCTCAACTCCTTTAAAAATCTGATCCTGAAACCATTTTTAAGGCTGTCAATACAAAGGATTTCTTGAACTATGCTATAAACTCCAAAATCACCTACCAAGGGCAATGTCTTCTGAGGGACCTAGCTTTTACTATAGAGGTATAAAACCTATTTGAATACTAATTGGTGACCTAGAACTCCAACCAAAACTCTAAAATCTTTATACAAATTCATTTTAGCATTAAATATTTGAAAATAAATATCTGAATGAAAGGTCACTGCTTTCTTAACTAATACAAATTTTATCATTTCCCAAGAGGCTATTTAAAAAAGAAATATAACTACTGGTGAGGCTCCAAAGTTGAGCTTCAGGAAACAGTGGCTTCTGTTTGACAATAACAAAATTCATGGGAAAGGCTGTGGGACTTTCTTTTAAGGTAAAAACAAAGCCTTATTTCATTAGCCACTGATACACTGATCCAACAGCTAAAAAAGTAAAATGTTCACCAGCCTCTACACAAGCAAAAGCATCACATTTATACATATATATATATATACACATACACTCTCTTTATATAAGTCTATAGGGAGAGTATGCAGACCTGTGAAGGCTGGCTTGATTACAGAGCTAATAAGAGGCATCTTTCCTTTGATTGCTGTATTAGTCCACAGGGCTGTTGTTACTGTCAACCATAATGGAAAAAAAAGAAATAAAACTCCCCCACAATATAGAACAAATGCAGAACAGGAAAAAAAAAATAAAAAAAAACCTGCTTAGATGCTATGGAAGTGAACATTTTGTCTTGAAAAGGAAACAAAACCAATATGACTTTTTCAGTCTGTGAAGTCAGAAAAGGGATTCCTGTAAAATTCTTATGGCAAGGGAGAAGACAGCCCAGGAATTTTGCATTTCACCTGCACCAGCAAAAGCTGAAGGCAGAGGTAGAAACTTACCAGCTGGGCTGAAGAGAAGGAAGAAGATGGGTAAATGCAGCAGGAGGAGTATCTAGCTGCAAGTCACAGGATGGGAAGAAAAGAATTCATATCAAGCAAAATTTTTATTTATAATAGTTCTGTATCTGGTGCTTATGTAATGTAATAAACTGACAGTCCTGTAAGTATCCTTGTAGAGAGCATTCAAACAAGTATCAGTCTGTTTTCCATGACCAATATATCTGATGAAAGTGGACTTGTACTGTCTAGAAAGCAATGCATTTCCCTGAATAATAGACATTATATGTTTCTTCGGCATGAAATAAGGGCTTGCAATGGGTGAATTAACATGACTGACAGAGTTCTGTTTGTAACAGCTTAACATGAGGGAATTTATCAATTTTTCTTTAAGAAATTTTGCTGAAATATAATATTTCACCAAATAACTTACACTTCATGCTCTGCTAAAAGCATTTTTTAATTCAGGAGTCTAGTTTTATTACCTGGACCAAATCAGAGTGTTTAAAAACTATTTTATCTCCTTAAATCTTATTTTAAGTCTCATACATGGAATTCTAAGGATATTTTGCAAAGTATGTCTAAAAATACAATCTTTCATACCATTTATTTGAAGTATTGTAAATAGTTTATATTGTGTAATGTTATAGTTCCATGTACCGTGTGTAGCTCAGCAAGCAGAAGCATATTCTTCATGCTAAACTTTAAAATCAGAAATGCAGGTTCACATAATTTTATCTTTAGACCAAGCCTTGAAACTGTAGTTTTGACACATAAGGTTTAAAAAGCATGATTCTCTTTTTTGACCTGCCAAATATCTTTCATTATGCTTAAGAAAGTGGATGGCAAAGAGGAGTAGTCAAGGAGAGGCAGCAAAGCAAATGACAGAATAACACATAACACAGCGATGTTGAAAAGTAAGCAGAATTAATCTTTCAACTGTTGCATATTTTCTATGGACATCACATGGTTATGTGAGGATTTATCTTCCAGAAGAGATTCCGCCAGGGTTACTTATGAGGTTTTCCTTATTTTCATAGGGGTTTGAGGTTTATTTTTTTTTTAGATCAGCTTCAGTGCTTCTTGATGCAAGATGAGCTGAGTCTCCCCAGTCTGTGTATGCATACTCCAAACAAGTAGCCCCTTTTATATCCTTATTTAATCTAGGAACATTATACAAGTCTGATGTAGACAGGGAACTTGGGTATGCACAAATCTGCCTTTCGAAGAAAATAAAATGTAAAGTCCAGTAAGAAAATAGAAACTTTGCAAGTCTTTCATGAAAAAAAGAGAAATTATGTCCTAGCATTTCCTTTCCCAAATTTCTGTTCTTCTTTCCATTAGATGTGTATTTTCCTCACTGTGTTGTGCAGAATTTACTCTTTTTAGAAATACCTTGTTCTGCTTCCTATTGGCTCTTACGTGATCATTGTACATTCTCATCCAAAAATCTGTCAGCTGAGTTCTTCAGATTCCCTCAACTGATTGAAAACAATCTCTTCTGGAAAGAAGCTAGAAAATCAGCATTGATTTCTCTCCATCTTCTAATGTGTCTTTCTAGTCTTCTGGTAGTCATTGGTAAACTGTTATCAGCTGATACAGTTAATATAAAACTTCTAGACTTTATGTCTTGAATGCCTATTTTAGTTATGGAAGTTGGTTTGGATGCTCCTGGGCTCTCCATCTGACTCACTTCCTCCCTGTTGGTTTCAATAACAAAGTGGTCTCCTAATCATCCCTGGTAAATGCATTTTAGTTCTTTTTCCTGAGCTCCCTCCTATAAGGAGCTTCAGGTTTCCTTTTGAGAGGGAATGTGTTCATAGTTGACATTTCAATTTTCAGTAGTATCTGAGTGTGGGCCCACATCACACACACAGCTGCTCCAAAGACAGTATGAAGATATGCCACAGAAGAAGCTTGCTGACCAGATGTGGGTTCTTGTGAACACAGCCAGCTCAGCCCAGAGACAGTTCTCTGTTGTGGATACAGGTCAGAACCTGGGACTTGCTCCCTGTAGTGACCTTAGAGAACCAACAGTAGTAGCATTGACTTCAGGAGATCTTTCAATACTATATTCCTACTGGAAAAAGATACAGGCACTTGTATGACCAAATTTAGCAATTCCAATCTTGAGCATTCTTAATATAGGTATATGAGATACACATACAATATCTGTTATCCAGTTATCTGATATCCAGTTATCTGGACTCAGCTGTGACATTTTCCACTAGTAAGTTTTTAAAACACAGTTCAAATTCAGAGTTAAATACATCCATTGAATCATAGCACAGATCTTTGCACATATATACAACGATATATATAATATATATATATATATTGTTTATCCAGTAGGGAAAAATAAATGGGTGATACTGCTTTGTTTTCCAACAGAGTTCTAAAAATTACCTCATGAATATGCAATGTACCTAACTTAGTTTACTGTTTGATTAAGGTCTTGGCATTGACAAGAGGACATCTTTACCACAGAGCAATTCTTCTCCATGGGATGATACACTTTTCAATATATCCATACATGCAGCAATAAGACACGGAAAATGGAAATTACTAACTGGATATCCAGGTAACAAAATAACTCCTTTTTGTACAGTACAGTATACCACTACAGTATCCTATCTCCCACCCACCACAAACACAGTTTAATTTTGTTTCATGTGTTTTAATTTCTTTTAGTAATTCTGCTAACTTTTTAGGTTTTTGACCACATGCAAAGATCTAGAATGAGCACTTCTAAAATCCTAACAATGTATTTTTTTCATTTTCTATATTTTGTCTGCAACTTACTTGAACTGTAGGGAAAAAACTCATAGAATATCTCAAGTTGGAAGGGATCCATAAGGATCATAGAATCCAAGAAGAAGGTCCGTTAAATTACTTGATATGAAATAAAGTTACATGGAATTTTGAATCTCAGCGGTGCAGTGTTTTTTTGCATAAATGAGACTCCTATTTAGGTAGCCCTGAACTAGAGAGAGGTCTAGTGCAGGACTAGAGTTAAGGTTTGCAGCAACAGTTACTGTGCAGGGGCTTGTCAAGAGACCTGGTGAATCCATCAATTACAGCAAAACTCTGTCTCTGCACACTGCTGCTCTGTATCTCAGAATTGACCCTTGGTCTGTTCTTGTTCCTGTAGGCTGCAGTCATTGGTTCCCTCCACCATCCTTGTACAATGAGTCACAGATCCAATCATCTGATCCATCAACAAAGAGACTTTGGCTGTTTGATATTGTTCATGATCCTGAAGAGAAAAATGATGTGTCTGAAAAACACCCTCATGTGGTGGAAAAACTACTCTCACGGCTTCAGCATTATCACAAACGTTCAGTGCCTGTGTTCTACCCTGATGAGGATCCTGACTGTGATCCAGCAGCAACTGGGGCTTGGGGTCCTTGGGCATAGTGCCCACAGCTTTGCACCCTGCAAAAAACCTCTGTAGCAGAGTCTGGTTTATGGACTCAGAGTCCTAGTGACATATTTTGTACTTTCATTAATGAGCTGTTGCTAATTGTGAGCTTATTCTTTGAATAATTCAGTATTTCTTTTTTTTTTTTT
>VXAX01000912.1:147900-207078 GCA_013399835.1 Leptocoma aspasia | reverse complement strand
AATCTGTCAATTAAAAAAAAAAAAAAAAAAGATAAAGTCTGAAAAAAAGATGAAACAAGAAAACTGAAAATACATATGCTTTCTAATACAGTTGATTTTCCACTACACTGCCTTAAATCTAATCTTAAATGCTTGTCTTTTCTACCTTTGATGTTTTGTTTATGAGTAGAAGTGAAGCTAAAACTCTCCAGAAACCTCTTCAGCTTTTTATCTTTCTCTCAAAGACCTTTATGTTTCTCTCACTCCTTTGTCACTTCCGCTCCTTTATGTCAGTATTGTTTTCTGTTCTATTTCGTTCATTATCTTCTGCCTTGAAGACAAGGAGAAAAGAAAAGTAGTTTCAGAGAAAGTAATTTTCATATAATAGACAATATATTTTCTCTGTGGTTTAATTTGATATATTCCTATGGAATCCTGTTTCAGACCAAGTTTCAATTTCCTTCTCCGCTCATCCATCAGTGGCTGAAAGCAAATGGTTGCAGCAGGATATAACTGGACAGGCTCTTCAGATTGTTCCTCACCTTCTAAACAATTGCTCAGAGCCTCAGAGACTAGTTTCTCTTCCATTAGGTTGCACCAGCCTTTCCATTGGGGCCCTTGGGCATAGTGCCCAGCCTTACAAATACTTTCTAAGCTGTATTCACACAGTCGTGCATTTCCATGGCTTATCTAGACACTGGGAGAATCATCTGATTGCTACCTGCCTCCAGGTAATTCATATTTTCATTGGTAAAACATATCTGCTCTGACAGAAGCTCCTACTATACTACAGTTAGCAACTTTCATATGAACGAATATATTTAAAATATTAAATTAAAAACATTGTATGTTCCGTAGAAGTAGTCTCCAAACTGGTACCTGGTCATATCTCCTTCCATTTAAATCATGAAGCACATTTAGGCTTTTCTTTCTCTCGTGTGGCTCTTCACTCAGTTCCTGCTCAGGTGTTAGCTAACACCCAGCTCATACAAAGACCTGATGTTGTTGGGACCAGCGCTGTGAGATCCAAGAGAGAGCAACACGTAGGCAGCCTGCAGGAAGGGCTCAGGTCATTACGAAGCCATTACTTGTCTACTGCAGAAATAATCCTTCCCTGCTGATTGTCAGTTCCGTCAGAATCCACTAACTTACGGGAATGGTGTAGACCAAACTTTGAAGCTGGAAGTCGTAAATATGACAGGTTGCCCAAAAACACTTCTGAAGCATATCCAGCATCAGCCAATCTGCTGAGGTTTTCTGCTGCTTCCTGATGGGATACATGGGAGGCCTGTACTCTGACAGAGGAGAAAGGATGAGCACTCTCCTCAGGAGCTCTGGGAGTATTTTGGTTATAACTTGTAAGTTAGGACTTAGACAAATTGTGAGTTAAAAACCTCATGAATTAAGGAATGAATTAGTGAATTCCCATGTTAGTCTCATTTGTATGAAGGAGATTGAGCCTTTGTTTGATGTGTGTGTTTGTTTCCTTTCCTAATGAGCTCATAAAGTAATTTACAGACCATGTTGTCCTGTAAATTAGAGAGATCCAATCGAACCATGACAATCTTGGCTTCAGAGCACAGCAGCATTTCACTTTTGAGCTTTTGAAGATTCTTTATGATAACTGAGGCTCAGGCTCTGTTATTTGCTGACCACTTCAAGGGAGGGAAAATGGAAGAAACAAAACCTTTTTATAAGCTATTGCATCACATTGACAAAGCTTGCATCTTCCTTCAGTAGCTCCAGGAAAACCTTTATTGCAGTTCCCTTTTCTAACTGTTGCAGTCAGTTTATTTTATACTGATACCATGTTATATGTTCATTTTTTATAACTTGCCTGTTTAGTGCAACTGTAAGTTCCATATTCTAATTGTAGCATACAGTTAGTAACATGGTTTCAAGTATGGGATTCTGAAAGAGTAAAGTGTTAAATTACCTTTTGTGACCTTTAGATTTATTATTTTGTATGCATCATAATGATACATGTTGTCCTTCAAATGTCTTTTGGAGATAAATCATCCAAAGAGCAGAAGTTCCATTAGTTCTTATTCATCCAGAATGTTTTACTGTAGTTTATTTGTGCAATCAAGTGCAAATGGAGACAGCCATTCCCCAGTATGTAAGGCAAGTAGATCCAAGGAATTTATGATATCCTCACTCTTTTTTCGTAGTGCGTATTTTTAGTGCCCTGTGTACAAATGCAGACATGTAAGATTAGAAAGCTAACTGTCCTCCGTCAATATCACATATAACATTTTAATTTATAGTAGGCATTATAAGATGTGGTTGTTGCAATAACAAGGGACTAGACTTGGGGGTGGGGGGAATTTCTGCCCTACATTCCTGTGTGTCCTTCAGCATTCAGCTTTCGTATTACATGGAGGAGAAAAGATGTTGTCTTACCCACAGAAGTGGAACCTTCTGTTAATGATATTTTTAAATCATTTTTTAATGCTGATACCTAGTTTCGTGGAAAATAAAGAAATCATCTAAATTGTAAAAGCTCAAGTAATTAATGGCATTGATTCCCATCAATGTTAGCTTCTTAGATAAATTTAGAAAAGATTAAAAATTTTCTAATTTTAATTTCAGAGGTAAGCAGAGCTTTTATGTGTTCTCTTTTCTCTATGTCCTGCAATCTGCATTTTAATGTCTTGCTGATATTCTAATTTCTACATTTAATTTACTAGGAAGCAACTGTGTGAGACAATACATGACAATACCTGTGTGAGACAACATGTCATTGTCTCACACAGTTATTCAATTCACCCTCTGTTTCCTCTTGTTATGTTTTAAAATGCAAAGATTCATTATTTTCTTAGCTACAGTAGATCTAATATTTTTTATTGTCTAATTATTTTCCATGGGTGGTCCTTCATAAAATATTTGAATTGAACTGTGTTAAGGAAAAAAAACATCTGGCTGACACGTTTAGACTGGCATCTGCAAAGAGTTGTATATTGTTAAGTTGTTTCAAATTGGGAAATAGAGAATTCTTTATATGTTTTGTGGTTACTTGAGTAATATTCAAAAATGCAAGTATTTTGAACTCTAAATAAAACTTCATTTCATCCCTTTCCAATTTAAGATTCATTCTTAATCTAGAAAACATCTGAGCATTATGAATTTGAAAGTCTTAATCTTTATGCTTTAGAAATTATATAAGCTTCAGAAAATGAACCAAGTTTAGGAAGAATGCTGACATGGACTACTCATTTTGCATTGCTTACTTGTAAAAAATATGTACAAGTCAAAGAGTGGATGATTTTATATGCAAAACAGAAGATCTGGATCTTTTCTTGAGTCAAAGGCCCTATATTCAGACTGAAAATAATTTGTCCAACTCTCCTAATGTTGATAAATGGGTCTTGGGTAAGGATCTGAGTTTAATCCTTTTTGGAATCTCTGAAGAGAAGAATCCAGAGTTTAAACACTTGTGGTCTGTGTGGATTTGAAACTCCACTCCCAGTCATTGTTGGCCTCTGTGAATTTGCCTCTCATGATACTTTCTGACAAAGTGGTTTAATGGTAGAAAGGCTACTAGCAATATACTCAAAGCTGTTCCATGCTTTCTTTAACAAACAGTAAATGAGCATGAAGTTACACAGAGAATCCTGTTAAACTTGTGCCACCCTAATGCAGACTTACCAAAGGGTCCTGAAGGAAGGGCTGATGGTGATAGAGCCACTGACAGGGCTCCTGTCCATGCGTGACGTAGTTCGGCACACAAGGACATGCAGTCCATATGCATAGCAATGTTTGTAATCCTGGGGCCAGAGGCACCCAAATGACAAAGAGGCAACTGAATCACAAAACACTTAAAGTCAAAATGAAAGATTACTTGACAAATACAAAACATATAATGTCAAGCACTACCAGGGGATCCAGAACCTAACCACAGGTTAGAGCTGTTCTAAATGTAGGAACACCAAACCATTTCCAAGATGTAGCAGTTATTAACGGAGAATTTTTTCCTGCCTACCTGCTCCTTTGGCAGCCCACCACAGGCCCCACTCCAGCTAGACCCTGAGGCTGTGTCTCTCTCTTAACCTTAGCTCTGGCACGATGGAGGGGTCAGAGGACCATTTCTCCAGCCCAGCCCTTCCCTTGGCAGTCCCTTTGGAGCCCCACCCCAAGTAGACCCATAGGTTTCATGTCTCTCAACTATAAATAAGCTGAGGTTTGTAATGGGGAAGTAGTGCTTTTGCTAGGAGAAGGGGAAAAAAAACCTGCCAATTCTAAGTTTGAGGACGTTAAGCAATATTTTTGCCAGCGGGTTTCCAGCTGAATGTTTTAACTCTTTCAGCTCACTGTCTTTGTCAGCTGCAGGCAGTGGACTCAATTTTGTTTCAAGCTGGGTTATTATGTGGGAAGATCCTGGCTGAAAATACGGTGTAAAGAACTCCCTGGGGTTCCAAGCTGCTACTTCTGAATCCAATGCTCTCCCGTCTTCTTCCAGTGCCTTACAATTAATGTGTGAGCTCATCCACATCGAGCAGAACTGCTGCAAGGAACAGTAAAAACTTTTTTTGGCACAGAGCAGTCAGAATGAGTCAGCCATCCAACCATGGACGGGATCAGTGACGGCCCTTGTGATAATTGCATACCGTTAGCAGAGGCAAAGAGGAGGATGCAGTACTTCTTGTTGTGTTAGTGTTCCCTCCTGAGAGTGTTGTTTTTGCGGGGTGGAGTGCAGAGATACTGGAAAGGTTGGCGATATATCTGCTGCCAAGTTTCAAAGAAGTGACTACCAGCTGCCACCATCAAAGCAGTTACCGGATGTTGATCCCCTAATCCTGGCTAAACTCAATAGCAATAAAGGCAGTTATATTTTGTCTGCAGGACTATAGTTAGAAGAAAAAAGTATAGTCCGAATAGCTAGATTTGGATCTAAGGAATGCAGTGTTTATTTGGACAAATCTTCAAAAGCCACAAGAAGGTACTGCACCAAAGCCACAGTTCTGGACTGCCAGATTTTGGCATTCAGGACAGTGATAAAAATAAAAAAGTCCTGTCTTTCTTTTCAGCTATGCATTCTTGCTATTTCTTCAAGCAAACAAGGAGTCAGAACACAGTGAATACACGTACAAAGTAAGCTGTGTTTGGTATTCAGCAATGCTTATTGAGTAATTTGGGCATAGAGCCCATGATAATGAATGGAAAACTTTGATCAAGACATCTGTGGCTTGCCCAAATAATTTCATGGGACCTGCAAATCTGCCAGAAACATCACTCGATGGCCCTATTAACCAGGGATGTTGAAGTCTTTCTTGATTGTGTACATTCTCCAAACACACTCATGAAGTAGGAGTCATTGATTTTTATTGGATAGAAAATTCAGAAATGGCTTATTCAAGGACATCTGGGCCCTTAAGTTTACCCTTCACATTTATCCTGCTTCACTGGGAAAAAAACTTTAATGAGTCTGTCTGGACGATGAAAAGATGAATGTTGAGAGCATTGAGTCAGAGGGTGGACGTAACTTCTAGCAAACATACTCTCAGTTCCAGCTTAACTGTACTTAATTCACAGTAACAAATAGTTTGGGGGTTTTTTATCTATAGATTATAGTCTGGGTAATTCTGTGATTCCAAACTGTTCTCTTGATGTTGTGCAGTTATCCAGGAAAATAGTCAGTTCCTGGAGGATCATAATTTTTTCCCCTCTTCCCTTGTGTATGTGGTAAGAGGAGCCTTTTTTAAAAGGCTGCGAACATTGTAACTGCCAGCCCAAGAGCCATGAAAGCACAGCTGCCCTGTAGGTGGCCCCTATAGATGTACTGAATTTTCACTTTAATTCTTGTCCTTTTTCCTTTGTTTTCAAATATTCTGTTTTACAAGTCATACTTGATGGATAAAGCACTGTCTGAAATAATCCCAAAGTGGCTATTAGTCTGGTCTAGTCATACCCTGAAGCCCCAGCAGTGACATGTTGTAGAAACAAAGTCATTCTCCTGCTTTTTCAGTTCTGTTTTGACTTTACTCTATAATGAAGAGAGCATGGTCATGGTATATTAAACAACTGGATAAGAGCAACATATACATTACCATCACTCTGCTCCTAACTAAAGCCCCAAAACTATTATAGTGGAGAAGCCTGGCTAGGAATTTACTGACAGTTTTCTTTTGCCACAAATTCAGCATTAGAAAAAAAAAATCCAGAACAGCTGAAATGGCATAGCCTTTGACTGAGTAAAAAATAGATATATTTATAATATCAAAGGAGACTTATGAAAATACCCCAGCTGGGTTTTGAAAAATGTAGGAGGGAATAGAGTAGAACAATTGCATTTCTGTTTATGTTTGCCCTAGAAAGTAGCCCACTGTGAAGCAACATTTAGGAATGTGAATGATTGAGAGATTGTCTCTTAGAGGCAGCAGGTATAAGATGTCTGAAATTCCTTTGAGTTATAATTGCTTGTTAACAACAGGATTTTTTTGTAATGATTTCTGCCCACAGTACACAAGAACCTAATGTACATTGCTTTACGTGGAGAAGTTTTCAGAATTCACCTTTTTCTGTATTTACTTTGTGATAAAGAGAAGGCCATGGTATATGGAAAATAAATTTAAAAAGGAATTTTTGTTATTATTCCAACACTATAAAATGGAGAGAATTTTCTTTAAAAAATAAGAGTTTCTATGCAAATGTTTATTTATTTATAGCATTAAATGCAATTGGAAGAATCCATCTTCCTGGCAATGAAGACTGAGTGTAGTGCTAAGGGGCAAGTATAATTATTAACCCAAAAATATCATTGAGGATTTTTGTACTATGCAGTGAATTATGTATTTCAGATTTAACTTGTGACAAAATATGCATTAAATGTGTGGACCTAATCCAAACCCCAAATCCAAACAAAACAAGCTCCTACATTGTCTAAGTTTGTTGTGTTACTAAATTTTAAATTTTGAGTCCGTGGTTCTAAATACCAATATTAAACTACTTAGTATCTATTTTTTTCAGAAGCAGTGAGGATGCTGAGACCCTGCTCTCACACCACTGTTTGCCAACAATTCTTTTCAGAGCCTACAGCAGTGTAAGCATCATAAGCTGCAAGCAAAAGCAGACTTTTTAACAACAGCCACTATCCATTCTTTTACTTAATATTATTTAATGACTTTTGTTTGACGACATGTTCAAATAAAGTACTGGCCTCTTTTTAAATGTAAATTCTGGTTTAGTGTATAGTTTATTTTCATTGTGCTTGTCATAAACATACTGCTGATGCATGAGAATACAAGAAAAGATTTAGGAACACTTGCCTTATCCTAAATACTATCCAGGTAGTAAGTGATGATATTACACTGTTAATCATCAAAATTCTGGATATAGCAGAGATCTGGCATTGCTTAGGTCCATAACTGTCAGCCCCAAATTCACACACAACTGCAGTGCACTTGAGGCACCGTTTCCTTCCACTCCTGTCTTCGGAGCTGATTACTGCATAGGTCTTTCTGTATTATCAAAAGGAAAGTCAGAATAATTCCACTCAAGGCCATACCTTCAAGTGAATGGAGTGCTCATGAAAGGTCTGTGCCCATGAGCTGCACCCAGAAGATTCGGAATTAATTAATGATTAAGTAACATCCATGTGTCTTAGTTGCACATGTGAAAAGACGGAGGGGACAGGGTATTGTGAGAAATACAGATAGGGCTGTGCTTGGAAAAGCTTTGTTTGGGGTGTTGGTCACTCAGCCCGAGTGCAGTCATGGTTCCAGTTTGTTTTATAAACTGGCCCAGTCAAGCTGTAGAGCAGAATTAAATACTGGTGTTTATCATAAAAACTGGAATGATTGTTTCAGCTCAGGGAAAACCCTTTCATTATTGTTCACTGATTAAGTTATATTTGTAGTGGAATCATGGCTTATTTTGAACATTAATCTGAAAATATGATAAGATGACTACTGTTACTCTATATCACTGCTGAAAGAGGAGAAAGTTACTCTCTCAGTTAAAACCTCTCAGTTTTTAAATATATGCGTATTGCAAACATTCTATTCTTGCTCAATGTTTTTAGTTTTTTTCATTATGTGTTTATCTTTAAAATAAATGTTATCTAGATATGACTCCAGAGAATGTTACCAAACATACATTTATTCGCTGAACTTCAGTCTCTAAACAGACCTCAGAATAGACCTTAGGAGCTGTCATTAATAAAATTTACTGCATTGAAAATGTTATGCTCTCCATTTTCTCATCCTTCTGCTCAAAAACCTGGAAATGAAAGTTTTTAAAGAAAGAATAAATCACAGCTATAAACCCTATAAAGAAACATGTTTAAGATAGAATTGTCTTTTGGTAGACCCACAGTAAAGCCCATAGAAACAGAGAGCCCAGTAAATCTGGTATAGATTTCTTTATTTTTTAAATGGGCCCATATGTAAATTTACAGTACTGCTTAGGAATTGACTTCCAAAAAGCCGTAACAGTGGCTACTGTTCTTTCCCTTAGGGTCCGAACAAGGAAATCCAATGTTTTCTGGTCAGCAGTAGGAATTCTACTTTGTAATCTGACACTCTTCATTCCTCTCCTCTCAAAGGCAGTAAACCAAAAACTTAAAGGCAGAACAGATTTTCAGATCATGTAGCATTTGTAAATCCTCACGCACATTTAATGATTTGTTGGCGTGTACAAACTGAAAGCTTCATGACCTGGCATTTCTCTTGTCAGTTCCTGCTCTCATCACATTGTCTAGTTATGCACGTTTCACTGAGAATCCATGTTTTTGCATTTCTCTGATTTTCAGCCCCATTGTTCCAAACTCATGAAGAATAAAAAGTCATAGAAGAGCCAAGATCTTCATATTAGGAGGCTGATACAGCTTGACTGTAGCCAACAGAGCTATGCTAGTTCATACCAATAAGTATGCAGTGATTAGAAAGATATTAGTCCCTTTTTTCGTATTTTTTAATATCTGGTCTCTAGCAGGCATGTGGTGGTGGCATGCTTCTGCATATATATGCAGTGGTAACAATTGCATCTTTTCATGCTCAGAGTGAGTAACTCAATTCTAGTCAGTCTGTAATTTCTATTTGACAGGCTCGTTATTTCTCTGCTGATGGTATGGTTATGGTTAAGGGCAGCTGTACAATTTTAAAACACAATTTTTCTGTAAGCACAGTATGTCTCTTCAAGCACACTTCTGTCCTAACAGCACATAAGCCTGCTTATCCAATGACCATGGCTGCATCAGTTGTAGAATATGGTTGTAAGACACTTGATAGAACAAACATCTTGACACACACAGTTTTACTTGTTCCTATCATCTCTGTTTATTTATCTTTCTGTGATGGGTATGTATTTTTACAATAGTAATTGCAAAGTCTCTGGACTCTGGACTAGGAAAATTATCTAGTTGCTTTGGCTGCTTGTTCTCATTAAGGATTTGTTCAAGTTCATGCTGGTGTCAGCATGCCCTCTGACTTCACTGGAAGACCTCAGTGCTATTTGAAGAAAATCAGATTATTTTCAAGCATGATACAAACTGCAAACTCAGTTGGAACTGTGTAAACTTCCGTAAGACTTGTTTGTAGAAGGACAAATGTAGTAAGGAGAGCAGTTAGGAAATCTCTGTTTGCTCTTCTCTGTGCTTTCAATATATGTGCTGCACTTTATCTGCATATATTGAACCTCCTTAGTCACTTCTGTGACTAATCTGTTAAAGATCCTTTTGAAGAGATAAGTATTTTTGGAACATTTCTTAAAACTATGATATTTTCTGGACTTTCAGAAAAAATTCTGAGAAGTCCACTCCTGCAGCTAGTACAAATTTCTGGGTAAATAATAACAAGGTTTTGTGAATTCTACACTTTGAGCTTGAGTACATACCTATACCTGACAACTCTGGTATATGACTTTTAGCTTGGATCCGTACTCAAACAGTGACAGAAACCATTAATGTAGATTAGAAAAATAAAAGCCTGCACATTTCCATATGTTTACTGTAAGGAGATTGCAACAGTAAATTCCAGCACAATGATTTTGTGCTCCTAGGATATGATGTGGGTACTTCTCATTGTCACTCTTAGTGAATTATGTACATCTGAAGTTTATGCATTGCCTACAAAGCAGAGAGGGATTTAGAAGAGGATGCATTTACTACATTTACTACACCCTCTTCTTCATAGATACAACACCTCAGACTTTTCTGCACACCCTTTTGAAATCAGCTGCTTGGAGGAAGGAACACTGGCAACAGTGTTAAGGAAGTGCAATCTCAGGCTTTGCACTCCCTTAATTAGAAACCTGAGACTCATGGTTAATGGTGATTAATGTTCCATTCTATTTTGCTAGTTCTTCCTTGCGGGAAAAGATCACATAAAGCTGAAGTACTTTCAAATAACTATTGATATTAATGAATTTCTTTTTAAAAGAAAAGTTATTTCTACATGTGTTTCTGACAAATTAAGAATAAAACTCTTATCCAAGAATGTGTCATTTAACTAAACCTGACAAACATTACTGCACCTAACTGCTGTAGCTGCTTCTCTTTCCCACACTGTTGGTTTTTTTTTTAAACTTCAAAGTCTCCAAATTCCTCCTGATTGATGCACTGATATTTTAACAATGTCTTTGTTGTGTACTGCAGTCAGACAAGTGCTAATATCCTTGAGGAATCTGGCAGGACTGTGGGAATTTCCCAGCCATAATTGTATCTTATTGTAAATGTGATGATATTGGCAACTTCAGATGAGTTGACAGAATGTGCTGTTGCTGAGGGTGATACCAACTTTCTCCATTGACTTAGGAGTCTAAGGGTCATTCATTTATGCATTCTTTGCATAAATGTCTCTGGTATGGAGGTCTTTAGTGCAGCTCTGGAAGATGTTAGAGACATAAATGCCTGCTGTATTTAAACAAAGAAATAGTGTAATCAGGGGAAAAAATGGCAGGAAATCCTAATTACATAGTTAAAATTGCTAGCATGATGAATTATGATCAGTGACACTGAACTTTAAAGTTATAAATGAAGTTTATTAGTTTGAACATTATGAGAAAAATAAAGCAATATAAAGATGCTGAGTGTAGTTCAACTTACTGTACAACCATGTTAACCCAAGTCTTGGATTTACATATTCAGTTATTTACAAGTTATTTTAGCTGAACACTTTAATATCTTTGTTTTTCTTTAACAGGTTCTAAATGCAGAATAATTCCACTGAAAATTAATTTTTGAGGCTAAAGACATTGCAGATGATTCACTACATGCCTAAATGTATAACCTCCTTATATTTATTCCGTTTTTTGGATCGGTGTCTCAAGCCATGTTTATCACTTGTTCAAATTCTGATACAGACCATCCACTTCTCCGGTAATAAATATGGTTTCCCCAAGTATAGGGGTAAAAACACTTCATTTTTATTCTTGTGAGTTACACCACTTTTCTTCTTTCTCTGTATTTACATGAGAAAAGTGAGATACCTGTTATTTAAATTATCTAACACATCCATGACTTGTAAAATATTTATTCACTGGATTTTATTTTTTATGACCAGAATATGAAGAATAAAATAGTGTTTCCTCTTCGGTTGTTTTTTAAAGAGAGAGTGATTCACTTATTATGTTTAGAATAGCACTAATAGAGGTTCAGGGCCACTATCATTCTTTAATTAATATGACAGATGAGAGATAAAAAGGTGCTCCTCATTTGTTTTAACTGCATGTACTCCCTCTATGCTTTCTGAAGATGACTTGGCCTACAATCACTTTAAAAAATACCATGATTTGGCTCTGAGGCACATATTTTGATTGAAATCAGATAGCCAAAACCACAAGAATCTTAAGTTGTTAGAAACGGTGACTGTTCCAAAAGTGTGAATCCAGAAGACTGGCATACATACAGTAAGTAGAGGATGTACTTACAATCTCCTGATATACCCTCAGCTTTGGGTTTTGTTAATTTTGCTGCTGTTACGTCGCTGGGAAACCATGACCACCTTGCCATATAAGGCTGGAGTTTTGTGTTTGCTCTTTCAAGGCCAGAATATGTATTCTGCATATTAACAGTGACTCCAATCCTAATTTTCAGTGTCAGAACTTGGTCAGAAACTGCTTCATGGAACCATTTCTTAATGACCTTGCACATGTCCTTTCTTCCTGCAGCACTAGGAATGACTGTGTACTGTGTCCTGGACACGCTGTGAACTCCCTGATGGAATCTGATGCATCACTCTGTTGAAAGAAAGAGGTGTAATTCTTCTTAGTTTCCTAAATTATACTTAACAATTTTCTCTTTTAGGAATTTCTCCAAGTGCTCCAGTTGTTGCAACAATTCATAATGAAATGTGACTCCCAGGAAAGATCATCAGCTGACTTAATTTTGATGTTAAGATATGACCTGCGCTTGTAATTCAGTGACTTTGCAAATGTACCCACAAATTTCTTGTGTAACCATCCCCTCAATACCACATAATGAAAGGCTAGAAAAAAAAATCTTAAGAGAAAGAGTACTAATTGAAATTTGTAATTTTGTTAAAACGTATTCACCTAGCAAAACCCCCTCTTTTAAAGGTTTCTGTGGGATAGTTAGACAGCCTTATTCTTGCATGGGGGCCACCATGTACATTTTGTCTATTTAGTATTATTTTGTGAACTACTGTTGATGTACTGTATAATTATTGAATTTGGCTATGATGCCAAGCTCTAAGGTGTAAGCAATAGCTCAGTAAGATCTTATACACTGAATTAGCAATTTCTATTATTTTGGCTTTGAAGGTTGTAATTTTCTTTATTCACTACTTCTTTATGGATGTTTTGCTACTGCAGAAAAAGCATGCACTAATACCTGTGTAATACTCTTGGTTAATATGTGCCCTATTTTTCTCCATAATTGATTTCTTCCTTTCTCTTTCCTCTTCTCTTAAGTAACCCTGTAACTATCATCATTAACAATGTTTCCTTTTAATCAGTTGTGGTATTTTAATTCTCAGCTCTTATTTATTTTTCCTTATTATTCTCAATAATTGCAATGTCCTTGCAATATCAGTATCATCTGCATCTAAATGCAAATAGTTTGTTTCCAAGCTATTGTTTTGATTCCATCTTACCTGTTCAAATAAGGAAAGCATGAATTCCTAGGACTAATCACTGTAGTGTTTCTTTAATGTTATCTTCAGCTAATTATTTTCATTTGTGTTTTAATATAGCTCATCCATTACTTCTTAAACAGCTAATTTAATTCTTTCAGAGACAAAAACATAAAAATGCAATTTAAAGTTTCCTACTTACACACAACATAGTTAAAGATGAAGTGTAACTCAGTGTGTGAGAAAATCTTTGAGAAATAGAAGGCTGTTGTTGTGTTTCTAAGTGTGTGATCCAAGGCATCTGTCTTTAACAAGGATAGATACTGTGGAAACAAGTTTTATGCTGCATTCAAAGCCGACCATTAGCAGGGAGTAAGATTATTTGATTACTTTGCAGAGAGACAAGGCAATTAACTCATCAGAAGACAGGGTTATCACTGAACATACACAAACCAATGGCATAGAAGAGAAATTTACACACCCCATAGCAAGATGGTGCAGTGTTTGCTGTGTAGATAACTTCAAGAGCTGTGAAAAAGAAATACCATTTTCCATGAGAGCCATCAACCCATTTAAAGACAGGGATTCAAATTCTGAATTTTTGTGATGTGACCAGTAGAATCCTGAGTTAGAGATCAGAGCAAATCTCTCATGCTAACATACAGATACGCACCTAAAGGGTAAATGAGCAGTAAGGTGAAACGAGTTGTTACGAAAATGCCAGTCTTTAGTTTAAAAGACAGCTAGGACTAGTGAGAAATATGTGTTTTAGCAAAGGGCTGGACTCCTAAAGAAATTCAGCAGCCTGTTGTCTAGAATCCTCAACCTCTAGCAAAAGCCTTTTTAGCAAAAGCTCCTAAATATGTGTCATCTATTTATATTGGGGCTGATTTTCACATTCTTTTAAAGTTGATATAGAGATACTATATCAAACAAAGTGATTGATCCAAGTTTCAGTGAATAATTGGAGAAAGACAATTCTTCCTACAGGAAAATACTAAAAATCCTAATTATTAGGCTCCTTCAGCAGGGTTTTCTCTGTCATTAAATTTATTTAAAAAGTTTTTTTTAGCCAGGATTCTGGTGAACACAAGTCTTTGCTGATGAAACCTTGTAAGCTCAAGTACATGGAATTTAAAGCCAAAACACTAGATGAACTTTTTATGGCTTAATTATACATACAAGCTGTTATTAAGCTGAAATACAAAGTCAGAGCATTGCTTTACAGAAATGCCATTTTATAATGAAAAGGCACAATATTTTCAAAGAAGCTTCATGCAGAACTATGTTCTTTCTGAAGACAGTTCAGTGGGTTATGTAAAAAGAAAGTGTTTATTGCATTTGTTTGGCTTTAAAGTCCTATCCAAAAAAGAACTTCATTACTGTGCTATTAAGAGCTTCAGATACTGGAGCAATTGTTAGTGTGCTGACACAAATTTGGTGTTTCTTAATAGATTCCTTTTTGAGTTCTGAAAAAGTTCTGAGGTTATATGTTTTCTTCTAAGTAGGGTAAAATCAGCAAATTTGTTTGCTAGTTTTAAGCCAGTAAAGCCTCACTCTTTATTGTTTATTCAGTGTATATATTCTTTGAAAGCATCTAATATTAAGGGTCACTTAAATTTAGTGTTGCATGCTGCAATGAACAATGAAATCTGATTTCAAAAGTGTTGGAGTTTTTTAAAAATTGTGGTTAAACCTCTTTGTACGTGTTCCTTTTTTTTTTTTCTGCTGAAATTCAGAACACATGGCCTTGTGCTGAGGAAGTTAACATTAAAACACTCTGTAGTTTGCCCAGTTACAAGGAAATTGCTACATTGTAATTGTTAGTACATAATTGGATTAGTAATTGGCAAAGAAAAGCCTACTGTCAGTCAGTATACAGGCCATATCAAAAATACATGCTTCAACCTTAAAAAGCATTTTTCCAATTTACAAATCTTTTCTTTTAGCAAGATCCAGGTTTCCCCAGGTTATGTGGACTGTATGTGATCCTCCCATTAAAAGATCATCTCCAAATTATTGTCAATATGTATGTACATATCTTTTGTTCTTTGGAAGAGACACGAAATTGTGTGCCCCTAGGCTTCTTAGGACACCTGAATCTCTTTAATCTGGCACATATCAGATTAGTGCTCTTGTGAGGCCATAAACATAAACATGATGTAGCCCCACAGGATGTGTTAATGCTGTCAGAGATTTTTTTTCAGAGAAACTATGTCTGACTTGTAAGATTATAATTTAAAATTCATATTTGATGGGTATTTCAGGTATTCTATAGCTAAAACTCTCTCAATGTTATTATTTTTTTTCTTCTAAAATTATATATGATGTGCTAACTACCTTCTGGAAAAATTAAATACATTATCCTAATGAATATGCTGCTGTACATTATGCCCTCCAAATGTTAGGGGCTGTTTTAGTTTTGAGTGTATTGGAATAGTTTGTGGCAAGGTCCAAGCAGATGGAAGAAGAGTTACTTCTTGGGAAGCTTGAATTTTAACATAGAACAACTCCTTTTGTATTTTGTTTTTCTTTTTAATTTACTTTCAGTGTTCTGGATAAACCAAAATATATAGCACTGGCAAAAGTCCTAGACTGCATTTCCAGTTTGGCTTTACAATCAATAAGCCTCAAAACAGAAAGTAAAGGCTTCTCAGGGAGAAACAACAATCAAGGTTGAAAGTGTGATTCAAGACAGCATGGTTTACCCTGAGAATTCCATCCTTCTTTTACACTGTCAGGAAACAGAAAGCTTATTTTACCTGTTTTGGAGATGGATGTGATCATTTAGTAATATCAATATTAGAAGTAGGAAGAGTTTCACTATATTTGTGATAGGAGCAGAAAAGGAAAACAGTGAAACTAGAGCCACATGAGACAAGACAGAGATTTCAAAGACATCCTAAAATACTGTATTACAGGTGGCTGACAAGATGACAAGGATAAACTACTAATTCAAACTCCTGGGCTGGAGGGCATAATTATAACTTCTGTAAGGACAGTTTTATCAGAGTGCAAGGTGTGGAAATGCGATAGTCTACAGGATAAACAAAGCAAAGGGGAATCCAACAAAAACCAAACCAGACCAAAACAAAGGGGAATCCAACAAAAAACAATCTGCATCATTGTTTGTTCCTTCTTTTGGATCCTGGCAATCCCATGATCAGTGTGTAAAATCCTGAGCATCCAGATAAGCATAAAATATGTTAGGAATTCACTTCCTATCTTTAAATGTGGGGAATGTGTGGAAATTAGCTCAAAACCAGCACAAACTGCCAGCAGGAGTAATGGGTGTCTATAACTGCTCTGATTTGAGCTGCTCTGATTCGCACTGACATGCTGTGGTGCCTAGGAAACTGAAGTGTAATCATATCTGAGTTATTCCTAAGTCAAGATTCCTAGGAATGCCCATTTTAATTTTGAAAAACATTTCAAGCAGTTATTATAGCACTGGGAATATGGAGTAACGAGACTGTTTCACTGAATTTCTTTGGATAGTTTGGGTGAATCTTTCCAATTCTCAAGCAATTTCTTCAAGTTTTAAATTGCTTTGAAAAACCTGGCAATGTTACAATCTTTGAGATATATCTCTAATGATGTTTACACTGATGAATGAAACATTAAACATTTTTGAGATATATAATTCCTAGAAATAGGACTAAGCTATTTCCTTTTATAATTTGTAACACAGCCAGTAGAACTGTAGGATATTCTGGAAAAAGTCCTAGAAAATGCCTAATTTGTGGATGAATAAGGTAGTAGTTGAAGAAGGTATCAGAATTGCTTTTTTTCAACTGGATATATGAGTTGATAAAGTAATTTCAAATGTTTTATGTGTAGTAGCCTTCTCAGTCATTTGAATGGGTATGTTTTCTCTTAGCACTCCTGAGGACATTAGAAGATAAACAGATTAGTGTAGCTGGTTATTAATGTGGGAATTTCAATAATTGAGCATCTTATTTAAAACTCAACCTCTTTAATTATTTATACCTAATGGATATCTTGGTTTGTTCAGCTGAAAGGATACTGTTAATATAAATTCCCATTAATTACTGCATCAAAGTGCACTTTAAAATATTCTCTGTCCTAGAGTGCCAAATTATGGGAAAGGAGATAAAACAGCTGTTACTGCTGTTGTGTCAGGCAGCATTTATTTGGCTAGACAGCTTTTTTTTACATAGTAGTTACAATAATGTGTGTTTCAAAAATAGAGATTAGACACAGTGATAAATCTGGATCCCTTCAGTGAGCCTGAGTGTCTGCATTCAATTAAAGCCTTCTTAAAATACAGTGGTAGATTCTTCTATTGTACCATGTTGTCAGAGTCCCAAATTAGTTTAACAATTAGTGTCCCCAAAACACCAAGCTTGGTTCAGAGATGGAATGTGAGACCCCAGAACACTCAGCCAGGGTCAACATATCTCTTGACACCCACCACAGGCCTTTGTCTCTTCTCATGTTGCTTTCTTTTTAAAGGTCTCAGACTGAGACACTGTTTTAACTGACCTTGTTTTTTCAATTTGTTTTTATTTTGATGAATGCCTGCTGCTGCCTTGCCTTGGTCTGTATGTCTGAAGAGTGCTTTCTTCATCACTTTCCCACGGAAGCTTAAGCAGCCCTGTCCCTTTGTCCCTTTCGCTTATTCTTCATATCTAAATAGGTTATTAAACTAGCTTTCCTGAGTCACCCTCGACTTCTTTCTCCTGTAGAGATGAAAATCTCAAGATATATTTATGGTTATATTGAAATTAAGTAATCAAATCAGATTCAGTATGATTTAAGACAACTCCCAGTCTTTCCTTCCAAACCTTCTTCTTATTTCCTTTCTCTCTACAGACATCTCTGTGATTTCTTCTACTCAGCACTATCTTTCCCTAGGTCATCACATGCAGGGAAGTCTAGATACTGTACATTGATTCTGTACATAATAACTTTGAGGTAGTAATTTTTCTTTATGGCTACAGTTCTCACATAAACTTTATTTTTGACCTGAGCTATAAAATTTCTTTCCTCTGAAATCTATAAATTCAATATAGTATTTATGTTATCCACTGTGGATACTCTTGCACCTTTTTCATTATCTACAACATAAAGTGATAATTTTGAATGACCTTTTTAGCTTGACCACAGCGTCTTCTCATTTCACATTTGCTCCTGAAGTCTCCAGTATGAGCAGATGGGTTTTCCCATTCTTCAAAATTTTTTTTTTGTTTTTTTTTGTCCCTACTGTGTCACTAGCTATACAGTAGAGATCAAATTTCTTTTCTGCAACACCATGTACTGGTTGACACTAGAGCAATGAACTACTGAAAAATTAAATGCCATAGCTAAGTGCCTACAAAAACTGAAATTTCTGAAGCTGCAAACAAAAACAAGTGTTACTTGAGAAAGACACATTCTCTTGAAGATTTATTTCAGCTGATGTTTTACATGTTACTCTTCTTTTGAGTAGAAGAACAAAAAACCCACAATAAAATAACACCCATGTCCCAACTCAATTTCCTCACTCTTCCAGAGCTGAATCCTCCCTTTTATATATTTCCCACCATCTTCTGCCTATTAACTCCTCTTTTTCCATTTTTCTTGGAGTTCTTGGGACAAGTTCCAGATGCAGCATTTTCTTTAACATTATTTTACTCCAAAAGTTTCTTCCCTGTGTGTTTCTGTAGTCAGATAATTGATTTGAATGGAATATTAAAATTTATTCCATTCCTCCACAGTGAGAAGATTTTGGAACAGCAGCCACATAAAAAATAAAACCTAAATCCCAACAACAAACAGCAACAGAAAAGTAAGTGCAATGAGGGAACAAATCTAGTATGAATATATCTGAGGCTTAAAAAGTTGAGATTGATTTGCTCTTTAGCCCAGCTACTAATTCCAGTATGCACACATGATATTCACTTCGTTCATTTTTAGCTTTTTGTAGGCTCTATATAGAAATTTTTGTATCTTCTCCAATATTTTAATATTTTCCTGACTATTCCTGTGACTATTCACAGGCTAAGTGAGAACATAATTTTGAGCCAAATAGTGTCTGTTTTTCTTTCAAACCTGTATGTTATTTGCTAATTATTTGGATGTGGTAGTCCCTTTGGTTGTACTTTTTGCTATCCTGTTTTGTCTGCCCTGTCTGTTCTATTCTTACAACCTTCAGAGAATGTTTTCTGGGCCACATCCAAGGCTGTATTTGTTCAGGTGAACTTCAGGAAATTTCAGGGTAAAATAATTCTTCATTCTAACAGTTCATGGAGAATTTAAATCAATCAAGCAAAATGAGATCGGTTATTACTGTCTGGGGTTATCGGTAAACAAATATTTAGGGAGGAAAACTGACTAAACAAATTAATGCCTATGAAGTTAATACTAAGAAAGATCTTTGAGCAAGAGGAAAAATATTATATCATCTTTTTCATCTCATATATTACTTAATCCAAAGTGTGCTTGTTTGATGTCTGTCTTTCCTGTTTGGATAATGCGTATGTGCTAAGTTCTGGTGATGAGTTATTTGTTTGTGCAGTTGGGCTTAAGATAAGCTAAATAAAAATGTTTGGAGCTGCACATCAAAGACAATATAGTAATTAGTTAGCATTAAAACCCCACTACACAAATAGAAGGAAATACCAAGTTCCTCACACCAATTCCAAACAAAGAAGTGTTCAAATTAAGAACATTATATGCTATGCTTACATCTGCCAGGGTCACAATCTTTGGCCTTCAGACTACATCAGGGGATTTCAGCATGGTGCTTCCTACCTCCTTGTGAAAACTGCCTGCTTGTGGCTGTTTTCCTAAGTCACAGACTTGTTCAGCCCCACAACCTGATGCACTGAGCTTGCCACACAAGTTTCTGCATCCAGGTAGTGTGCTAAAAAGTACCTGTAACAATATGTGCTGTGGACCAGACAGGATCCAATGGGATCAGACTATCTGTTAGCCCAAATTAAAATGTTCTAAGCCATGGCTGCACTTCGTGTTACATGCAGTGCTGTAAGTCAGTAACAAGTTTCTCAAAAACTTTATCAGTGTTCCGTGGGTTATCATTTGCTTATTAACAGGTGTCATCTTGCTCATTAGTAATTACTTTATCTAATTAGTAATTACTTTATCTAAGTGGCTAAGCCTGCACATTGCCACTTACTGATAGCAGCACTGTGTAATTGTCCCTGTTGTGTATTTTTAAATAGCAAACAATTTTTAAACAATTAATGGAGGAGGAAGAAAAAGCTGCTGCTGCCACTGGATCCACTACTGCAGCAACCATCACAACATCACTCTTTATATCTACTCTTTTAATTATTGTGAGACTTACCTGTGATTTGGACACATGTGGGTGTCTATGTTAAAAAGCTGACTTCATATGTGAAGAGAGTAGGAATGGTTTAATAATTCTTTCCTTTCATTCTAGCTAAGGTTTATTAAAGCAATTAGCATTTAACTTTATCTTTTTAAGAGTTAATAGATGTATCTTTTAAAAAGTTAATAGTAAGAAAACTGATGTTTGCTACATGTATATTTGCAATGCAGACTTTACACTTTTTGGTTTCACATTATCATTGCAGTGTCATAGTTCTGTCTTTTTGAAACAGCATGGAGCATGTATCTATTTCAGAAAAAAACTGATACAAAAGTAGCAGATCTATGTACTGTGGATATTAGCTCAAAGTGCACTCCAAAACTGGAATGCAAAAGGCCTCATAGCTTTCTGCAAACTAAAATGACTAATATGTTAATTTTGTATTATCAAATAATGTTGTCAGTGTGCTACTTGTGTGAAGTCTCTAGGGTTAAAGTATTCCTTAAAGAGATGTTTATTTTTGGACAGACCTATTGAGTTGTCTCCTATTGTATGTTAAAGTAGCTGCTCTCAAAGGTCACAGAAAGTTCAGCTTTACAAAGACACCCTTATTTTGTAGAAAATGAATTTTCAGACTCTCTAATGGGAACACTCAAAAAACTTTTTTTAGGATGTTTCATTTGATAACTTCTCCAGAAATAGGAAAAGTAATGTAAGGACACAAGTTTGGACAATAATCAGACATGAAAGCATATGCTCTCTTTTCAGTAAGTGTAGAGAGTTGCATACGTCTTTATGGTTTTTGCCATAGGAACATAATTCTTGGAGTTTTGTATTTGTTTTTTCTTCCCCAACTTACATAGTTGGGAAAAAAATTTCTGACTTTGGTTTTCTGAGCAGCAGACACAAATTTAAAAAGCACAGATCCAGCAACTGGGTCCAGTCAGATGGAATGTGCTCTTCCAGAGTTGAAGACTTTGGAGTCCCAAGCAGTCAACAGGATCAGCCTGCACTAACTGCTCTGTATCATGGGAGCAAAATTATAATTTAGTCAAAAGCCATAGCTTCAAGTAAATGCAGTGTTTGTGAAAGATACTGTTCTGACAGCAGTGAAAAGATAACTCCTTACTTTTTCCCAGGAGGATGGCTTTAGCTGCAACAAATCAAGTTTTGCACTGGTATAGCACTTCATTTATGTCTCTGAGATACCCAGAGTGATTTATTTTATTGACCAAATTAGCAGCTGGTTTTATCTGTTTCAACAGCCAGTTCCAATCTAGCAAGTGAAGCTGACACTGAGATGAGCTGTATGAAGTTAGACACCTGTCATCCACTTACAGCGAGCAGCATATTACACAAAGGTGCAACAGTGTGGGATAGCAGAGGCATGCAGAGACATGTCTAAGCCTAAATCTTAATTTTCCCTGCAGATGCTTTAAATGAGTGGCACTGCTTGTAGACTCATATGTGCTTGGCATTAGACATCTCAAGATACTTGAGAAAATTGAACTTGAATTGATACTTGAAAATTACAAAGTTCTGGAAAAGCCTGGGTCATCAGAGTTGCTTTGAAACTGGAAGAGTGTTAGTATGATTTTAAAGGGATATCGGTGGGAAATTATTTGGTCTGAGAGGAAAAAGTTCGAAAACAGAAGCATTGTAGACATTTTAGACATTCTCTTCCAATATAAATTGTATTTCCGAAGGTCTACACCAAGAAGGACTTTTGGACGGGAGGAGCTGCTGTTTACCATTTCTGCTTTCCATTCAGTGCATCCACTATGACTAGGTCCGGCGAGGCAGACTGTGATGCAAAGTGCAATAGGCAATACCGGGCCTGACACTGCCAGTCGTGCTGCCCAGTCCGTTCTCAGCCTGTCTGTTGGACGGGGCAGATGGCGAGGCAGCGGTAATTTGGGCTGTTTGCAGCGCCTCTCCCTCCGGCTGTGGTAGCGACCGGGGCACGCCAGCCCGCCTTTGGCCGCGCTGCCTGCACGCCCCGGCCCGGGTCCCGCCCGGCCCAGCTCCGGGCGCTCCGCCGCGGCCGGCGGTGTGGGAGCGGGGGACGTCAGTGTGAGGGGGCCGGTCCTGGGCAGGGCAGGGCGCCCGCGTCCCGTCCCTCCCCGCCCCTCGCCGCGGCTCCCTCCCTCCCTCGGCTGGGGGCGGCCGGGTCGGCCCTCGCCGGGATCCCATTCCTCCTCCCTCGGTGCATGGTCGCGGCGGGAGCGGAGGAGGGTGAGCCCGGCGGGGCGCGGGCCGGAGGCGGCGGCGAGAGCGGAGCCCCAGCGCGGAGGAGCCTCCTCTGCCCGGCAGCGGTGAGGCAGCCGCACCGCTGAAGTTGTGCGGCGTTGGGAGGACGGGAGGGAGGACGGGGACCGCTGGCTGCGCTTCCATTCATTGCCCGAACGGCGGCCGGGCTGCAGCTCCTCCCGGGCCAGGGCTGTANCGCCCGTCGGGGGGCCCCGATCGGCTTCGTGCGGGACGGGCGGCGGGGGTAGCGGGAGCCGGGCTGCCCTGGCCCGGGCACCTGCAGCTTCTCCCCGGGGGCACGGGAGCTTCTTGACTCTCCGCGAGCTGCCTCGGGGAGCGAGGGTTCAAAACTCACCCGGGTGCCTCCACATCACTGACGGTTTCTTCATACCCATCGTGTTTCCGGGACCACTTTTTTGAGGGAGGGATGTGTGTGTGTATTTTAGTTGTTAGGGCCCTCCAGGGAAGGGCAGGAAGTGACACAGGTTACCGGTGCACTTTTTTTGGTAGTTTTAGGTGTCACTCCAAAGACACTCAGTAACACACCGGCGAGATTGGATCCCATAATTCAGAAGTTTTGGAGCAACATCAAGTTGCATGGGCTGGCAGCATGGGCTGGCAGTGCCGTGTCTAGACAAGTGCACACGTTCCCAGTACCTGGTGGCCGAGCAGCAGCGTTGCACCATCATAGTAACTTTACACCAAGCCAGAACTAAGTAGACGAGACGCTGGGAATGTGTGCATGCTAACGAGAGATGTATTAGTAGGAATAAATGAGCACAATTACAGAGCTCCAGCTGACCTCATCCAGAAGAAAATATTATATATGTTGATAACAAGGTTTGGCTTTCTTAGGGCAACATTTTTAGGCACCATTACAGATCCCTTAATGAAGATGTCTGCTTGGTCCCGGTCTTGCAATGGCTTCTGACTGCTTGAGCTCATACCTGCAAGGGGCCCTGTTGTTTTCAATGGGTTTGCTTTGGTCACAGAAACCTTATGGTCCTTACAGTAATTCATAGAGACATAAATTTATGCTGTGCATAGGGAGTGGCTAACTGGGAAATGTCAGTGACATGCCATTTTACTTTTCTGAATAAAACATACTATAAAAATGTAATCCAAATTAATCTCTGGGATCTTCTTGAGTATTTTATCCATGTTCATGGATAAAATCTCAATACATGAGAAAAGAAAATTTTCTCATGTATTGTTAGGTCAGGGTATAGGCAACAACTGTTAAGGCAGTTTTTAATGAGACAGCTTTATCTCAGACAGTTTCATGGGACCGTTGCTCAGTTTTTCATTCCATATGCTAGTTGCCGCCACTCCAGCTTTAATTACATTGCTGCTTTCTTCACAGGATTTCTCCCTCTGAGTCATGGAGTGGGTTTAATCAGTATGTAGGAAATTGCCCACTTTATCTTCTTTTTAGTTAATCATCAGTTTTTATTAAGCATTCTAGGAGATGTTTGTGTGATGATATACCCACATGTCAGGCAAGTAGTAGTAGTGTGTCATTTTCTTTGCAACTGTAGATCTCTCGGAATGGATGCAGCATTTCTGTGTAAGAATGTTACAGTTATTTTTGTTGCTTGTTTAATCAAAGCTTAGTTTCTCCACATCTAAGACACTCTTGATTGTGCTGGGCTGGTAAGTTAGGATCAGAAGTACTGCTGGCAAAGACTGAAAGGAAGCCAATAATTGCCGTGATCCTTTTTCGTGTTCTAGCTTGTAGCTGTAAAGATTGCTTGTGGTGTTCTGTAATACAGTAGGACAATGACTTATTAACTGCTATGTGTTATTGCATCAGCAGAACCTGACTGAGCTGCAGGTGACTGCTTAGTTGGCAACCAGGCAAGAAACCTGGTGTTTTATTTTGTGCATGGTGTAGACATTGCTGTTTCAATAATAATTACATTAAAAGGAGGATTCATTATTTTCCTGAGTGTTTTAGAGAACAGAATTTTGTCAATCAAAATTTGTGTTTCCAGAAGATTCTACTCTGTTAGACATTGAGTACCCATTGGAGGGCTCCCCAGTAAAAGAGAAGTGGTGGTTGCAACAAGGGGACATATTGAACACAGGATGGCAGCTCCTAGCTAATGTAAGATTTCTGCAAATCAGAAAGAAAAAAAAATCAGGCAAGAAAACAGTTTCTAGAAATTTTACCCTCAGCATCTTAGACCCAATTTGTTACAAGACGAAAAGGAAAGAGTCTCTCCATGTAGAAATAGCCCCTGGTGAAACTCCTGTTTGCCTCAGAGCTGTTTGTTTGAAGTGGGAGGGTGAGGATGGCTGCCCTACTGTCCCTCACTGTCCTCACCTCCTACGAACACATGTGTTTGTGCCTAGGCACAGGCACACACAGCTCCTCTTGTTGGCTTCACACCATCTAGCCTGTGGGGAGGAGAGCAGTGCTCAGCTTCTAACTGCTGTTGGCAATAAGAGAAACTGTTTTATGTCCCCATTCCTTCCCTGTAAATAAGGGCTTTCTATGTCTTCCTTTGTCCTGCTTTCCTCTATGTTTTTGGTGCCTCCCTTCCCTCTCAAGGGTTCCCATTTCTCTGCTTTTTGCCTACAGGATGAATAATTTTGGGGTGTCAACATTTTGAACTCATTTGGGAACAAGGATAGAGGTGGCAAGCAGCTGGAAGGTGTTACTGATTCTCAGAGCCCTTTTTTGATACAAAGACAACTGCTGATGCGATTATAGTTCACAAGTCTGTTAAAATAATACCAAAGACTTTTGCTTAGATTATTTCTCCCTTCTGGCTTTCCAGCTTTCTTGAAAATTGACAGGATTCTCCTGAGCTGTGGTGCCTAAAATCTGCCCTGGGAAAGTGGAATTAGCAGGATGCATTCTTCCAAAATCACTGTCCTACATATGGATGAATTGGAGTAAAGCTGAATGTAGGGCATTTGTAAAGTTCAGTTTAAAAAAATAGTATTGTTGTCCCTTGCCTTTTAAAATTGCTCAGGCGATGTGGCCAGATACTGCGAAAGCCATTTAAACAAGTACTATTTTACTGTCTTGTAAGTAAAGTGATATTTCATGTTATACTGCTGACTGAAGGTGATGCATTTTGGGAAAAAATGCAGTTCTGAGATCTTAATTTCTTTTTAATTTGACTTTGTTTCTCCTTACAACTCTAGCAGGTGAGACATTAACCATGGATAAGTATTTCAACATCAGTTAGTCAAAGAGTAATCAATTCTCCTAGAAGTATTTTCCTAAAAGACGTTTTCGTGGAAGGTAATTCCAAAGAAAACTAGATGCACAGTGGAATAGTAATTAAATTATAAATTTGCTGCAGCGGCAAACAGCTGACTGCAAATGTACCTAATCTATGTGAGTGGATTGGGAACGTGTCTGAAATTCTGAACTGTGGCAATATACATAGCAGTTGGACAGTTACAGTATGTATCCATGACTGAGTATAAATAAATCACAGCAAACGATATTTAGAGACTGTTCTGCTGTTCACATAATCAATAGGTTCCAGTTTCCGATTCACTGAAATTTATTTTCACTAAAATTCACTGTAATTTAAAAAATCAAATAAAAACCAGAACAAGCATGGTCTTTTGCTAAAGATTAATTTCTCCAGTTCTTCTTGTCTTCTGGTTCTCATAATCATACTGTCTTTTTCAGCTCGGAGTTCTATAGTGAAATTAGATGTGGGTTCTTCAAAGGAGAATCCAGAATATTTGAGACATTGACGTATGAGTGGAATTCTGCAGCAATTTGTTCCCTAAAATATTTCTTATGTATTTTGGTTTAGATGTTGTTGGTTGGGGTTTCTTTAAGGGTTTCTCTGAAGCTCATGGTGAAAACACAGGAACTAAATGA
This sequence comes from Leptocoma aspasia, assembly GCA_013399835.1. Classification (NCBI taxonomy): domain Eukaryota; kingdom Metazoa; phylum Chordata; class Aves; order Passeriformes; family Nectariniidae; genus Leptocoma; species Leptocoma aspasia. The sequence goes on along the minus strand of VXAX01000912.1, from coordinate 180,671 downwards.
TAAACCATGAGAATGTAATACTATAAAAAGAGCAAAAAATGTCTTGGAGAAAGCATAATTCTGTGTTGCAGCCACTGAGAGGACTATAATAAATGAACCCATACACACAAGGAAGGCTTATTTTGGCTGATTTTTTTTACCTTTAACAGCTTCTAGTGCTGAGAAACAATCAATGGAGCAATATTGCTGAAGCAGCTGTAAGTCTCCTTTGTCATTGGTGTCACTGCTCTATTTCAGATTTCTTTGTCTTAATACTGTCACCTTAAAGATGCTGAAGGTATCTTTGGACTGATCTGTTCTATGTGGTGTCTTACATCTTATTGATGAATATGTTTTGGATTTTAATTATACACACAGTAGTAGTTTTAGAGTTGACTAAGTGATCTTCATCCTTGCTGACAGCTGACATTGCATACATTATATGCCTTCTTGTACATAATTTCTGAAATTCAGCAATAAGTATTAATGCTGTCATTCCATTCCAGATTAATAACAGTAAGTTTTGTAGATAAAATAATATACTATACTTTAATACTACAACTCATACTTACCTTAAAGTTTGACTGTAGCTTGTCAGCCTTTTCATTCTGTTTGATTCCAAGGAAGTTTTTCTGTAAGGGTGCTTTAGGAGAAAATCCTCTGAGTTTAGTGCTAACAGAAATGGTCGATCATGACTGACCAATGGTCAATTGTGATTGTAGCAATTATAACCAGAGTCTGGTCTGAACTGAATGTTGCATTACTTTATTAAAAGCCATACAGTTTTTAAATCTGTTTCATCTGAGCAGTGTGACTTTTCAGGGTGGTTGAGACTTTGGTTAGTTGTGGCAGGACTTTCTTGGTTCAGCTTTCAGTAATAATCCCTTAAACCTGTTTGGAAAGAATTACCTGTGATGTGGGAAAATAAATTCTGTCTCTGTATTTATTTGATCTTCTGCTGAGATTGCAGATAGGTTGCCAGTTGGTGCCATCTGTGTTTATAGATTTTGCAATAGTATTCACTGGGAGATTATCTGAAAGCCAAATCAGTTTACATAGGTCAGTGAATTGCCGCTTGCAAGGCTTGTGTCTGGGATCATTGTAAACAGGTTTTTCAGACTTTTCATTGAACTTTCATTTGTCTAAACCTGACCTCATCACTAAAGTGTGTGGTGGTGATAATACACCAGTATTATATGTTGGTAGATACATTTGTCTTTAATGGTTATGTATTCTTGTCTCTTAGCATGTGTGTCTTACTTCAATATGTCATTTGCAAATAGTAACTGCATGGAAGGAAAGTTGTACCAAAAATACTTTCATATAAAGGGGTTAGGTTTTTTATTTAATGTTTAATAAGTCATATATATATATATACAGTGTTGTAAATATACTATTTTACTGTTCCTGCAGTTAAAGTACCTGCAGAAGAGAAAGTGCTGCAGATAGGAGTACATATTCTGTCAGATATTAGGAGTTTACTGATGTTCTGGTTTCAGCTGAGTTAGAGTTATTTTCCTTCATAGTAGCTGATATAGTCCTGTGTTTTGGGCTTAGTATGAGGCTAATATTGATACCACAGTGATGTTTTTGTTGTTGCTGAGCTGTAGCCACACCAAGTCAAGGACTTTTCAGCTTCTCATGTTCTGACAGCAAGTAGACTGGGGTGAAGAAGAAGTTGAAAGAAAACGCAGCCAGGATAGCTGACCACAACTGACCCCAGGGATATTTCACACCAAGTAACATTGTGTTCAGCAATAAACCGGGGGGAAGAAGAAGGGGATTGCAGTGATGACCTTTGTCTTCCCAAGTCATTTTTACCTGGGATGAAGCCCTACTGGTGGTTGATAAACACTGGCCTGCCCATGTGAAGCGTTAATTGAATTCCCTGTTTTGCTTTGCTTAAGTGCATGGCTTTTGCTTTACCTATTAAAGTGTCATGAGTTTTATAATCTTCCTTCTTCTGATTCTCTTCCCCATCCCCATGAGGGAGAGTGAGTGACAGTCATGACAACTAAAGCAATATTTGTACAGAGTATCCCGACAGAGTTCTTTGTGTGCAAAGAATGGCAGCGTCTTTCTGCACAACTGTTTAGTATGATGAATAATACATAGTGAATTATGCTTGAAATAGAAATATTGGAGATTATCTATGTATGTTGGAAATACTCCAGTTCTTGCAGCCTTCTATGAAACTTTTTTCAGAAAATAAGGCAGTAGGTATACATGGTCATCATGACAATTTTGGCAATTGTAACTCTATTTCAGAATAGCCTGATAAAACCTGAATGTCATTCTGCACAGGCAGGTCTGAGTAATTTAAAGTTTACAAGAAAATTTTAAATGTAAGTTCCAGTTTAAATATGGCAATGTATTCTTTTTTTTTTTTTTTTTTTGCATGTTGGAAATAGTAGCATATATTTTGGTTTTAGATTCAGTCATATTTGTGGATATGTTTCTGTGCTCTTAGAAAATTGTTTTAAGTTCAACATAAGTGGTGGGATGAATTCAGCATAATAGTAAAAGTTTCATGCATTCTTACATCTCTTCACTCTCTCTCTCTCTGTGTCTCTGTGCATTGATTTTTCCTCAGCCAGTTTTTCTCTGGTATGGTTTACCTTTAAGCGGTTAACAAAGGTCTCATTTTTCTCTGTTTTGGGGCATTTAAAGGTACTAATAGACATAGTACATGACAGCTGGCATATAAGATATTCCACAGGCTGCCCAGCTGATTGCGCTGCTGAGATGGTAGATCATTTAGCAGAGGTATCCAGTTTGCAGGAACGTGGATGAGGTTTGTGTTGCGTATACATGTTTATTCAATCATTAGTCATGACCATGACTGCATAAAATCAGTGCAATTACCTTCAACCAATCTTTACATCTAAGTGGCCCAGACCACATTCCATAACAGCCCTGACAGCTTGAATTAGAGCTTGCCTTTTATCGCAGCCGAATTTGGAAATACAGAAATATCCAGCCTTTCTTGAGCTTGGTTACTGTCGCAGTCGAGCTAGGAGCGAGACAGAAACTCACCAGCCAACTGTGACAATATGAAGAGCAAGTTTATTTGAAACACACTACTTTTATAATATTGATAGTTGCCTTTAGCTGATAGGTCTTATGGTAATTTATCTGACTACATTGGTGGCTTCAGGTAACGCAGTTCCAAGGACACTGTCTCTAAACTTAACTATTGTTTACATTTCTTCTTCACAGACTCACTTATTATCTCTAAACTTTCTCTCTGGCTGTGAGAATACAGCCACAGGTTACTGCAAGAATGGTACATGTTAACTTGAAAGAGTGAAACTCCTGTCTAAAACAGAGCTTTAGGAATAGTCTGATTTTTTGGTGTTTGACTAGCCTGTATCAACAGTTTACCTTATTTTTCTGTTGCTCATTGCATGCATTGCACAGTAGGTAAACAATCCTTAAGAGTGTATTGGGACTGTCTCACATGCTCATGTGCACTGTACACGGTGTAGTATGCCTCCACTTCCCAACCAGATTTAAGGAATGTCCAAGCAAGGTCAGAGAATAGAAGTCCACATTTTCAGCAAAATGTCTCCATCTCTTGGCGGTGGTCCCTCATTCTTTCCACAGGCTCCTTGGAGTTGGGCAAGGAAAGGGTCTCAATAAATAATTTCTTTGTAAGCAGGTTGTAACTTCTATTTTTCCAGGGCAATCAACCGTGTAGCTCCCTTTAACCTTCCCCCCAACTTTTTTATTTTTTTGTTGTTAAATCATTGAGAGAGAGAGATTCTGCCTGACATCCCAAGAAGATGACACAAAGATAGGGCTAGAAGAGACCTTATGGCATCATCTACCCCATTCTTCTGCCTCAGGTTAGGATCATCTCTATCTGTCATCTGTGACTTGTTGTAAGCAACTCAGAGGTCTCCCTTACATCGTCATGACATGTTACAATTTTCTTTGTGTGTTATCCAATTCATTCCTTTCCTGTAGTAATTTATTACTACAGTTTCTCATCCTACATCTGTCTAGGACAAAACAAGTAATATTTTTTTTTTGTGTATTCTGTTTAACTGTAATAGCCTGCTTTTTTTTCATCTCACCGTGCTGGGTTTTATACACCAGTTATTTTTGTTGCTTTTCTTTGGGTTACCTTTCATTACTTCACATCTTTTTTGTTTGTCCAGTTAAGAATATATTTGTCTTGAGGCTCTAATGATGTAGAATAAAACAGAATGGAACCCTCTTCATAATTACTGACACGATGAGGATCTTCTTTTCATCACCTTGACTCTCTTCAGCAGTTAAATTGGTGAGGAGAAGAGACAACTGGGATGTGGTGATACTTTTATAAAAACATGAATGGTGTGATGAGTGGCTTAGGGATAAGTTGTTCATTTTCTCTCCCAGTGCAAGAATTAATGAGCATGAAAATGAAACTAGCAGGTGTTGGGTTTGGAATAGCAAAAAGAGGAATTTTGTCATGCACATATACTAAGTTGTGTAACTCCACAGGATGTTGTGGATACTGAAAATTTATACCAATTTGAAGAGAAACTGGACAAAATTAATGGAAAAAGGAGTCTGTAAAGGATTATTAAATACATAAGCATGACCTCTGGCTTTGAAAGTCCCTGAGCTGCAAATTATTGGAGACAAGCGTATTTGGGGAAAGTATGACTAAACGATTACACTATTCTCATGCTCTTCCCCAGACATCTGCTTTTGGCTGCTCTTGGAGACAGAGGTACTGGGTAGACGATTTGACCTGGCATCATTTTAGATTTGTCCTTTTAAATTGTAAAAACTCAAGACACATTTTTCTATGAGTTAACAGCTCAGGGTAGCATCTGCAACCCTTGTACGTTTTAGACCAAAAGCCTCCAATCCATTTTCTGTGTAATTTAAGACAGAAGAACTTTCTTAATAAAACACAAAGATTAACATGAACATTTGTCTCCTGCCAGTTGGCGTCAACTGCAAATTATGTTTCATTTCAGTCATGCTAAACTGCCAGATGAGATAATACATATTGTCTCATTTAGGCAATCTAAGCAGCTATGTCTGTAATCCTGACTTGGCTTTTCTGATTTATTTTCTCCTACGTGTGTGTGAAATTGTATTTAATATGAAAGTTTTTTGGTTTTTTGCCCATCTCCCTTCTACTGTAGATATATTTTAACTGCTTACATGAACACATGTTATATGAGATTCCCTGCAGAGTTAGAGAAAAGACTGAAAGCATTTAGGTCTCTGATGGGGACAAGCAGGATAGAGGGAGGAGGATGCTGTGTTACTCTTTATCCTACAGACACTGATTTACTGGCTTGATTTAGATTGTTGATGCAATGGTACATCTTTAGGGCACTTGTAAGCTAATCAAAACCCCTAACCACACGATGCAAATGTCTCATGTAAATACAACTTTTCATCCCCAGTTTTAATGTTAACCTTATACTAGTAGGTTTTCTGCTCTGTCAGCTGTTGCTCATCTCTGTGTGACTCTGACAATACCTAAACAGATACTGTTTGTACTTTTTCAGATGATGTGAAGTCGGCTTGAATGCAGTGTCCTGCACTCAGGCAAACTTGACAGAAATGTGCTTGTGTCTGTGCTTGCTTGGGCATAAATTTGTATTGCATAGTGGTCATACAAAATGGTAATGTACCAATTGGTAATCTGGCATTAATGAAGACACAGCCATGTGTTGCACATGTCTTCTTTACTTTTCTGTCATGTATTAATATCTTTAACACATTTTGGCTGGGTTTTCCAAAGTGAGTGGGGGTTAAATTAACAGTGTTTTCCCTCCAGTGTTTCCCTTTCCCTCTGTAGGCTGCTTCATGTTTTACCTCATAAAATGTTTCCTCTATTCTTGTAATACCAACCAAACAATTTTATGTTCCTCCTCTCAGTGGTTTGGGGCATGAGGAAAAGCAATTTTGCCAGGAGGTGGAAAGCCTGTGCAGTGATCGTAGTGGCAGTGAGGGTGTTTTATACCAGGTATTAGGCTGTTCTGTGTTACTGGTGATTGAGTTCCCAGATTTATCCTGTGCTGCTGCAGTGGAGTCTGACTTGAAGAGGCAAGGATTATGCAGGTATTAGGAAGTTCCTTCCTGAGCCTCTGTAGTCTGTAGCTACATCTGCAAATGTAAATTGATCATACTTTACCTCCATACATTTTGCTTTACAGACCAGAATGGGCTTTATTTGAAGCGTGTGGCTTTGGAGGTGGGAAGGCAACATTTTGGTTTGTGTAGGTGACACTATTGAAGTTTGTTGTAAATAACTGTGAGTGCTGTTCTGTTATTGTTGGGATATTTGTATACACTAACTATGGTCTCTACACACCGAGTGAGCATTATTTAATGTTAGTACAGTAAAGTTGTTTTCTGACTGCTTTAAGAATAGGCTGTAGGAAACCCTAGAAGGGTTCTTTTGTTCAAAGATCATCATTTGGTACCTGCAAATATTTGAACTGATGATGTATTTGCATATAGCAAATAGAATTCTCTTCTCTGAAGGATTATTAAAGCTGTGCCAAATTCAGTTAGTCACAGTCAACAGCATCACAGCTGGGTATTTTGGAACTGATAAAAGAAACTATTCTTTTTAGGCAGTAAGGTTTTCCAGCTCTTCTGTTGGACTAAAAAAACCTCTCCTGTATCGACAGAGAAAGATTCAACTGTCTTTAACTGATTATACTTACAAGTGTGCCAGGTAACATGAAGCTACTGTTTAGATGTCTAACTGTCTTTTAGCTGAAGAATAGTGCAAGGTTCTTTGCCAGAGATTCAGGGAATGTATCAGAGAGGCTCATACTTCAGATGTAACCTGTGAAAACAATAAACAAAAAAAAAATCTTCGCAACGCTTTTTCTCCATTTAGCTTTTGCTATTGAAAAAAATGCTGGAAAAAAAAGAAAAAAAAAAGTGCCATTGTATGTAGGTAGCTATCACGATTGATTGTTCATTGACCTCAGATATTCATTGAGTATTTTTTTTCTTCCAGTGAGGATGGAAAGTTCAGATTTGAGTCAAACAAACCAAATAATTCAGAAAGCAAGTATCTCTCTTTCCAATGTACCTTCCTTTACTGGAAGGACTGAACAAAAACTGAGCAGTATCAGTGCTATCATTACTCTGTTGTGTTCTTGTGTATCTGATAATGTGAAATGCTATTTAGAAGCACTGGTTAATTAAAATCTAGTACATCAGGCTTGTGTCTGTCTGGCCTGAGGCATCATTTATCAGCTGAAGAGAGCAGTATATGTGTAGTCATCTTTGCAAAAGTGTAACATACTCCACATTCTCTCCAAAGGCCTTCAGATGTTACAGCTCTTAGGAGGAAGTTGGTCTGATAACTGAGGAATGAACACTTACAGTCCCAGTGTATGGTGAAGTGATTTGCAGTCTGGGGGGAAACACAATTATCTGCTACTTACTTTTTGTGGGCTGACCTAGACCATTATGTGTCCTTCCTCAGTCAAATTCTCAGAAATATGGAGTTTCTTTTTTAGAAAGCAGAGGCTTGTTTTTAAGTTTGTTTCCTGTGGTTTTCTGCATAGCCTCAGAAGCTTGGAACATCACTATGTATCTTCTTATTTAAAGAGGAAGCAGATATGGTCAAACACTTGTTTTTTCTAAATGAAACTGTAATTCGTAAGAATAACAAAAATTGCATTACATTAAATAGAAACAAATAAGCATTTAATAGGGCTTAATATACAGAGATGTCTTGAAGAGTCCTGTGCATGGGGCGTTGTAGATGTACAAGAGAGGAGAAGGCAGAAGGTCCAAGTGACAGTGCAAGGGTGGATGTTAGGGCTCAACAAATTCCAAAAGCTGGGCTCCTCCTGGCAAAATGTGAAGATCTCTCACCCCAGTGGCCCCTCTTTGTGAGCTTCCTTGCTCAGGACAGGGAGCATTCTATTGTCTTTGGATAGCCACAGGCATCTTGATTTCGCTTGAGAGAAGCAAAGAGTTTTTCTCTTAATTTGCATTTATCTCATTACCTGATGATAGAAATAGTCTTTTTGCTGGTCTTGCAGTGAAGCTAGTGTCCTGTTTAAGGAACAATAAATAGGTCCACCTTCCTCTTCTGTCTGCTGCTTACAAATGGCAACTTGATAATGTCACTTTGCTGTACACCACTGTTCTGATTTTGCATATAACTCCAAATTAATTATTTGATCCTGGATGAGTTATATGTCCTCATAGCTCTGAATTTAACTGGTTCGAATTGTGTTTTCTGTTGTTTTAATAATGCAGTATGGTCTTTGTCTATGAACCAAGAGAGGAATGAACATTGCTGCTCACCATTGTCCTTAGTGAGTAGAGGCTGATTTTAAGCTTTGAATCTTAATTTCTCCATGCATAATTTATTTTAGTTGTTTTTATTTCCTCCTTTTTTCTTTGAAGTTCACATGCCCTCACAGTGGAATAAATTATTCAGTAGTTGGTCCATCCCCATGGATTATGGATCTGTTGAGAGCCAAGTTTTTGAATGGCTCCTATGTGATCTATCTTATTTTGAAGATAGGGTACATTTGTTTTTTGGAAAGGGCAGACATACCTAACCTGTCAGCCAGTTGGAGGAGAAGCAGCTGTTGAATGAAAAAAATTAATATTCCTTCTTCTGTAATTTAACATGATCAGGAAGTAGTTGGTTTTCCTTTTCCTTTGCATGTAGGTTTCCTTTGCATTGTAGGCTTGCACAATATCATCCATACCCACTTTTGTGGTTGCTGACTGTGGCTCAGAGACCTTTGTAGTTCTGAGGGCTTTTGCATCTTGAAGTTTTAAAAAGTAAATGAAGCTGCCAACAGAAGATTTGATCTAAAAATAATTTTGTTTTTCCTGTTTGCATTGGATTATCAGGGAGTTCAAGCCTGTTAAGAGTCCTGTAGCTATTTCTGCATCCTCAGATGCCACTGGGATAGCTGGCATTGAGTCTGGCAATAGTGGTAGTTCTTCTGCTGGTAACCATTTGGTGGATGTCTCTCTCTCCTCTTCCAGCCATATGTAAGTGATCTGAGCATTGCCCTGGGTGGGTGAGTTGCTTCATCACTAATATGTGTGACTTTCTGGAGGTAGTGTGTGGTCCAAGAGACCTCACAGATTTCCTGAACATGGCCCACACTGTAGTTGTGTCTGTTATTTATTATATCCTTTCAGAAACAGAAGATAAACTAGTGTCCCTAATGACTATGTTTTTTCATATGCTTAGATGAGTTTCTGCCTGTAGAGGGGAGATATTTTGGCTCCCTTTCTCTTATTTTTCTGTGTACTAATGTTTTTGTGCATCTCAGCTGGAGGATTCACCACCTACGCATTGGTTTGTTCCAGCACAAGATGGATAGCTGTTTAAATATGTGAATAGTTAAATTTTTAAACATGTGTACTCTCTGGCAAATATTATAAAAGCAAAGAGTTGCGTGTTGCAGTGTTCGTGATGTTTAATATTTATAATAATGTGATTGTTTATTACATTAGTAACTTTTGAGATGTATTTTGAGTCTCACAAAAAGCCACATTGATTTTGATTGATTGGATGTGAAAAAAGTAGTGTTTGACCATAACTGGTATGCAGAACAACTAATACATGATTTTTCAGTACAGAAATTTGTGAAGAAAATATCATCAGATATGGACATCATAGTATCATCCCTCATTCAGCATCAAGCCTCTCAAATTAAGTAAGAGGAAGAAACTCTTATGATTGAGTCTTATCTTGAAATATGTTATTTAATACTATGCAGCTATGCAGTTTAAAAAAAAAGGGTCTGAGAAACCTAAAAACTATTAAAGACCTAAGAAAATCTGTAAGTTCTGAGTTAGAGGTAGTAATGAAAAAAGATGAGTTCCAATTGTATGCAAAAATATTCTAGGGACCAACAAAGGGGGGGAGGAAAGAAAAAGTGTTTCTTTCCTGTTTTATAAACAGTTCTTTGTCCATTTACATTTACATTTGTTTGAATTGCAGGCATTTCAAGCTACCTGTTATGAAAAGTTGTTGATGGACTCACAGGAATTAAGAAGAAGGTGTCAAAAGGATCAAAGGGTTGGTGGGAAGTTTTATGAGAACGCAAAATTACTCCTAATGGCCTTTCGAACAGTGGTGAAATTAGGTCAAAGAAGCAAGGTGATAATGCAGTGAAGAAAATGTGAGCTTTGCGTCAGTGTTACTTTTTGTATTGAAATAATTTTCTCTAGAACTCTTTCCCATCAAATACCAAAAAATGCATTAGTCAGATACAGTAAAATGAAATGGGTTGCTTTGTTTACAGCAGTGCTGTAATGAGCAGTCTTGCATTGACCTAGACTGAGCAGACTGTCTATTCCCTATCTCCAATTTCTGAGAACCATTTGTGGGGTTTGTGTTGTTTTTAGATGAACTTCAGCTTCATTAGTGCTTAAATTTATTAGTTCTTGAACTTGTGTTAGAAGTCGTAATGGAAGTATTTGCCAAATATTGATTTTAATATGCAGAATCTACATGGTAATACTTAGATGTGTAGGTTTATAGCTAATCCCTTTCATTCTTCATGTCTGGGAAACTTTCATGTGTAGTGATGTCAGATGGTTCATGTAATCAGTCACTGGAAGATTTAAATGTAACCAATAGGCAATGAACTAGATCAAACAAAACAAACAAATATGACCAGTGCTTTAAAAAATGGGGAAGTGTTAATGCAGAATTTTTTGAACAAAAGGAATAGCTGAGGTATTTCCATTCCTCTTCCAAAACCTCATAACAATATCTCTTCTTATGAACTAATGAGTACTGCTCAAAATATACTTCTCAGATAACTCAGTGACCAACTGCATTTGTAGTCATACAGTCTTCTGGTGTTTCCTTAAGTGGTGGGTTGGCACACTGCCAGGAAGTGTGGTTTATTAAATTAATTATCCCTTGTAAATACAAATTTTGAAGTTATGAGGCACTTGCTTACTTCATAACTTGAGGAAGCCTTCTGTGATTCTGTCTGCTTTCATTTATAGTTCATGCATTTACATGATGCTTTGGAAAGATAAATGTTGCCCAAAAAATGAATACAATCAAAAGTTCATAAAAGCAAGGTTAGCTCATCCCTTTTTACGGTTACTTTGTTCATTGAATTGTTGAACTATTAGGCATTTTAATTGCATGAATGGTTTGAATGGATTGACTTTTAAAGGAGCAACCAATTCCTCAACCTGTCCATATTCTGGCATGGCTGCTATTGAGGAAGTGCTTCTAAGAAGCCTCACTATTCTGAAACATAACCAAGGGACATTGTTTTGCAATTAGGAAAACATGTATAGTATCAGTTGGTCTTTAATTATAGGTAGAGATTTTTTAACACAAAAATTTAAACCATGTTCTGTGAACTAATAGTTTTATTCTAAAACAGACTGCAATAATATCTTTGCTTTCCTCTTATAACAGATGATGCAAAATTAGATGTTAGATTGGACTTTGTTTTGATAGGACCAGAATAGCAGAAAATTAAGTGGTGTCAGTTTCTTGATAAAATTTCAGGTATTGATTTTTGTATTGAAATTATGTCTGTTAAACAGAGCATCTGTCTTGTTTCAGCTGAAATGAAGATAATTGCTTCAAAAAAGTTCATGTCCACTTCAGTATTTTGAATCTTTTTCTCTCCTACTGTGTCAGTTCCTCAGAGCCTCTATTTATTATTCTTTTAGTCAAGTAATAAAGCTTGTGTTAAGCATTTGAGAAAGAAATGGGTGTAGATAATAGTGAAAGGAGAGGGAGATTTACTTAAGACATCTGTTGCTGTTTGGGGGTTTTTTGTTTTGTTTTGTTGTGTTTGGGCTTTTAAAAAATGTTTTATTTTGGGGGCTTTTGGAGGGTTTTTTGTTCATTTGTTTAGGGTTGTTTTGTTTCAGCTTTTTGGGGGGTCTGGTTGGGTTTTTTTTTTTTTTTTTTGCTTTTTTGGTGGGTTTTGTTTGTATGTTTGTTGCTTGTTTGGGTTTTTTTTTGTGGTTGATCTGACTTTGGTAGAAGAAGAATGTTCTCAGTCTGCATGTCAGCAGCTTTGGAGAGGGTGTCTGGTACTGGGAGGTTGTCTTGAGGTACCAAGTGAACAGGGCATATTTTTCAGTCACTTACAAAAGCCTAATTCTATTCATTTAACTAACTTAAATTTATTTATTTAATATAGCACTGAAGACACAAATTCCAATTCTTAAAACATGGTAACACTGTATAACAGATACACCATGAACTGTCTGAGATACGCTTTCAGATGTTTTCAGGAGAACTGTAGTTGTTACGGTGACAGGACATAGTTTTCATTTAGGGTTTTAAAAAACAAAAAGGAACTAGAGTATGTTAAATAACACTATGAGCATTCTATCTACTTCTTTCTCTCTTCAGGAGGGGTTACTGTTTAATGTTGTCTGGAGCTGTATGGAGTTGTATGGAGGCCCATAATGCAGAGTTGAGCTCCTGCTGATGAGTTTTGTGTGTTTTTAAAGTTCTCTCAGAAGCTGGCTGACACTTAAGACATGTAATCTTCCTTTCCTTATAAAACTCTGCTTACTGACACTTTAGGAAAATACCAGCATCAATTATAACATGAACTGCTGCTGAAAATTTTAGTAACTAGGAATGACTGTAGACAGCCTTTAGCTATATATTTGGGTTTCAGGTTTAGGTGGATCTGTTGATCTAAAATTGAAAAAAACTTCTTTCCTGAAAAGTGTTGAAAGACAGATGACCCATATGGCAGTGATGGTATTGCAGTACCACGGAGATTTGACTTAAGTTTAGAGGTATTATGAAGGCTAAAAGGAGGTGAATTGAAATGTTTAGTTTCCACTCATCAAAATTATACATGGTATATATGTATATATGCTTAGGATCACATGGATGAGAAGAAATTAGTTCTGCATGTGCAGAAATGGAAAGTGTGAGCTGGAAATTTAATTTAAAACCCCAGTCCAGCATAGCTGATGTAGTCATAGTTAAAGCGCTTTTCCAACAGGCCCATTTTCAATTGTCTTAAAATTCTGAAAGAACATCCCATTTTTTGTAAATTATTTAAGAGCATACAGTTGCTGGAGGGTTTGTGGGTCCTGAAGTCTGGTCTTTAGCTGTTGTATGCAGCTATACAGTAGATTCTTAATTTTAAAAGCTTGGCAGAGAATCTGTGCTCATCATGACACAACTCAGAATGCTTCCCAGTGCCACCTATTAAACTTCAGATGTCTGTTCATTTCTAGGATACACAGTATACCTTTATTCAATATGAAATTACAAAAATAGTAGCTTTTTACATTAATCATTTGCGGTTTAAATTATTAGGGGAAGATAATAATCAGTGTTCTCAGAACTTAGTCCCTCACCTATTTCACCTCACAGGTGACTTCAGTCTTTGGATACTGAGGAGTCAGCTAAAAATCTTCTTTAGGAGAAGTCAAAAGTCTGCCCCTTGAGTTTGATTGTCCTGATCACTGTGCCCAGGGCTGTTGAGCTTTTTCTATGAGAACCAAATTGAACTGCACATTACAGTTTGGGCATTAATATGAATGGCATAACTGTAAATGAGAGAGCAGAACCAACAAGGTATTTATTAATAGTATTGTTCAATATTTGGAACAGACACTGTAGCTCTTGTCACAAATCTGTAACAGAACAGGCTCCAGTCCAATAACTACAACCATAAACAGAATCCATTAAAATCATCAAGGCCAAAGAAAGTGCATTCAGAAAATCTGGAAAAGCTGAGCAGTTAAGTTCTCTGTTCAGTTAATGTTATTTACATCCCCATCCTCTCCACCTTTCCCACCAATTAGTTTTTTTTTTCCTTTTGGAGAAGTTTCAGAGACTAGAATATGACGTAAGTGTTCTGCCTCTAGTTTATTAGATTACATGTGATGACTTAATGTTGTACAATGGACTTGTGGGCTGGATCTGTGTTTTGTTATGGACTGCTGTGGAGGAGAGGTTAGGAAGACAGCTGAATGTATGAATGTTTGAGTGGGCTGTGCTGTCAGCCCTGAACAGTCGGAGTAACTTTGCTGCCTGAGAAGGTAAGAACAGATTTATGGTAGCAGGCAGTAATACACTAGGACTGGTCACTGGGTCCCATTGTCAGTAGTTTCAGTCCTGACCTTCTGCATCAGGTTGTGGTAGGCAGCAATATTTCACTCCTCGAGCAGTAGGTACTACCTTGAAAACCACACTCTTCTTCCTCCAGGGAAATGGTGCTGGGTGGACTGGATAGAAATGCTGGAAAAGGCAGGCTGTGTATATGACATTGGGCTGCCTTTGGTGGGATTGCATTAATAGGCAGTAGAGTAAGGGTATAAAACTTAATGCTGACTGTTACAAGCTTGTGGAAAATTCATTTGATGAAAATTTCTAAGTTGTTTTTTACGTGAAGTGACAAGTTTAGTTGATGGATAAAGATGTGTAATAGGCTTAGGTGAAGTACTTAACCTTTCAACAACCATTTTTGTTCACAAAGTTAACCAAAGCAAAATCAAAGTATCAGCTTTGACCTGGTTAACTGACAGGTGCCTAATGTAACTGTAAATATGGAGTTGTTCTTGTTTAGCTGGATTTGCAGATAAGCTGCTGTGTCTTCACTGATAATTTTATTGGTGATAAAAATCACATTACCCATGTGAGCCTCGGGAGAGTCACAAAACTAGAGCTTGCAAGGCCCTAAAGGACCCCTGTGGTCAGGCAGCCTGACTTTCAGGGCAGTGGAGCCATTATATATTTCTGGATTAATTCTTGTTCAACCTGCAACATAAAAAATAGTGTTTAAAAATCACCAATGATGGAAAAAGTCAGTGCTTTCCATGCCAATAACATACAGCAGTTGGTGGATTGACAAATAACAGAAAGACATGGTGATGTGGACAGGTTGGAAATTCTGAGGTCAAAGTCATCCTGATGAGAAATATGAATAACTCTGTGGGCATGTTATGTGGAAATGTGGCGACTCTGAAAAGAGGGTCACAGCAGATAATCACCTCAATGTAAGTTGTCAACATAGAGGAAAAGACCCAAGGATAAGAGGAAAGACCTGTCACAATTCCAGAGAATAAAAATGAGGTGCTCTGCCTAGGGGTAGAGTTTATATAATGTATTTGGCACTGGTACAATTGCTACTGGAATAACATGCTAATGTCTGTGTATCGTGAGATACATCATAAGATGATGTTGACTCTTATCAGAGAAGAGCCATAAAAATCTATAGTGGACTGAGATAGGGTGTCATTATAAAGTTAAGGTCAGTGCTAGATAAGGATTACAGTTCCCTCCCCCCCTACCTTTCTCCACCCCCAAAAAATAAACTGTAGTTCAATGCTGAATTATTTCAGGGAAGTAATATGGCTTGAGTTACGTAGCAGTTCTGCCTTTCTAGTTTGACGAGGTTTGAATCTGTTTAATAGAATCATAGAATACTTGAAAAGAAAGTACTTTTAAAGGTCATCTAGTCCAACCCCCCTACAATGGGCAGAGACATCTTAAACTAGATCAGGTTTCTCAGAGATTCATCCAACCTGATATTAAATGCTTCCCAGAGTGGGGAACCCATCACGTCTGTGGGCAACCTGCTCCAGTGTTCCACCACCCTCATTGTAAAAACCTTCTTCCTTATATCTAACCTGAATTTGCCCTTTTTTTAGTTTAAAACCATTGTGCCTTGTCCTGTCACTACATGCTCGTGTAAAAGTACCTCTGTAGTTTTCTAATAGGCCTCTTTTAAATACTGGAAAGTGGTATGAAGTAGAGCACCCTGGAGCCTTCTCATCTCTTGGCTGAAAAACCCTGATCTTTCACCTGTCCTCGCAGGAATGGTGCTCCAGCCCTATCATTTTTGTGGTGTCCTCTGGAATTGCTCCAACAGTTCCATGTTGTTTCTGTGCTGGGACCCCAGAGCTGATGCAGCACTGCAGGTGGGGTCTCACCAGAGCAGAGGGGTAGAATCCCCTCCCTGGCCCTGCTGCCCACACTGCTCTGGATGCAGCCAAATGGTCCAGCATTCTGGGCTGCAAATGCACATTGCCCGATCATGTCCAACTTTTCATCCACTGACACCCACAAGTCCTTCTGGGCAAGGCTGCTCTCAATCTGTTCAACCCCCAGCCTGTGTTGATACTAGGTGCAGGAACCATTTCACTTGTTGGTCAGAAGATTAGTTACATTTCTAGCTGTGTGTGTTTGCATAGAGGCCAGAAACCAATGGCTTTCGTGTGTCCAATTTTGGCTAATCCGTATAGTATACAGTACTTGTGAGCACTGTCCTTTGCAGGGGTTGCAATTTGAAGTGCAAAAAGTCCTGAAGAATGGAAAAGCAAGGCAAGGCGAGGTGAGGTGAGGGGAAATGAAAGGGCAAAGGAAAAGGGAAAGGGAAAAGGAAAGGAGAAAGGAAAGAAGAAAGGAAAGGAGGGAAAAGGAGAAGAAAGTTGTTGAAACACAAGACTGCTGCCGTGTCAGCCAGACTCACCTGTGCTTTCCACCTGGCGTTACTTTCTACCCTTGTTAGCTTGTGGGATAGTCCTTCCTGCAGTGCAGTCACCTCCACATAAATGCAGTTACTGCCACATTAGCTGGCCTACACTACATTTAGCTGGCCAGATGGACTCCAGCAGTGCTTACCTTGCCAGCAACCAGTGGCGTAGGTCTTCTGCCTACTCACAAGTTTGAATTCTTTTTTGGAGGCACTTCCAGTATGAAATAATATGTCCTTGAAATAATGCGGTCTTGAAGATTCTCAGCAGAAGTGAGAATGTTCATAAATCCAGATAATTTCTCTAGGTATATTACTCTTCAATAATAAATTGTGGCAGCTGAGGGACTGCATTATCTATAGCTGCCATGTCTTATTTCCAAGCTGAAATACCAACATATGTATCTGATTTCTTTAGAGAAAAAGAGATACCTTCCCACCCAAAATACACAGCTCCTTCACACAGAATGAAAGATAACTTTTTTTTGCGATTTCATCATTGCCATTCCATTTTGTGTTAACTATAGGTGCTAGTTTTGGCATGATTTCATTAGCTGAGCACTTGCCATGTCACCAAGGCTTGATTTGA
Source organism: Leptocoma aspasia (assembly GCA_013399835.1). Classification (NCBI taxonomy): domain Eukaryota; kingdom Metazoa; phylum Chordata; class Aves; order Passeriformes; family Nectariniidae; genus Leptocoma; species Leptocoma aspasia. Next base: position 163,649 of record VXAX01000912.1, on the reverse strand, counting down.
TTTTTGTCTTCTCTTTCAAGCATGACTTATGCTGTTCCACAAAAAAACCCTGAAGGATATCACGCAACCCAAAAAAGCAATTAAAATTTCTGTCCTTTTTCCCCTCCTCTGAAAAATTAGTTTAATTTGAGATCCCTTATAGTATAGTAAAATAAAAACAAATCTTGATCTGATAAGTGCTTTGAAGAAAGTCCTGTGTACTGTGTTATGCTGTGAAATAGTGTTCCTAATTCACTGATTTAAATATAAACTTCTAGAGATGCAACTGGGTACTTATTTTTAGAAAATAGATACTATAATGCTTTATTAGCTGATGTAACCAAGTTCAGATGTTAAAAAAAGCCAAAACAAACATGTAGCAACGTAGACTCACCATTATTTTCCAAAAAATACAGTTTGAAAATAGAGTAAAAATACAAAAGGAAGTAAAAATGCTAGAAATATAAAGCAAGGTCTGGTTTTAATTCATGTTGTGAATTTTTCAGTCTGATGACTGACTTTTCAGTCTGAGTGTGCAATGGCTCTTACCTAATGAGAAAAGGAGTAAATAATCAGTTCTTTCTAGCAATTAACTGATCTGCCTGCAGGATGATAATTAAAATGAGTCATGCATGTAAAAGGAAACTGAATCTTTCCCTTGACACATTTGTCTTCCATTAATTTACTTTCAGAATGGCATGCTTTAGAATTCTGCCAGAAATTGATATACAAGTGTATTCAGTCATAAAAGTGCTGGGTGCAGCTTCAAAGCAACTGCATGTTTGAATCCCATGTAGCGCTGAAAAATTTGCCACCTGACTCATGTCACCTGATCTTAGAGCCTGCAATGTTTGTAGAGTCAGTAGAAAGAACCAGAGACCTCCAAGGGAATGGTGAGTCTTGCAGGATTAGGCCATGGACAGTGTTGCTGCTCATCTCCTACCTACTTTTGGCACGGTGCTACCACCTGGCTGGTGGGTGCTGGGCATCTCTTCCAACATGGGATCCCCTCTTAAAGCTATGTAGGTAAAAGAACTGTGCCTGCCCTGTAGTCCTTCAGGGTGTGGGTTTAAGAGGTAGTCCCGTAGCCACCCTTTGCCTGTCATTTGGGGTGCTTCCACTGAAAATGGATTACCTGTGTTCCCATTTCTCTGCAGGCTGGGGAGCCCACCTGTAGTCACCACCTCCAAGTGTTCTCACCACCAGGTCACAGAATTGTCAGAAGGAGAGGAATTGGAGGATTTTCTCATCTTACTGAAGCTGACCCACTTGAGAGTAAGAGAGCCAAGAGGACAGAGAAAATGCTTGAAAGAACCTGATTTAGTGAGACTTTTAGCTGGTGCCTGCAGTTAGGAGTTGGGAATTACCATTTCTGATCCCTCTACTTAGTAGCATGACCAGTTTTAGGTAACTTCTTAAATATATGAAAAATTTATGAAATATATTTAAAAAAATATATTGATATATATAAAATACATAACTTCTCAGGGAGTCGGGGGAATATGAGGCATGACAGCCATCTCATGTGTAATCAGAACTTTTTTTTTACCAGCGACTGGTGATGAAGGCTGGTGCTACGTTTCTGATACAGAAAAAAATGTGTGTTAAAAGTGCCCATGTTTTGGCACCAGTGAAAGAAAGTCTTCAGCCCAACAAAGAGCTGGCTGCTGAGCTGTCAGTGTCGTGGGGCAGGCAGGCTGGCTGCTGCACCATTGTCTCGTTAGATGTGTATTTCAGAAACCAGCTTCCTCCCAGTTATACAGCATGAGCAATTTGATGTTAACTTTGCACACTGAATTATCAGCTGTGTTAGAAATTTCACTCGCAGTATCACCAGAAGAAGGGAATGAAGTGTTATTTGCTATAATATTTTGGAAGTATGTCATGTGATGCATCCCTTGTTTATCACTGCGATGCATTCTTCATATTCAAGGCTTGATTGTCTCCAGGGAGCTGAAACAAAATGGCTCCAGTAAAAAGCAATGGAAGATGTACTGCTTGCTATACCTGACTGCTTTTTATTATAGATCAAACAGAAAAAAACTTGGGGTTTTTTAACATACTGGGATTAAAGGTAAAATTCAGCTATTCTCTAGCATATCTTTTGCTTTTGGTGCTTGCTTAAAAATCTTTACTTGGAGCTGTGTTAATATATGTTAGTTTTTCCAAAGAGATTTTCAGAAATTATTTTTTTTTAAGTTTTGCTTTCTAGAATTGGTATTCTTCTCTTGAAGAAATATAAGAAAAGCCTCTGTTTTTTGCTTGTTGAAAAAATGAGGTTTGTCCAGCAGTGGAGTGCACGTTTGAGCAGGTGATTTTTTTCAGAGATTTTTTAATGTTAGGTATAATTGTAAAGATTTTAATTGAGAAAATCAGTTTAAATTAGTTCTTGGATCGTAAAGAATCAGAAATAGTATTCAGACCATCAGGTTTCTAGTTATAATTAATATAAATCTTAAAAAAGTTACTTCTGTGTAGAGTTGTTGTTGGCTAGTGGCTACTGTATGTATTTTCAGATCAAAGGAAATGAGCTGCAAGTAGGGTTTTTGTAAGTAACTAGCTTATACTTTCTGAACACTGTAAATGTTAATCTTTAAACAGATGGAATCAAGGGGTTAACTTCTCTTAAGTGATTACAAAGACTGGTTAAATATTTTGCCAATTAAGAAGCAGCAGATTTTATCTGACCTACTAGAGTGGGGTGGGATTGTTAAAGCTTAATCATTTATAAGCTACATTTGATGTAAGGGGCTAATGTTTGTTGGCTGAACTCTTGGGTTTAACAGATTTTTTTTCTGAAGTACAGTGGTTTCTAATTTTATTTCATGTTGTTGTCAGAGAAGTGTTGTGGGGTTTTTGGTTTTTTGTTTGTTTTTTTCTTTGCAAAACATTGAAAATACTCTAAGTTACCAATGCAGGTAACTAAACATCTGTGGAGTTTTGCTTACTACAGATATAGATGACAGATGCAAAGACACACAAATACATGTGTTGGAAATGCATTCATTTGAATTAAAGCCGGCTCGTTTGTGGGTAGGTTTAAAATTTGGACTAAGTTTGAGACTGCTTCAGATTTTTCCTGTAGTTACTGAAAATTGAACACTGTATGTAATAGGGAAATAGCATGCTGGCCACAGGAGGACTAATCAAAAGTATAGGCTGTCAGATTTTTTCTGCAAGACCTGTAATAGGAGCTGGATATGGAGAGGAAAGCTAGGAAGAAGTNCATTTGTAAGGAGCTTGGTTGTATCCAGAAAATAAAGAAAAAAAACCATCTTTCTGGGAGGGCAAGTCCTGTTTGGTTGCATAGGAGCAAAGAAGTGGGGCTATACTAAAGACACACAGAATGGCCTTTTCTTCCTTGTTTTTTCCCTTTTATTTGGGGGATTGGTCAAATGAGAGGTGCATAAGAATGCCTTCTGACCAAGTGAACTGAAACATCCCATCATTTCCTAAAGGAGCCAGTGTGGGCAGATTTAAGGAAGCTTGATGTAGGCAACAAGGAGCCAATGACCTATTCTTTGAGGAGCTGTGGCCAGTGCTTTGCTTATGGCATGTACTCTGCTGGATGGAATGCTTTAATAAGCCTGTTTTTCTGTGCATATGTTTTTGTCAGTCCTAGAATTGCAGGAATTGTTGTGTCTTGTTGTGTAGCTTATCTTTTAGAAGGACTATTCTATCTCTGTTACCAGTTCGCCCTAAATTTGTGCTAACTGGATGCTGTTCTCGAAAGCTTGGAAATTCTCTATTAAAAGGTAGGAGGTTTTGTTCGTTTGGGCTGTTAGGGGTATTTTTCCAACATCTCCACCATCTTAAAGAGATGAGCTTGCCAATTCATTTGCTGCTAAAGACAGATGGAAGTGAAATCTTATCTGAAAGAAGACTTCTTTATCTAGGTTGGAACAGGCGTTTCCTCCTGTGTCACAATTTACTCTGTTACCACTTACAGAAAGATAAAGGTTGTTTTTCAGTAATGTCCAGCTCTTGATGGTTTTTTTTTGGGAGGCAATTTAGCTTCAATAGGTACTCACGCTTGCAAGTAGTAAAGCTTGGATATGAAGTTTATCCTGACATTATTTTAACACTCTCTTTCAAGTAGGAGTATTCAAATGATATATAATTTTTCCAGATGACAGATAACCTTTTTGTTTGCTTTTTTGGTCAGCTGATCATTGAAAACCTTTGCTGATTTTCAAAACATTGGTGCTTAGACAAATTTTTCTAAGTTCACTGTCTCTCTAGGTTTAAAAATCACAGGAAGGAAATGCTGTATCTCTTGGCACACTTCAAGTGATCAGGTGTGTGTGTTCAATTTGTTTGTTAACTGATGGATACGTTTAGGCCATTTAAATTCCTGTTCTTTAATTAAGTTTTTAATTCTAAACCTCTGTTTATATACGTGTGGGATCTAGGAGATCTCAGATGCTTTCCTGGTGGAAGTGAAAGATGAAGGTTTGTGTTTTGTTGTGACATTAAGTATCTTTAAAAAGGGAGGTCAGTATATTATTAGCAGTTGTGCTTTAAACGTAGTTATCTCAAATAACTCAAGATAGGTGTCAGGCACTGGATATATTATTCTGTGAAAGAGCTGTATTTTGTAACTGAACTGTGAAATGTCCATTTGTCCCTGAAGTTGGATAGTTATGCATACATTTATAAAGTACATGCATTTGTACGTTACTACACATAACACTGCAAATATGTGTGTTAAAATACTTAGGGCTCACAATGCTAGCAGTAACATCTGTTACTTAATTAACAGGTGTTTTATTTTAATGAAATGTGTGCTACAAACATAACCATGTTTGTGTAGCTCAATAAGAAAATGGTTTTATGTTAAACAATTGTGCCCCACAGTCAGTTAAACCAGCAAGTTAATAACATTTTTAGGTAGGTCTCTCCTAAATCTGAGTTTGTTTCTCTTCTGCCATGATTGCCGAAAGCTTTAACATGAGCAATTACCAAGGCTGGGTGCTTGTGCAGTACTGCAGTCCTAATGGAAAGCAGAGATGTCTGGAGTAATCAGAAAAAAAATAATGTGTGGGCCTAACTCCAGTCAAATTATATTAAAAAAAATATTATAGATGAGGCAAATTATAGGTGTTCCGAAGTCCCACAGATGGGCAACCTTTCCAGTGGTATTCAAGGACAACTGTACTTGGGGTGATCCAGTGTCTTGATTCCCCAGAATTGAGGGAGGGCATAGCCTCACTCTGCTCCTGATCAGCCCTTCTCTCCCCCTCTCCCAGACTAACTCAAGACAAAAAGAACCGAGGCTTAGGGTGATCTGTCATGCTGATGTAAAGGAGGGAAGGGGATGATACTGACTGGCCAGGTATAGGGGCAGAGTGAAGGGAGGGGAGGAGAGGAAGCCCTCTCTCATGTTCCTTTTTCATTGGCAAGAAACTTCAAACTAGTTCAGCTGCTCCCAAAGCTGCAGCCATGGGGTTACAGGCAGGTCTCATCTTCTTCTGCAAGATGCTTTCATTGTGTGTGCAAAAAGGGCAACTCATCATTTGGATCAAGGGAGGTCAGTGGATATAGGATAAGATGTATGAGAGTTTTAGCAACAGATCTCAGGCTTGGCTGCCTGTAAGGGTATGGCATGACTGATACCATGAAACTGGCGTTGTTCTGCTTCAGATCAAAGGTTTGCAATCTTCTCCCCATCTTATTTCTAATTCCAGATAATTGGGGACAAGCACAGCAGGACACTGTCTGTCTGACACATCTGAATAAACTCTTATTGCAGAGATTCCTGTTCAAAGCATTCCGTCTTTTCCCTCCCCAGTGGTTGTGTTTCACAGATGGAAGGAAGCCATTTTGTTTTCACAACTTCTGTTATTGCTGTTTGATTCTCCCCTGAGTATCTCTTTTTCCAGGATTACAGTAGCAGTAATGTTAGTTTTGGAAAGAGGAAAATAAACTGGTCTGTTCCTGGAAATCGAAGTAGTGCCTTATGCAAAGAGGAGAGACATGGTGCTGGGGCCCTTGAACGTAGTACTCTGGATTGAGGAGTGACTGGCAGATGTGGCACTGGCTGTGCTAAGATGAATGTTTCCAGGTACAAGGCCCTAGGAAAACATAAGGGGAAGACAATTGTCAGCAGTGAGGAGTTAAGTGATATCACAGAAACAAAGCCTACTCGTCCTGAGATCTATCAAAATACTTGCTGTCTTGCAGAGACAGACTGGTTGAGGTTGAATTACTTGCCATACTCTAGATGTTTTCTGTCTGGGTCCTCATCTCTTGTTGGGATCGTGCAATTCTGCATCTGTAGGCAGTAAAGAGCAATTTCTGTTTGAAGGGGTCTTCTGAGGGAAAGGGTATTTGAGAGTCTGCTTCATTTATGCACTGCTTACTGAGGTGTCACACTGCTCCTGCCTGCAGGAAAAGCAGGAATGTGCCGGTGGGTTCATCTGTGCTTGCTGTGAAAGCTGCGGTTATGCCTGACCTGCAGAGCAATCCCCCTGTTTCAGGGGAATCAGTTTCCCGTTGCTTTGTGAACTGTCCATGCACTTGTATTTACATGAAGGAAGATGGACCGGTGCTTGTGTGACAGTGCTGGCGAGCAGAGCAGCTCTTGCAGCTGGGAAAAAGTACATAGCAGAGTCCTGCCAATGAGCTTGTGATCAGTCTCTTTGCATCTGGAAACTACTAGTAATAATCCCATCCTGCCAGCCAGCATGTGAGGACACAGTGGGAACTGTTGGGGTTGTTTTGCATTTTTTTTTTTTTGTGTTTTAAGGCTGCGTTTTTTAAAAATTTCAGTGATCATGCGTAATGGAACAAAAGACAGGACTGGGAGAGTGCCCCTGACACTGTTTTTATACTTTTCTGTCTGCAGAACTGCTTGCTCTTGGGTTTGTTTAACAAAACTCAGAGGCTCTGCAAACGCACCTTGGCAGAGGGAGTTTCCTGGTGAATAGCAGGCTTCCATCTGCATTTGTGTAGACTTAAAAAGAGTGTTTTGATTATGTGGTACATTGCTGAGCTAGGGTCCAGAAAGATGTCAACAAGTGTTGTACTGGTGTATGTAAAGTCCAGCAGTTAAATACCATGTTGAACATGTGAAGCATAACCTTAATGGCTTTTTATGAATTTAGGGCAAAAGTGTGATGGTATTATATCGATTACATTAACACCTGCAGGACAAGTATTCTCTGCAAGGATCCCAGCATTAAATGGTTCCTTAAAGTACAAATTTTATTACTGCCCTGCAATTTATAGATTGTGATTTAATTCCTCCCAACACTATATTAAAATATCTTCCTGTATCATGAGGTTTACTGAATCTCTAGTGTGGGATTTTGTTTGAATTTAAGAACTTTCCTAAGAAAAAGAATTGTTTCTTTTTCATGAAACCATTTCCTATAACTCTCATTGCCATTCATTCTCCTGTTGAATAATTTGAAAACTGTTCCTCCTTCACTGTATTTCCTTAGTAATTTTCAAACCTGAACAGTTGTACAACTCAAGTAAGGATCTAGTTGTCTGTCAAGTGATAGTTAAGTATCGTGTGCTTTTACTTTTCAGCTTTGGTCCCTATTTACTGTAGATGTTACCAGTATATCTAAAATACGTGAGGGAACACAGTAAAGTGAGGAAAGCAGAGGGGAGATGGATGTTCGTTTATAGTGTGCTGTATGTCCAGGCTGGAACACGCTGCTCTCTGCTTCCCGGAGAAGCAGACTCTTCCTGACTTTGGTTTACTTCCTGGAGGAATATGTCCCATTGTAATGCATCTGTGGATTTGATATAAGGAAGAAAAGGAAAGCGCTGATGTTTACCAGAAACTTTATTTTCTTTACAAACTAACTTTGCATCCACTAAGTCAGTTTAGTTAATCTTGCTAAGAAATGGAAACTGACATTTTAGAGTTTTAATATGTTAGAACATAACCTGTTTTGCAGAATGAGAAATTAATTAATGCATGATTTAAGTAATCTGTTGTTTAGGAAACCATCTCTTAATGGAAAATTCCGGGCTTATGTACTATAACACAGCTTCACAAAAAGTGGTGATGTACAAGGAAAACCACCAGCCATGTTAACAGATTTGGATACAAGTGAAAAGCAGGTATTTCAGATTTAATTTTCCTTCGTGGCAGGTTAACTGTTGTTCCATTGCTTAGTGGTGAGGAATTCAATTTGATGCTACCTTTTGACTTTTCCAGCTGCGCTCTTACTCCTGCGTAATTTGTGCTATTCATTTCCTCAGGCTATTCCAAGCTTCAATACAGATAAGAGAGCAAACAACCTCTGCCATCCAAAAACTAAACTAAAACAAAGCCTGTCTAAAAGAGTTTTCCTTGCAGTTGTTTTCCCTGCTGTGGCATACATAATCTGTCTTGATATTTGAGAGATCTTTATTCAAGTTTTAAATACTGTTTCTACCCAACAAACTTTTAAGGACTTAGGGTTGATGCAGGCTTAATTGCCTTTGCCAGTTGGGTGGGACTAAGTGCATCTTTGAGGAAAGTTACAAGAAAAGGAGTTTGTGTTATAGTTTCAAATAGCATATTGATTTTGCTGAGAAGAGCTTTACATCCAGTCCTGTAAAATTTCCAGAAATATTTGAGAGACACACAAAAATTTTTGATGTGAAACCTTGGAATTTGGATGTTGTAAAAAGCATACTTTCTTTCAATCATATGCATATACTTCCCTTCTAGCTTCATCTTTTGAGTATTTTATTTTTGCTCCTTCTCGAGCTTCTTTATTTTTCTTTCCTTGCCTGGATCGTTACCTTTTTCTGTCTGTGAGGTCCTTAAGGAAGAAATGCAGATGATACTGTTCTTGAACAAAAACTGGTGAGCTAGTACGGTGTAACATGTCAGCCTTCATCTTGTCAAGTTACACAAGTTTTGAGGATCTTTGCTTAATTTTGGGTTTGCTTAATTTTAAATCCCAGCATGGACTTCTGAAGGTATGCCGAATATGAGGGCACATATTTTCAATGTGCCCTCAGTTACTAGCTAGTAAGTCCAGCGTTTAAGAAGCTCATTCTCAATGAAGCAAACTTCACAGTAGGATACAGGCACTATCCTGTTGTTTGAAAGGACTCATTTGTTTACTTCTGGAAAATGCGGGAACTGTGAAGGAGCCAATGTTGCAAATCTTCTGTAATCAAAATCCAATGAGACTCATCAGGAAAAACCTCCACCATATACTACTGAAACAAAAGTTTAACAAATGGGCCTACTGAGATCGTTTTTAGACATGTAAATTGGTTGAATGTTATGAGTAACACTTTTTCTTACTTGAACTGCAACCAGTGCTTTGTCAATTTTTTCTGCATAGACACTCAAAAATTAAATTAGAATGTTTTACAAATTATTCTTTTTTTGTCTATAAATTTTGTTTTCAAGATCTACAGATATGAAATAAATAATTTTAAAAAATCAAAGTGGATTTTTTCAACAGTCAAGAAGCAATGCAGTATGCTCTTAAACAGATTCATGGAGAAGATAATTGAAGTCTGTTAAGCAAAGCTCTAGAAAATCACTATACAATACAAGCACAGTCTTTGTCAAGCTTTATGGGTAACCTACTTTTAAAATAGGCCCCAAGAGTAGAAAAATTGCAGATGAAAGAATATGCTTCTATGTCTTAGGTTCTGTTGCTTCTGAAGTGTGATTTTCCCAGAGCTCTGTAGAGGTTACAAGTAGTAAACTGACTGTTTCATGGTTACTATGGAAAATATGAGGAATTTGAAAATACAGAAACAAGAAAGCAGCAATTGATCCTAGTGTTACACAGGAACATGTGTCTGGAGTTTCAAAGGCAGCTAGCTATCAGCTGTGGCAGATTTTCTGTCTGGCTGTGTAAGGATTGTGTGAGCTTGTTGTGTCTATATTGAAGCTGCTATTGTTCTCCTGCTGTGAAATGACAGATGGACATGTCTGTCCTGAGAGATCTGCGACTTTTGGCTGACTCGCAGTTTCTGAATCCGTGCATAATAGAGCTTGCTATAGTCCTTCAAGAGGGAAGAAAAACAAAAATAGCAAAAAAATCCAAATGAAACATATGGTTCCAGGCTGTACTGTGAAATCATGAAAAGTAAATTCCTTTCTTCTTTCTGAAGGCAATTAAGTTATTTTTCTGAATGGGAGCTATCAGCTTTTTTTTTTTTTTTTTTTGGTAGGGATGTAACATACCTGATGCATATGTATGTATATATTTTTCTTTGCCTCAGATAAAACAAGTTATGTTGCTTTTCTAGTGTAGTCACATAAACAGCCAGTACAAACACATGGAATCTGAAAAGAACAGTGATGAAGGAGGCTAAATCGGTTGAGACGTATGGAGGGCATGGTGTCCAATTCAGAAATACATGTTTTGTTTTCTAATGACATGAATTAACATGTCATTAGAAGCATGTTAATTAGTTTTCCAATTACATGAGTTTCTCTTAATATGTAGCATAAACATATGCTAATTGGGTAGTAAATATATTTTATAGTTCTGAAAATGGTTTGTCTGACAAAATCTTATTAAAAACATTCATCTCTATTCAACTCAGGTAAATGTGGTTTTGTCTTGAAATAGGATCCTAGAATATAAAAAAAGGAGACGGAATTACTGCTGGTTTTGAAACATCTGTTGGGAAAATACAACTGAATTACTGTTACAATACACTGTAAAACTGTTTTACAGTACACTGTAAAACTAGATGCTGATGCTTACTCCTCAGTTTGCCATTGTTTAATGCAAACACTGGCTTTTTTGCTTCTGTGATGTTTGGTCTGCAAGTTTGTGAATTGTTAAGGTCTGCTAAGACAATCTGATAGCCAAGTATGCAGCACTGTAATTGTTTAAACTGGGAGCTGTAAACCATCCTTCTAGACTGAAGGAAAACAAAATCAAATTGTGAATTTAATTAATGAAACGTGGACACTGTCAACATCTGTGAGAAATAAGAGTTAAGAAATTAGCTGATCCAGTCTTCTTCATCCATGTATGTTATTATGTTTTTCTCTAGCGTGTTAGTATTCATTTCAGTTCTTCTAAATGTGTTTTGGATAAGTCCTAACTGTTCTAGTGGTATGCTGTCTGGTAAGGTGATGCCACACCTCAATACATCCATACAATACATACCAATACATCATTGTATTGGCAACACACAGATGATGTGGGGCCTTGTACTTTCTCAGGTCCCATGTATTCATTGAATACAAACTGAAATTGTGCAGAAAATCTGCACAAGTAGTATCATAGGCCCAAAGCTTATCAAGCGAAAAGAAAAAATATAGATATTTTACTGGTGAATGGGGTACTGGTAAAAGGAGGGATTCTACTATTATACTTTCTGCACTACAAGGGGTTTTGAAGCTACAACATGTGACTTAACTCAGCATCTGTAGTGTCAGTAAACAGTACTGGAGAATAGAGCCAGAGGGCATAAATGCTAGAAACTGTATGTGTTGAGTTAACTGAGGACCTGTGCTTTTACTGGTGTCTCTTGCTCTTGGTTTTATTTTTCTTTAAAAAATTCCTTTTCCTTATTTTTTTTTCTAGTTAAAAAAAAAAAAAGAGGGGAAGAGACAGAGAACACCTTTTTGGTATGCCTAGGTTAGTGTGACCTTTTATAATTAAATTATTTGAATTAGTGCACGAAGGATAGGGTAGTTTCTGGCAGTACTAGTAGGTTGCTTTAACTGATCAGCGTGTAACAACACATATTAGTGGAGTCATGTTTTTGTGTGCTGAATACAGTGTGTAGCCTACCTGCTAGGTAACTTGACATTTCCATTCACTTTAAGGCAGGTACAGAAAGACAGAGTGCCTTCTTGTTCTTCCTGCTGCATTCCCTGTGTCTTGGCAGGCTGCACTGATGTTTTGGGAAAACTTGAGAGGGAAGTGACAGTGCTGACTGCGACTGAGAGCCAGCAGGGGATTTCCATTAGCACAATTCCTTCCTACTATAGCAGTAAGGTGTACCTTGGACCAGAACAGTGGAGACACCAGCTTCCTGCACTTCCCCAGCAGTGTAGCTGAAGGCAATACCTGAACAGATCTCCACGTGCCAAACCTGCCCAAAGGGGTTTGGTATCTTTTTCACAGGGGTTTTGTTAAACTTCTATTGAACGATCCTGTTTTATTGNTACTAAAGGCACTGGGGAATATGAAGGATTGTAAGCCAGTCAATAAAACTTGAGATAAGAAAGGAATTACAAGTTGGTCAATGAAACCTTAATCCTGCTCATTTTTAACAAGTTATTAAACAGTTGCTTTATAAGCACCTCTGGAATGATAAGATTGATAAGCAACCAGTATAGATTTATCAAGAGCCAGCTGTGTCAGGCAATTTTAATTTCTTTCCTTGGTAGAATAGCTAACCTAGAAGATAGAAGATGAGTGGTAGATAGATGAGGTATCTTGACTTTATTATTTTTTCATGCAGTGACTGTGTGTGATATTCTTGACTACCTCACATGTCGCTCATTGAAAAAGGTGGGGAACTCCACATGAAATCATTGTATAATGAACATGCAGGTGGTTGAGAAAAGGTCTCCAAGTGTCATTAATGGTTTACTGACTACTGAGAAGGCATTTCAGATGGGTCCAGTATATCTTCTGGTTTTGTTCTGTATTTTTATTGGCTACTTGGCTAGTAGAACACAGAGAATATGGTAAATGGTTATCGAGCAGACCCTGTGAATCCACTTGTTGCATATAAGGGGTCATGAGATGTAAATAACAAAAGCAAGGCCTATTATCAGATGGCCCAGATTCACTCTCTAGGGTCCTTAATTGGAAAATTTAGATGGATCTCACATGGGAAAAGGGGTGGCTGAAAAGCAGTTGCTTTGACAATTTGGAGAGACAACGCAAACACAGTAAGTTGAAATTCCAAAGGCTGAGCACAACTTGCTATGTTTTGCATACTACCTGGAGGAAGAATAAATACTTAAAGTAGTCTAGCCAGTGAAAATCTGGAGTTTACAGCTGAAGGACAAATACACCTGTTTATACATCTGAGATATGTAAGTAAGGAATGCTGCATGTAAGGAGACATAGCTGTTATTTTCTGTTTAGCACTGATGAGGTCTTAGGTAGAGTACTCCACATAGCAGCTGTAATAAAGTGCTTTAATACTATGAACTGCAAGAAGATTCTGAAGGGAGTGACTGTTTTGTCTCACAGGAAGAAAATGAGATCTGTGGGAGACCTCTCAAAAAAAGTCAATATCTTTATAGGACATACTGTCTTCCATTATGAGGAGGGCAGAAAAAAAATAGCAGTATAATTTGAATGAATAATAGAAAAGTAAGAACTGTCTTAGATACGCCATTTTCTGTGGCAGCTGCCTAATACCCGGTGTCTACTGTGTGATTTATCCATTTACATATTCTCAATAACTCATTTCCTTTTGTTTATTAGAAGGGACAGGTTCTCACATGTCATATAACTGGAGACAGGGAGTCTCAGTGGCAGTAGGCGTCTGAGACATGTTGGTTTTCCAGGCTGAAGTGTTATTGCCATTTCTGATGGCTATTGAGCATAGCAGTGAATGGAATCTGGGCAGCAAACCATCCAAAAGAACAAAATCCTATTTCATTATAAACAGGTGATGACAAAATTAAATCTAGATTGGTGTGTTGTCTTCTCCATAGAAAAGATATCAGATTTAGCCTCATCTTTAGAAAAAGTTTTGAAAAATTCCGGTGTGCTTAATTCTTCTTGCTTTACAAGAACACAATATATAGCCCTACCAGTAAATAAACCCCTAAAACACCTGCAAATCCACCCAGTTGCTGCGTAACTGAAGTTGATTGGCCAGTTTACCAATGTTCAGAAAAATCTGAAGGAACTATTGGTCCTCATGGAAGTTTAGTAGTTAACCAGATTAAAATCAACATTTAATACACAAGGGTACAGAAGTTGGCCTAAATTACTTCTTTCTCCTTATACTGGGATCTGTGTACTGTGCTGGGGCATCCTCAGGTAAAAGGTCCACCTGTCCAGGCTTAATTTCCACTGACTTAAAAAAGCTTTCTAAAAGTGGACCAGAATTTAACCTCTTTGTAGAATACAGCCTTGACTTTTAAAAATGGTTGTACCTAATTTGTTTTCCTGTTTCAGAGTTGGCTGTGGATCATGGCTTGTTTCCCAGTAGCGAATAAAATCACACGTAAGAGACAAGAAAAATAATTTTTCTTATTTGCAATTTTTGTTTCTCACAATAATTATACATAACTCTGTCTAAATCTGTTGTGTCTCACATTATATCATGCTGTTCACAGAAATAGTGATTAATGCTGTTTGTAAACTGGGAGAGAATTAAAGAGTCTAGTGTCTGCATACATTCTGTGCCTGTTGGTTTGTCTGCCTTCATCTGGTATTTGGCATATTTTCCTGTATTTCATGAGAACAGACAACTAGGCATGTTCCAGTCAGGCCAAGTGTCCATTTAGTTTCATACTCTTTCCAAAGGCAGCTAGTAAACATGCTTAGGGAGAAAAATGTAAGAAATGCATGAAGTATATGTAGTAATTCTTTCCCATGGTTAGGTCCCTTAATTAGTGGTTTAGGAGCTTCCTTGGTTGAACACAGGCATTTGTGTTTTCAATAACCAGCAGTGGGTCTGTCATTCAAGNAAAAAAAAAAAAGAGGGGAAGAGACAGAGAACACCTTTTTGGTATGCCTAGGTTAGTGTGACCTTTTATAATTAAATTATTTGAATTAGTGCACGAAGGATAGGGTAGTTTCTGGCAGTACTAGTAGGTTGCTTTAACTGATCAGCGTGTAACAACACATATTAGTGGAGTCATGTTTTTGTGTGCTGAATACAGTGTGTAGCCTACCTGCTAGGTAACTTGACATTTCCATTCACTTTAAGGCAGGTACAGAAAGACAGAGTGCCTTCTTGTTCTTCCTGCTGCATTCCCTGTGTCTTGGCAGGCTGCACTGATGTTTTGGGAAAACTTGAGAGGGAAGTGACAGTGCTGACTGCGACTGAGAGCCAGCAGGGGATTTCCATTAGCACAATTCCTTCCTACTATAGCAGTAAGGTGTACCTTGGACCAGAACAGTGGAGACACCAGCTTCCTGCACTTCCCCAGCAGTGTAGCTGAAGGCAATACCTGAACAGATCTCCACGTGCCAAACCTGCCCAAAGGGGTTTGGTATCTTTTTCACAGGGGTTTTGTTAAACTTCTATTGAACGATCCTGTTTTATTGCTCCTCAACAGGCTTTTGAAGCTAAGCAGTAAGATTAGTGGCTTAGACCACTTTTTTACTGTCTTAATTGAAAGAAAAAAGCCCAAACAACCAACCACAAACATTTACTGCCTCAGGGGTTATCAGTGCTTCAAGCTATCTTGGAGCTATCAGTGCTTAGTGGTTTGTTGTTGGGGTTTATTTGGGTTTTTTTTAATTGTTTTTTTTTTCTAATCTAGATGGCCAGGAGTCTTACTGAAGTCCACTTCTCATCATTTTCCCCTCTCTCCTATTTAAGGTCTTGCATGATGAACTAACATTTTTCTTTCACTGATTTTAATAGCTTACCATGCTCAGGTAAGAAGATTGCTAAACTGGAAGATTGCTAAACTTAAAACTCAACATTATAATTTACTTCTTTGTCAGGTACTAATCCAAGTATTCAGAGAGTCTTTGAAAGAACAGGAGAGTCTTCAGAAGAGTGGGTAAGGGCAAATGTGAACCTACGCTCCCTACTTCTTTGGTTTTTAAACATACACATACATGTGTGTGTATATATATATATATATATATATATATATGTAGTAAAGGCACTGGGGAATATGA
>VXAX01000912.1:47303-146265 GCA_013399835.1 Leptocoma aspasia | reverse complement strand
CATGTTTTTTTGGTTTTTTTTTTTTTTTTTTGAGGAGTCTAATTGTGCATTACATGTGTCCAGTGTCTTGCTGCAATGATTCCATAATTCAGGTGTACATTGTGAAGAAAAAGCATTTCCTAGTTTATTACAAATTTATCATTATAGTAACCTGCCCACTTGATTTCGTTGTGAGAAATGGATCCTTGTTGACTTTTCCATGCATCAGTCATTCTGTCAACCACTTGTACACTTCTCCTTGGTCATTTTTCTTTGCTGAAAACTTCCAGTCACTTTGGGCTTGGAAGGTTTGACAGTCTTTAGATGAAGAGTCAATCTCACAACACTGTGAAAACACCACCATCCACTTGGTGGCCAAAGAACTGAAACTTTTTACTTTGCTATCAGTAAAACTGAGTGAAGATTTCTTTAATTAACTGAGATCCTATGAATTATGGGTTAGATGACATATAAAAATTAAGGAGGAACGAGATTGTAGATCTGAAAATTACAATAATTCCCACAAGTAGTATAATACTGAAGTTCCTCCCTTTATGTGCTCTACATAGTCACTAACAGTGGATGCTGTTATTTCATGAAAGTTATTCCCACAGGCATTTTTTGGTGCCAAAAGCACTTGTAACAACTGTGCTTTTATGGTTTCTCCCTTTATTTTTATGTAAAAATTTGAGAATAATGAAGGCAATCTTGTTATAGCATTTTACTTTGTTTGAAAAGCATGTTGACAAACAGCTGGTGAGGCTGAGATACAAATTCAGTTAGATAAATTTCATTTAAACAGGCTCAAAATTACTCTAGAATTAAAGAAACTCCAAACACTTGCTTTTCATTCCAAAGAAAATCATCCATTTACCTGATCATGAACTGGATTTGAACTGTGACCAGTCTGTTGAGCCTGTAAAAGAGCTCTCTCCAGGTGTCCTGGCTGTCCAGTTGTGTCTCTTCCCTACTGGCCAACATGTGGGCCTGTCTGTGGTTTATCAAATGCCCTGTTACTCCTTATCCAGCAATGTTGCACCTTTACAGCCTTGCATGAGGGAGTGCGTGTATTTGGCATTCAGTGGTGGAAAGGGCACTGTGGGTGTTTGTTGTGGCAGCTTTGGTTCGTGCATTAGCACCGTGCAGTGCCGGGGGTTACGGAACAGGGAGCAGTGGGAAGGGCTGGACATGGCAGCACTGCTGAATGTGAGCGTGTTGAGTGAGAGGTGGTGGGTGCTGGGAGAAGATTCAACAGAGAGGCTGTTGGGACGTGGTGGTGAAGTGTCAGAGTCCTCTTTAGGATTTCACTTCTGGCTGGAAGCTGCGTAATTCTGTGGCGCTAGGGGATAAGGAGTGTGCATAGCACAGAGACCTTCCCGCCAGTGTAATTTGTGTAGTCCTGATGCAAGGCATTGTCCTGGGTTTCTGTGCTGGGATCTGTAGGTGCTTCTTTCTTGATGTAATTTTTTCCTTCAGTTGATAGATTTTAGCCACCAGCACAAAGGCAGACTTCTCAAAGCTTGATCAACTGTGAAGCAGAAGTCTGACAACAGTAAGCTTCATTAGCAGCAGAGCTCATGGATCTGCTTGCTTTAATTAGTTTTCCATAGCTGAGGAAATCGTTGCCGTATAAGGGTTTATTTCAGATGCAAGTTTTCCATTAGCAGACAAACACTATAAATTTTAACTAAAATAATTCAGACTTCACTCCTCTAAAATTTGATGAAATAGCTCTCTTTGTTTTGTGTGATTTCTTTATATATTGTATTAGGAGCCTTAGTATGAGAAGGATTGGAGAGATGACTCATCTGTCCTTGCTAGGTTGCATGAAAGATGCTGTGTATTGTGTAGTTTTCAACTCCAGGCTAGAAGTTCCAAGTCTGTGCTGATCCTGTGATGGTCTATAATGTGTAAACCTGAAGCTGCATACCTTGAAGAATTCTGGGGAAGGACTGCCAGAATGTAGACTAGGCCAGGTTGACAGGCAAAAGGTGGGACAAATACTTGACCTGCTGTGAAAAACTGAACTTAAAGTCAGGGAAAAATGTTTTATGGGTCTTTCCTCTGCACATTTATCAATGTTGTTTTGAGTTACAGAAGTCAAAAGCAAATGATGAGCTTTGGCAGGTATGCTAATGCTTTCTAGCCCAGTGATCATAAATGATGAGCTAAATTGTGGGGGTTTTTTTAGTAAATAGCTTGTACTATTATCTAATAATTCACACTGTGTTCAAGTTAGAGTATTGCAATCCATTGGCTCTTCTCTGTTTGAAATTGTAAAATATTCCTTTTCTTTGGAAACAGAGAATTCTGACTGACAAGGCTTATAAGCCTTGAATTTAATATAGTATTTAAATTTTGTCTTTCAAAATTAAGTCATTCTCCAGTAGCCAGTAATAGCCTAAATTATTCACACATAAGCAGGGGCAGTTTAATTAAAGCAGTGTTTAGCACTTTCAAAAATTTACTTACCATATAGAACATTTCTGTTGTTGCTTTAGAGGTTGGGTTATTTTTTGGCTACTAATTGTGTAGCCAAGTGATTTCATATTATAATTTTATACTTCTGTGGTGTTGATAAATACCAGTCAAAGAGCAGTGGTTTGGGTGCGGGGATCTTTGTAGCCTTGTTTCTAGGCATTGTTCCAAAGTACACAGCTGAAATACTTAATAGATTTTGTTTAGAGCAGGGTCATTAATGGAAAGATCACTGTTGAGTTTTTTTGATGCAATTTTGCAAATACTTGATGCTTGTTCTTTCCTTCAAACTCAACATGATATTTCAGCAGTGGAGTTGGCTGTTAAAAATACATAGCTTGTCCTGCATACTGTACTTTAAAGAGCGTCAGAGAGCCAGTCAATTTATTTCTGAACATGTGATGCTTTTGGAGAAATCTGGTAATGAGAGAAAGAAGAGAGTACATGAGAACTAATTGTGTAGAAGGCTCAAGGTATCATCTTGCTGTAATAAATGTGGAAAGCTTCCTTTGGACTGTTTGAGTAAGGTTGTACCCTAATCTTCTCCTCAGTGCCCATGACTGAAATTTATGATGCATGGTAGATGCCTTTAGGCAGAGAAAGAGCAGTCAGCTTTTCATTAATTTGTAACAGAGAGACTGGTGGGAAAGTTGTTCCATTCTGTGGAGAGCTTGTAGTGAATTCCTTCAATGTTAAGCAAGCTAAAAATAATTCTGTAGAAAATGTATGCTTTAGCTAAGCCCTTTGTTTTCTGAACATACGTTAAAACAGAGATTAAAACTATGTAATGAAAGTAAAAAGGGCATCACATATGCTCCCTCCCTTTATTGTAATCTTGAAATTATTAAGCTGTTGAATAGATTTAAGATTTTAAATTTATCAGTAGTATTTGTATAGCACTGAGGAATTTGTCTCTGTGAAATCTAAAGATTATGTTAGAAAACTCTTATGGTTTTATAAGCTCTTTGTATCTTTGCAACTATTTTTACATCCCCTTTCTGTATATTGATTCTATGAGGGGCCTTGGGTGGAAGAGCTGGCCCATCTGTCTGCAAGTAGGTGACTTGCTGAATCCAGTGGCTCCCGATGGATAGAGTGAAGGAAGAATTGCACACTGGATAAAACCAGTTTCCTTTGCTGCTGTTTGAAGGCATAAAGTTTCCAGAAATTTTAGTTTCCACAGGAAAGGGAGGAAAGATAAGAGCCATTGGTACAGCCCTTCAAAACGGTGGTGGAATGGGCCATGGAGGGTGAGCTGCCAGAGTGGAGAGAGAGAACAGCTGTTGAAAGGAGCAGAGATATTGTAGCTGAGGGAGGCTGGTTGCAAGCAGAACTAAAGCTTCTAAAAAGCAAGCAGTGCTTGCAAGTGAGGCATTTTGGCTGTACATAAATTTCTTGATCTGGTCACCGGGTGCATTCAGGTGTTGGAGCACCACAGGCAACATATGTGTACAATATTTCTGTGAAAATAGAATGTGTTTGTATTCTTTTTAAAGTAAATTTTAAAAATATGGATCTCTTCTTTGTCTCATAGAACAAAGATGTTAAAATGCTGGAGGAAATTGCATAGGTGTGTTTCAGCCTCTGCATATCCTTGAGGTCCATGACAAGGATGTTGAGGGGAAGAAGAAACCTTTCCCCATGATCTCACACTTTACCGGCTTGGAAGGGAACCCAGAAATGCAACCCTTTGCTGAAAAAAAAATTACTGCATTATTGTTTTGCAAAGGAAAAGAAAAAAAAAAAAAGCATTACTTGAGTATTAAGATGCTGTTTTGCTCCCCATGTGTGTGGTAAACATATCATTAGGGGACTTGGCTGTGAAGGTGTGTTTCTGTCCTTGCTTCGAGGTGGTTCAAATTGTCCCACCTCTCTTGGCCAGAGGGGCTGGAACTGGCATGGTCATCAGCATGTGGCCACTCTCTCTAGTCCTACTGAAGCTGTGTCAGTACATGGCTGGGAACTCAGCTCTCTTTATGTGGTGGGGAAGGGGATGTTGGCCCTGATCATGTTACTAGCACTGAAGGAGAGCAGAGCGGAGATCTCATCTCTCTTTGAGACACAGTTCTTATGGCCTTACACACTGAACAGTGGCAAACCCCTTTGTGGAGCTCATCTTGATTTAAACATTTGCTATTTGTGTTGGGAGTGATGTGAGACAGGAAATTGCTGCAAGCTGACCTGGTATCACGAGTTTAACCTGGTATGTGTGTCCATGAAAGGATATGCATTAGCTTACTGTTATTAAACCAGTTTTAGTCTGCTAGCCTAGTTTCCTAGGGCAAAGGATACCTTTGAAATCACTGTGGTAGCTGGTTGTGATTGGTTTTGGTGGCTGTAGTATAGTTTGTGTCTGAATTTAGGAAGACAGAAAATGAAAATAATTGGCTGTGAAGTTAAACTGCGTAACATATAAAATGAACTATATGCACATCAGAACATCTCAGCTAGGTGGATTTTCATGGTGTTAGATATATGAATAAAGTTGCTGTCACTCACCTGGCTGACAGTCTCACCTTGCCTGTCTGGCAAACAGAAATCCTTAACTTTTTCTTGGTGTAATACTAAGAAATAGCAAAGATGCATTTACCAGAGAAACGCTTCCTTAAAATTCAAGCAGGAAACAAGGGGAAATCCCACTGACAATGTGTTGATCCAGGAAAATACTCTTAATTTACAGACATTTTTTTTTGACTGAATACAGGAATTCATTTCTTTTGTAAAAGGCAGTAGAAATACTTAATTTAAAAACTTTGGGACAATGTAAGCATATTACTTACCCAAAACACTTCAATGAAGGAAGTGTGTCCTTCCTGCTTTCCTAGGAATTAATGTTTAACTTTAAGTAGTAGTAATTTACACAACTGAGGTATACAATAAGGAATATAAGCTGTAAGGGACTAAAGGTTTATTTGTCCTTCCTTATGATGAGTGTATTTAATCTCTTTACTGCACACAGTCTCGTTACTAAAGAGCTGTATTCTTCCATATGAAAAAACACTAGTAGCAATTTCATGTTTTCTTATTCTCAGGCAATAGCTTTAAGTATCAGTTCTTACTATTTATTACTTATGTTACTTGTGGCTTAAAAACCATACTTGACTGCTGCATAAATATGGCATAGGAAGATGCCATGAAAGCCTTTTTGTTTGTTTTGTAGGAACATGAAAAGTTTCTTTTGGCCTCATGGCTGGCTTCACAACTTTTCTGTGCAAATCTCAAAGTTGTTCCATTTTTCTGCTGGAAGTGTTAAGCATAATTATCATCTTGTGCTGAGTTTTATAACAAAGACTTCTGTTTTATAATCTAGACAAAAGCATTCAATTTGTTTGATACAGATATTAATGAAATGGGTGATTCAAGAGAAGGATTATTGCTTCTCTTTGCCTTTATAAGTAATTAATGCACATTCTGCCACTGTATTTTTCCTTCCCATTCAATTTCTTAAAATAATTTTTCTAAATGCTAAATAATGTCATTTCCACTTTAGATAATCTGTGCCACAAATTGAAAAATATTATTCCAAAACTAAGGTTCAAAAGAATTTTTGAACAAGGTTGTCTTTTCATACAGATAGAAAGATGGGAGTAGCCTGTCAGTGTAGGACAAGATTCCCAAAGAAATGGATGTTTTCCATAGAGCTGAAAGGAAAAGTAAACAGAATTTTTGTCTATGATGAGACTCTTGGTACAGAGATGAGTTGTTGGGCCACAGGCTCTTTAGTACTGCAGATTAGATTTTACCTGTCTGAAAGGCATTTTTGCATTTGTATCCAACCAGTTCATTGCTGTTAAGAAGCTCTTTAAGTCTTGTCCACATACTTCTGGATCACAGAATCACAGGTATGAAGATCCAGAAGTATCTTCCAGGGTCATCATCAGACAGCACCTATAAAGGGCTGTCCATTGTTCTCACTCTTCAACTGTTTATTGTCTTGGCAGTGCAGTCCTTTGAATGTGAGCAGACATCAAACAAAACTCTGAAAAATTCTCAGTAAGCAGGATTTTGCCTTTCAGGCAGACTGTGGTGCTGCAATATAGTCTTTGACCAAAAAAGGTGCACGAGAGTAGTAGTTTTCTTAATGTTAGCAATTTAATTGTTAAATGGTAAGTAGTTAATACTATTAGTTAAATTAAAGCTTTAAATGAAGCTAAAATTCAATAAAAAGAATTTTGGCTGCAATACTACGATAAACCTGAAAATTATGAATACTTATTTTAATGAAGAACCTGCTTTAGGTAGCCTAACATTATTTTAAATTGAAGGTGCAGAAATAGAAGATTTCTATTTTCCTTGTTGAGTAGTAGCAGCTACCTCTGAATTTCATTCTTGCTAGCTGATAATTGTGGGTAATAAATTTTAACAACTCAAATGTGATATGCATCTTAATGTTACTCAAAGTATGAAGAAAACCCCCAGGTATGACTGAAGGATAGGTGAAACTACATCCATGGGCTCTCAGGTTCTTTAGTTCTGGTCTGCTTTAATGGACCTTTAATATTGTGAGAAGGAATTATTGAGAAATCCAAAGTGGTCAGAAAGAACCTTCCCTGACTAGGCTTTTAAAATCACATATAAATATTTTTGGAGCTTGATTGTAATGTGATCACAGAAATATTAAGTATTATTTACAAAGACAATAATGTTGATGATTAGAGAAAATGAAGTAGCATTTAGATAATTAATCTTTGATTCTAGTCATTAAAAAGTACTTGTTTCAGGAGCAGGATGCTCCTGATTGAGTCTGTGGGAAGGCATTATATTAGGCACAAAGGTTTGAGAGCCAAGCATAATAGCAATGTATGCTGTCATCTCATCCAAAACTACTTGTCTTTCATTAAAAGAAAACTGTTTAGGCTGTAAGAGTTTAAAAAAAAAAAAAGAGATGAAGCCCTCCTTTTAGACATACGTTCTTTTAGAAGAACATGTGTTGCAGATAACTAGATATGTACAATATATAACCTGTTGTAAGAGATATTAATTCACATGAATTCACATGAGAGGAATGTTACAAATGCCTGAAATATACACCTAGAAATTAACAGTATTTAGTTTCTGTAGTTCTTTTTAAAGTTCAGTTGAATTATGAGTTAAATATAATCTTTCATCAATATGCTTATGACTACTCTCTCTCTAAAACCATTTCTAGCATCTGAAGTATTTTTAACAGGAATATCATAGAATGGTTTGAGTTGGAAGGGTCCTTTAAAAATCATCTATTTCCAACCCCCTGCCATGGTCAGGGTCACTTTCCACTAGACTAGGTTGCCGAAAGCACCATCCCTGAATACTTGAGGAATGGGACATTCACGGCCTCTCTGGGCAACCTGTTCCAGTGCTTCACCTCCTTCACAGGAAAGAATTTCTTTCTAACATTTGATCTAAACTTCTCTTTTAGTTTAAAACCATTCATCTTGTCCTATCACTATGTGCCTGTGTAAAAAGTCACTCGCCCTCTTTTTTATAAGCCCCTTGTAAGTGCTGCAGTATTGCAGATTTACAGTATTGAGAAGACAAAAAAGGACAGATACTGTTAAATGACTGAATTTTTTAAAGTAGCGTTTCCTCTAGATGACTTGCAATTTTAGAAGCTTGAACACTGCAACTGGATGGAGAATCTTGAATGGCCTTATCTGGATGAACTTTGTTTCCAGAAAATGGGAAAAAGTTGCAGTAGCTTGGCAGTGTTTATTCTAGCATATAGGTATCCTTTCTGGGCATTCAGTGTTTGTGAAGACTGTCCTGCCTATGACATGTAAAGACACTTAGTTCCTGTTATTGAAAACTGCTTTCCTCTTAAATGCAGCTCGTGTTTCCGATGTCCATCCTCAATCCTTATGCTTCAGTAGAGGCCACAAAAATGTTGAGGGCCCTGGAACATCTTGCCTACAAGGAGCTGGGCCTGTTTAGTCTAGAGAAGAGGAGACTGAGAGGGGATCTCCTCAATGCATATAAATATCTCAACAGTGGGCATGACTTTTCAGTGGTGCCCAGATACTGCACAAGGACCAATGGCAATAAACACAAGAAGTTCCATTTCAATATGAGGAAGAACTTCTATATATTGCGGGTGGCTGAGCACTGAACAGGTTGTCCAGGAAGATCATGGAGTCTCCCTCTCTGGAGACATTCAACACCCACCTTTTCCTGGGTCATATACTCTAGGTGGCCCTACTTTGGCAGGGGATCTCAAGATCATCATCAAGGATGATCTTGAGAGGTGCCTTCCATGTCTAACTATTTTATGATTCTGTGATTTTTGTGAATGCATCATTATATGTAAAACAATAGTTTTGTCATGTGATGAATTTAGTTTCTGCTGTGCTTCTAGATTAGTCTCTATAACAACCTGCTTCTTCCTTACAAATCAAAAAATGAAATGTATGGATCCCAACTCTCTGAGATATGTTAGTGATCTTGATTCATAATTTGGAAGATGAAAACAGCTTTTAGGATCCTAGTGGTGGGTGCCCTAGCAATTAAAAGACGTTTCATATACTTTGAGACTTCATATTATTTAAGACTCTGTATAGATGAATAGCAGTTCTGTCTGATTTTTCGTGGCCAAAAAGAACCCCATCTTTGAAAGCTGTAATTTTTATTTGTTTAAATAACTGGAAGAAAACCTGCTATAAATTTGTGATTATTACAGAAAGCCTGGGATAAGGCTTTTTAATACAAGTAGATTCCATGTTTTACGCATATGGATGTTTGGCTGATGTGTTAATGGAATACATTTAGAGTTTCAAAGAAACTGAAGATGCCATTTTGCACAAGCAAGCAATTTTTCAAAGTCAAAGTAGTAGTCCATTCTCAAAAAAAAAAAAAAAGGAAATTGGAATAACTAGCTTTGCTGTTGCTCAGTTTACTTATTGCTGTAATAGAAGTGAAGGTGGTGTTGAGCATTTGACAAGTTCCTCAGAATATGTGATAGAATAGCATGTCCTGTGTTGAGCACCTGTCATCTTGATTAGATGACAAAAAGGAGAATTGGTTCAGCTTTGCACATCAGTGCTCCTTTGATACAAATTCTCCATTGATTTTTCTTCGTTGTTATCCAGGTATTGGTATGGGGTAAAATTAAGTTCCAAACCACTGTCTTCCCTTCTGTAAAGTGAAAACAAACTATTTTCTTGGTTCCCATTTTATTTTATTTCCTCAATTTGCTCTTTATTGCTTTGTCTTAATCTCTTCTTATTTCACAGGAGTCATTAAATAGCTGCTGTGATTTTTTAAGAAGGTATGAAGGGACTTGAATAGGAATTTCTTTTCTGTCTCAGGATGTTAAAATCAATTTGGTGGCTGCATGTTATGGTGCTCTTCCTGCCTCCCCCACTGATGGAAACATGAATAGTTTAATCTAGCCCCAAATTGCAAATTGCTCTATGGAAACCCTTTTCTCTTAAGTCAAAAAACTCAGTGCAAGTCTGTGAATCGTTTTGTGAAAATACTGGGTTGAGTTTCAAGCTTCGAGTCCCTGCTGATACATTAAATTCTTCATGGTATTGGCAGGGAAGAAGCAGGGGACCTTTCTTTAGCTAGATAAATAGGAGAAGTGTCAACTCCAGATGCCTGAGGGAGAGACTCCAGACAAGCTTTTAGTACAATTACAGAAGGACAAATTGGAAGAGACCCATGGGACTCGTATGTGTATTGAATTTCATTTAGCTTTTTGGTCACAACCAGAGAACTATAGCAGTTTTCATAATAAATATCCTTGTAGCCTTTGAGGTATAAATATGGGGATGTGGTGCTTTTTGGTTTTTTGGTTTTTTTTACATATGCATGCATATGTTATATGTATGCTGTAGTATTTTAGGAAATGGTGTTGGCAGAGGGTACTGAAGTGAAAAAAATAGAAGAACCTCTCAGTGCCCACAGCACATGGAAGAGTCAAGACCCTTCCTTCGGACATTTCCCAACAGCTGAAGTGGACTTGCATGGGACTGGTGCATAACTCAGCAGCATGGATGCTTAGCTTTGGTGCTGTCCTGACATCAGCAGGATTTTATGTGTAGCAGGGAATTTAGTTTTTTCACCTGATACTCTCTGCAGACAATTAATGACTTGTCTGATCTTCACTAGACTCAGAAAGCCTTCAGTGATTCTTTACATAAAGACATTTAAAATCATAGAATAAAACTCAAAGTAATTATTGTTTGCAGTTTGTTGATGGGCATGGTAATAGTATCTGCATAACCTGCTTACTTTTTCAGTATAAATAAGGATATTTGTTATATTTAATCTTTAGCCAAGCCATATTGCTTATCCTTTTAATGGTGTAGTGACTTGAATTCAGATTTGTTAGGAACATTTATTTGAAAGCACAATGCTGTCTGATCACATGCTCTGCATTATAAATCCTGCCTTTCTGATACTCTCTAAATTACATAATGAAAATAAAAATTTATAATTATAATATGCAGTGCATCCTCTCTGTGCCTTCTAATTTATGGAATTGGTTATTGTATGCATTTTAAATGACTGTCCTAATTAAGTCATGTCAGCAATTGTGTTGAGCAGAATACTTTTAGAATACATCACTGTCCTTTTCTGTAGAAGACGGACTCTTTTTTTCCTTGTCCAAATAGCTTCTTTTTACATAAATAATACGAATTCTGTTATTTGAACTCAATTTTTTCTGCACCTTTTCTGCGTTTTCGTTTTAAGAAGTTTCTCGGTTTCTCATTCTTGTTCTTCATCTACTTCATCTGCTGTGACACACTGGCAACATGGAACTACCCAGGTTTAACTTGGTTTCCACCCTCACTGGTACTGGGGAGCATGTGTGTGCATACATGTGTGTGTAACAGAACTAAAAATAATGATGCTTCTTATTTCACAAATAAAATGTTACAATTTTGTTTGGTTGTTTGGGTTGGGCTTTTTTGGGGTTTTTTTGAGCTTCTGTTTTTGTCCTATTTTTAATCATAATGATTGTGTAGAAAAGTTTCAAAACACCTTTTCCAATGTAATTCTGTATCTCAGACATGTGCCCTTTTAAGAAAACACCAAGTATTTGTAAGTTCGCAGTACCATGGTAGCCCTTGGCAGCAGTATCTATATGGTTTCTTTGTGTTTGACTGAACTGAACTGAACTGAAATGCTTCTCTGAGGCATTCTTATATATAGCTAACTAATAGTTCAGAGAATATTCTGAGTTGCAAGGGGACCCACAAGGATGATCAAGTCCAACTCTTCAGGGAATGGCCCATTAGGGAGTCAAACGCACAACCATAGCATCATACTCTAACCAAATGAGCTAATCTTGGTAGTTTACTTTAATCTCAGAAATAATTAGAACAGATTTTTAAAAAACAGCATCTTTCATCTACCCTGAGCCCTCCCTGTGAATTTTTCTCAATCAGTGTAGATAATCTGTCTCTTGCACTTGTATGTGGAGGTCAGATTAAAGCCCACGGTGATATAATAAGGCCATAAATAAAGTAGTTAAAAGTATCTGGTAATAGACAGTTGCCTAAAATACAGAGGAAATTTGGACTGCTGTTTTCATGGTTTCTACTGCTCTTCATCTTGAGGACTTACTGGAGGAAGCACTTTTTACATTTAATGGCTATCAGTGGATTGTTTCTTTTTTTGATCATTTCTTGAGCAAATATGGAATTAAGCATCCAGAGCAAACTGTGGCAGGTTTCTTCAGTATAACTGAGTCCTGCATAGAAAAAGTGCTTTCTTGAGCCTAACATTTCCCAATATGCTTTGATGCTCTCTGCACTTGTTTTGACAAATATAGTGAAGAGTTGCTACCTAGTCTTCCTTTCTGTGCTTATCCACATTTTCTAGGGATCAAAGAAAATTCCTGCATATCACTTAAATCTGTAATCTGTTCAAGAGATGTTGACTGTCATTCTATTATAGCCTGGAACATTCTCTCACTACTGCAGTGCTCTATGACAAAACAAGGTATTTTGTGTGTTGTAGTTCTGCAGGAATTTGCCACTTCTGCATAATATTAAAAAGTTACCTAATAGGCCATAAAATGATTTTTTGCTGTCTGGGTAAAATACTGGGATGTGAAATGATGACCTTTAGGAAGAAAGTCTGGATTTTGCTTTGCCTTTTTAGTTATAGAGGATGACTTCTTAAGCATCTATTAATCATTTCCATCTGAGAGCATCTTTTTTTTTAATCTTACTTAGAAAAGCAACAAAAACATTCAGCAAAAAAAGCTTCTTAGACTCATGGTGTTTTGCACTTTGGGATACTATTACACATGCTTGCGATTATCTACTCTGCAAACAATTGTCAGAAAACTTCATCTGTTTTCCAAGTCCCACAGAAGAACAGATGTGGAATTAAGTTTCAAACAATGTACTGTTAATCACTTACATCTGGACACGAAATGAACTGGAACTCAGTGGGAACTGATTGGATGCTTTGTTAGTTGAGCATGGAGTAGAGAATTTGCATTGTTCTCAGTCTTCTCTGAAAAGCCCTTTGAAAACAGCACTAATACATGAACAAGACAAGGGTCTGTTTCAGATATTTAACTCTTTCTAGAGAGCCAAAACCTTAGAGGACCACCTGAATGGAGCTCAACTATATTATGTGGATGAATATGGAGGAGGGATTGTGTATGTATGTTAAATTTTCATTTATTTGAGAGCTCTTTTGATGCTGTAAAGGATACTGAGGAGTAGCTGCATATCGTTTATGTGCTTTCAAAAACAATTACTTAAACCAGTCAGCTTTGCCTGTAAGAGATTTAAAGTCCATGTTCAATTGCTGGAAAACCATAAGAAAGCTATTATGTCAGAAAATCTACTCACATTGTGTTCTAAACCTTAGCATTCATTGGAAAAATCACTTAAAAAGACAGCTCAAACAACTGCTTCAGAAAGCTGCTTTTGAGGGAGAAAGGATCACTATTTGGGTACTCTGGAACTTAGAGCTTCAACTTTACAGAGGTCTTATTATGTATCAGTGCATTGGAAGGTCACTGAGACCTAAGGAATTGTTGGATTCTTGTTCGTGGAAATATTTTAATATTTTTCCTACATGATAAGAAAACTCATGGAAAAAGAGCTATTGATACTTGTTCCTTGTGTGATTGCCCTCTTTGAATTATGTATAGGTCTAGAAAAATAGTACCTCCTCCTAGGAATCTGCATTTTCTGCTGCTGTTGAATTGAATCTGTTGATAAAATGTGTAGCTTACATATCTATGATTATTTTCAGTTATTTGATCCTGTGTAGCCTGGAAATAATTTGCCTTCCTGAACCCTCAAAATAAAAAAGGGAGTGGGGGTGTGAAGGGAGAATCTAACAAATTTATTGCTTCTTAAATCTGATGAACTTGATTAAGCAGGCAAGATTATCTCATATTTCAGGGTTTATAGTAGTTCCTTGAAAGTTTTTAAACTCCCTTAGATGTTTAGCCTTATATTATATTGAAAGGTTAAAAAAGCTATGAACTCAGCTGTGTTCGGTTTTTTGGCTTGAAAATAAGAGCTGCCCCCAAAACTTGAAATAGGGCACAAGGAGATTAGTGATGATGCATTTTCCTGCCTCCCACAGAGTTCTCCGCCTAACTGCCTTAACTTCTCACCTTCACATTCATCATTATGTTTATTCTGGTAGTAAGCAAATGGCCAAAGCCAATTAAAATGTTAATTCCTACTAAGATAGCAAAATACAGTGTTTTGAGAGATGGAGAGAACAGAAGGAACTTTCAGAAATGTTTGTTATGTTCCAGAGACATGTTGTCTCTTAGCTTGACTTTTGGAGAGATCTGTGAAGCTTAGACCATAGTTTATATATTCTTTAAACAAATCTTTCATATGGATTTCCTAGGGCTGTTTTGCTTGTGCTTTATGAAGTGACCAATTTCTTGCTTTTCTTTGTTTTTGGGGAGGTCTGCTTGACCTTAAATTTTCATGTTTTCATTCTTTCATGGATTTCATGGAAAGAAAATAACTTTCTTTCATGGATTTTATTTTGTTTATATGCTTTGTAGAATAAAAAAGAGATAATAACATTAAAAATAAACATCTTTATACCCCCACATCTTATTTTTTAGCCTTTGTATAGAATGAAATAAGTGGCTAAGTCTTTCATGTTCTTTAAACATGGCTTTGTGGATGTGGTTGATGTAGACATTGTGTACATTATCAAGACTTAATAAATGTAGTTGTCTTCTACCTTTAATAATCAAAAGCCTTGGATACACACAATAGGTCTGTGTGGTGCTAGTAGAACTCAAATGAGAAACAGCATTTTTGACAAATTATACTTTGAGAATATTTTAAGTGGGTTAAATTGCATGTCTTAGTTTTAACAGAGGGGTTTGAGACAGCTTCAAGCTGTTTAATATGTTTTTGCTGAGAGGTGAGTGGGAGGTATGCTAATGTACTTAAGAAAAGATCTTTGGAGGAGAGGGCTTTTAGCAAGGGAGTTTGTTCCCTTGTTATGCTTGTGTTGTTTCCCATATTATGTTTTGTAAATTTGTTAATTTTGTTAATTTTGTGAATTTGTTTCAACATGTCATCAGCCTCTGACATAGGACTGGAGAGCTTTCTTATCTCTGCTCTTTTTCGTGAAGGTTGTTGTCAAAATCTTGCTTTTTCAGATGGTCAAGAACTTGTATCTTAGTCTTACTCAGAAATTGATGTTAAATAATAATTTAAAAATATTTAGAAGAGTTTAAAGGATATTTATAACTTCTTACAAAAGGCATAGTGTACATAGTACAAAAGACAGTCTTTGAAGAGGACATTATTGACTTCAGGAAAAACTAAACCTAGATTTTCTGTTTGTATTGCCAGAACATTTCTGAAAAGATTGTTTCTCTAGCAATGTTTAAGTGAATTCACTTCAGAAAAAGCTTAAAATGACAAAAAATTTAAAAGGCATAAAAAAGCATCACTGTGGTATACAAAACCAAAATTAATGTATTTTTGTTTCTCTTCAATTACCACCATTCCCAGGTCTAGTTAATTCTTCCATCTCCAAATTAAATACGCTCTTTAACCCTTAACAAGCAGTGGCTAGCTCATTTCCTCTTCCTTGGGTTAGCATCAGAGGAGTGCCTCTTTGTGGGTTTGTAAGCTCCAGCTGAAAAAGCATGCTGGATGGAAATGGCTCAGGAAGTGTGCAGAAAATGCAGGGTGTTCTCCAGAGCTGGAAGACCGGGCAGATAGGATTTGAGTAGTGATTTTCATTCCTGTAATATGATTTTACTGAAATGCTCAACAAAGGTATATGTAATGTTGCTCAAAGTCTCATTTTCATTTAGTTTTTCTTGTGTTGGGTTTGGGTTTTGGGTTTTCTCTTTTTCAAGACTGAAGAAGGGTTCTGAGACATGAGCTGTAGAAGACCTGAATATGATTTAATGTGTAATTAATATGTAATATTTTTAGCCTTGAATTAAGTGCATGATAGGCATGTTAGGTGGATAATGTCCACATAAACTATTGATAGAAGGAGGTTTGCTTTGACATGGCCTAAGCTCAAGATTTTGTCACTTAGCAAAATCATTGTATGAATCACTGAAGTCTGTCAGGATTAAAAAGCAGTTTTTCAGTGGAGGTCAGTTTATACCTCTGGGTGCATTAATTTGATAAACTACTGTTTGTGTGTATATTTTTATTGCTTCGATATATGTGAAAGCTGTGAAGAAGGCATGGAAGTTAGTTCAATGTAGAATATATGCATAGAGTAAACAATTTTGTTTTCCTGACACCATAGAGAAGTTTGCATTTGTATTTTGAGAACTCTTAACAGCTTGTTAGTGTCTCATTAAGTTAGGCCCTAGTTCTGTGTTTGGTTGCTTTACTAGATATCTTGTCTCAAATGTAAGGAAAGTTCAAGTGTTAAACCAGGTCTGTTTTTATTTGGGAGGGAGAGAAGGATTGTGCTTAAGCCTTTTTTGTTAGCATGAAACCACAAAACAAATGGGTTCCTAATTCAGTCATAATGCAGCATGACTGGAAAATGCAGGAATGTTATCAGACAGTTTGGGCAGTCTAATGATTGTTTCATTGATTTGTAATAGTCACATCACCATGATGATACTCTGACTATAACTTTGGCTGGAGAAGGAGGTGTGGGATTGAAAACCAAAGAAACCCTGCAGCTGTTGCTTTAAAGAGCATGTGTGGTACAGATTAAATAAAAGAATTTGTTAATTGTTTATGACATAACAAAATTCCACAGTTGCCATCTCTAGACCTTCAGGAAAAGATAACTGACTTGTCTCCCTTGGAGACATTCTCTTCCACATCTGCCAGGAGACAGCTTTGTTTGTAAATTTAGGATTTTACCGGCCAGTGTGTGGTAATCTGGGAGCAACATTTCAAATGCTAATAAATACTCACCAGAAGTCGTTACTTATTAAGCCAGCTGACATTTAGGAGGAATAGCCTGAGCTTGCCAAATAATTCTGGCTCATTGCTAAGGAGCATGCCACTGGTCAGAGTATTTGATTAGCAACCGCATGTCAGGGCTCCAGGGCACTCATGTGCCTCAGCCTCCTCTGGGTCCTGCCTGTGCTCTTGCCTGGGGGCCCAGAAGTGTGTTTCAGCCCAGCCTGGTGCCATCAGTCCGTGTTGGAGCTGTGTTGCCAATGTGCCTGTTGCATTCCCCCGCTGCTCTGGTGTTGCCCTGGAGCTTACCTGTGTCCGATGGTCACTGGGCTGCCCATGGGACCTGTTCCTCTCATCATCTGCGTGCCGGCAACAGGTTGTTAGGCAGTGCTGGCCCCAGGGTGAAGCTGCTTTCTGAATCACCTCTTGTCTGGTGGTTCTCTGTGGTGGCCACCTAGAGCAGCTCTATGGCCAAAATGGAGGCAAGGAACAGTTTTAGTGTAGATGTACTTAGCAGAGATACTGCTGCAAAGCTTAGGCTGCCTTGAGTTGGTAGAGGGTTGTACCAAGCAAGACCAAAGCACTGGCTGTGATGTAACTCATGGTGCAGCTGTGGAAGGGGGACTTGCCATTTTGCTTTGTAGTCCCTGTGACTCAAAGATGTGACTCAAGAAGCATGTTGTAAAGTGAACTTGTTAAGACCTTTTACACTGCCTTTAAAATAAACAATTTATGTCCTTTTATCCTTGTGGATAATGCTAAAGATAAGAACTCCCACTGATTTCAGCGAATGTGAGATCAGGCTGATGTTCTGTATTACTGACTTCAAATAAAGATTTATGCTTAGCTTAGAAGCCAAAACGAATTTTAGATAATAACTTTACTAAAGCCAAATCTGCATATTTTTGCTTTGGTTTGTAATTTTTGTTTTTGGTTGGTAATGACTGACTTGTTTAAGAAATGTAGTTTGATTCATTTACCACTCTGTGTTATTGTATTAGGTATGAGGCTGAGAGGGATCTTTCATCTGCACTGCAGGTCTCCTAATGCTTCTGTATTTATTCTGCTTAGCTTTGTGAGAATTGCTAGGATTATAAAAATGTATTATTTAGTTTAAACATTTTAATGATGTATAAAACTATGCTGTGCTGTTTTGTTGTTTAAAGTGGTGCACTGAGAAAACTGGTATTAAGAGCAGGGATCAGTGTATTAGAAATACATCTAGCTTTTATTAAGTGTAAACTTCAGGACAGGTGTATTAGGGGAAAATATTTTTGTAGTATGAAAAAGGATTTTTTCTTCTCTTTGAAATAGCTTGTAAGTTAAGCTGCTCTGTATGACTCTTGAAAATTTGCT
The DNA here is from genome assembly GCA_013399835.1 of Leptocoma aspasia. Classification (NCBI taxonomy): domain Eukaryota; kingdom Metazoa; phylum Chordata; class Aves; order Passeriformes; family Nectariniidae; genus Leptocoma; species Leptocoma aspasia. The sequence goes on along the minus strand of VXAX01000912.1, from coordinate 128,128 downwards.
TTAAATTACATACATATAGATATGTAGCATGATCTTCTAGATTGAACAAATCAGGTAGATAATACAAAAAGGAAAACTGGAATTTTTTTCTTTTGTAGGTTTGTATGAAAGGGAAAATAATGAGCCTGAGAAGAAATGTTAAAAAAAATCTGTTGTATATCTTGAGCTGTTAGCTTCCTATGGTGTTCAGCATTCTCATTAATTTAGAGGACAGTTTTATTTGTGAAGGTTTTTTAAGCTACTATTGGTGTATCCCTAGAGAACATACTTTGTCCTTCTTGTTTTGCTGTTATTTTTGAAGGTAGCCTTAATGACGCCTATGAAATACTGCTTTTTTTTCATTTCATTTTATGTTGTTCTGCATTGATAGCAAAAGACAAAGAACCCATTGAATGCATTATTTCTATTCATAGTGACATAATTGGTCATACAAACCTTCTTGAAGTAAGCAAATATTTATTTGATTTCAGTACTTGCCATTATATAATACGTGGAAGTATCACACAGTAGTATACCTGAAGAAAAAGTTACTTGAAAAGGATGTTTTAAGATACAGCAGATATATCTGTATTCTTTTTTTATTGTATTTGTGCTGGGGAGCCTAAGTATACCCACTTCCTACTGTGTACAAAGACCGGGTATGTGACATGGGAATGTTATCAAACCCATTGTGTTCTCTTAGCAGCGTCCAGTCTATTTGATTCTCCTGTTGACTGTAAATAAGAGAACTTTAGATCAATGGCTCTGCTTGTTATAGAGACTCTTTCTCCCTTCGTTGTGCTACGACATTTATCCCTTGAAAATGAGAAAGGAGCTAAAAATGAAGAATGTAGCATTTTCACCTTTTTTCGAGGGGTGGAGTTGATGCAACCAAACTTACAGCTAGCTGAGGAGAAAGGAAGAAACAGATTTTATGTATTTTTGCCAGGTGTTCTAGAAATCTGTCTGAGGTATTGCAAAATTGTGGAGTTTTTTGGTGGTCCCCACACGGCTGGGATTCTTCCTCCTGGGCCCTTTGGAGGTGGTTCCCTCATGAGTTCTTGGCAAGGATGAAGAATGAGCAAGACTCTGAGTTTTTCTGTCTTTGGTCTTTGTTTATTCTTCTGTTATCAGAAGTCTAGTACACTAGACTTAGCACATCAGAAAGCAAAACACAAAATGGAGCAAATGGCCAGCAAACACCCAAAACCAAGGCCTTTTAAGGCTAATCAGTCTAGTTACTTTCTGACACGTATCTTGTTTTTACTTTTCTACCAATAACTTCTATTAACCTACTCATGTAGCACCTATGCCACTACTTTCTCTAACCAATAACTTCTTGCCACCATTACTACAGAAAATGGAGTGGAAGAAGAACAAGAAGGAGATGAGACAACACCCAAAATCCTCCATCTTGTCCCCTATTCTCTCATATTAATAACTCTCATATTAAAATCCTAAAATTCTAGATTTTCCACCCTGTGACAAACTATTACTACTACTGCTATCTAGTTCACACCTGTATGCTCCAACTCCCAAAGCCTTGGCAATTTTTTCCCTGGGACAGAGGTTAAAAGCAGTGTTCTGCTGAGGATCAGAGCTTCCTAAAACAGACAAAGAAACATTCTCTGTTCCCTGGATTCCAGCACAAAATCTGTAAGAGCTCCTGAGAGAAAGAATGAGAGCATACATGTGTTTTTTCCCATTTTGATTTGTTTGGGAGGATTTGGCCTTTTGCAGCATAAAGGAAGTTCCTGTGCGGTGATGAGGTAGTGGAAGATGTGTGGACTTTCTTCTTGTTAGCTTTGTCACAAATGTGGTGACAAAAAGGAGACTTTTAAAATACAATACTTACTTTCCCCCCTTTTTCAAAGTTTTAGTATTTTTTTAGTTTTTGTACGCATGTGAGGAAGAACACAGCTGTGCCTTTGGCAGGTGGATGGCTCTGTGAGAGAGAGGCTTTTCTACACCTTCCTCTGTGGGCTGATCCTGTCTTACCCTGCTTGTAATACTCTTTTTAGGGAGCTCAGACTCTAAGCAAGGAAATTTTCCCTAAAAGCACCACCTAATGGATTATTCAGATGATTAGGTTTGTTTACATGTATTTAAAATTGATCCTGCATTTTTTGGTACTTGAGTTTAAGGAAAACAGTTTGGCCCTTTTAGTTCTTGAAAATAGTCTCTGCCTCTGCTAACACTGCTGTATTTCCTCGCCATGCTAATTGGTTTTGAGACAGAAAAGTTGAAGTAATCGCAGCTGCTTGGTCCAGTCAGTTGGTGTTTTTTAGTGTTGTTTCCTTTTCTTTTTCCTGAAGGAATATTCTGTATGCCAGGAATTCAGAGACCGTTTTAAGCTATACTTGACTTTGCAGTGCTCCTAGTACACTTTCCTTTGTCCTCAGAAGCACATTTTGTTGGAAGTTCTGCACCAGCTTTTCTGGTGTTAAACCATCTTCACCAAGGCCGAATTATCTCCCTTTGTAAGAGTGAACTGACCTTCTGACTCACTTTGTTCATTTGTGTAAGGGGAGGTTCTTCATATCGCTTGTCCTGATGAATGTATAAAAACACAGGATTTGCTATTACTGTGGGAAGAGCTGTATTTCAGTATTGCTGAATCAACCTAACCTTACTTTTATCACCTTAATTTATTGCTTTTTGGTAGTGCGGATGCAAAACTGTTCAAGATGTGTATTCTTGAAAGTGCTGGCTGCAGGTGAGTAAAGGTTATTAGTGGGATCTTAGCCTGTAGACATATCCCAGGATATTCTTGGCCTTCCTTGTTGCCAAGGCTACATGTTGGCTCATGTTTAGACCACTTTCTACCCAGAGTCCCCAACTCTGTTTCAGAAGTGTGCCCTCAGTAGACAGTGCCCAGTCTCTCCCAAGGATTAGTCCATCTCAGGTACAAGAATTTGTGTTTGTCCTTGCTTAATTCCATGAAATAGGGTGGCAGAAGTTTAGAGGTACATTTTTGGGATGAACTACCAGGCTATGTAGTTCAGGTTTTTATTGCAGTGGTTTAGGAACTTTTGGAGTTCTTCCTAAGTCATACCTGATTTTAAAGTGTTACTAGAAATTGCCACAGAATATACAAATAATCTTAAATGTATTTTCAGATCTTGATATGCTTTGTTAGTAAAATAGAGGAAGAGAAAAAGATGTGATTTTGTGTATGCTTAGTTTGCTTAGTTTGTGTATGCTTTGTGTATGCTTAGTTTATGTGTTACTGCTTCACAGAATCACAGGATCCACAGAATGATGGAGTGGTTTGGGTTGGAAAGGATCTCAAAGATTGTCTGCTTCCAGCCCCCTGTTGTGGGCAGGGACATCCTCTACTAGGTCAGGTTTCTCAAAGCCCCATCCTGGCCTTGGAAATTGCAGGAATAGGGCATCCATAACTTCTCTGGGCAACCTGTGCCAGTGCCTCACCACCCTCACAGTGAATTTCTTCCTTACATCTAATCTAAACCTGTCCTCTTTCAGTCTAAAGCCACTACCCCCTGTTCTACATGTTCTTGTAAAAAGTCACTCTCTTGCTTTCTTTTAGGCCTTCTTCAGGTACTTGAAGTCTGCTAGAAGGTCACAGAATCACCGAATAAATTATGTTGGAAGGGACCAACCACAATGGATCCTGTGTTCCAGCCTCCCTGCTGAAGCAGGAATGTCCTGGAGCACATGGCACAGGATTGTGTCCAGGCAGTTCTTAAATTATCTCCAGTGAGGGAGACTCCACAACCTCTCTGGGCAGTTTCTTTCAGTGCTCAGTCAGCCAGAGTAAAGTTCTTCCTCATGTTCTGGTGGAATTTCCTGTGCATCAGTTTGTGCCCATTGCCTCTTGTCCTACTGCTTGGCACCTTTGAGAAGAGCCTGGTCCATTGTCTTGATACTTCTCTTCAGATTCTGATAGACATTGATGAGGTCACCTCTCACTTGTCTCTAACCTCGAGGCTGAACAGGCCCAGCTCCCTCAGCCTGTCCAGCACTCGGGGGTATTGGCCACTCTTCCCAGCTTTGTATCATCAGTGAATTTGCTGAGGTGGCATCTGCCCCTTCATCCCAGTCATGGATGAGTAAGTTAAACAGTACAGCATTGAACCTAGAGGGACACCACTGGGACTCCAGGCCACTCGGCCTCCAACTAGACCCTGTGCCACTGAGTTTAACCCTCTGGGATCTGTTGTTCAGTCAGTTCTTGATCCACCTCACTGTCCACTCATCCAGCCCACGTCCCTGAGTTTGTCTGAGGAAATCTACTGAAGTCGAAGTAGACAATATCCACTGCTCTCCCCTCATCCATCCAGGTGGTGGTTTCATTAAAGATGGCAATCAGGTTGGTCAAGGAGGATTTAACTGAGTGAATCCATGCTGACTATTCCTGATCACCCATGTGGATAGCCTTCTGAATTAGGTGCTCCATCACCTTTCCAGGGATCAAGGTGAGGCTGACCGGCTGGTAGTTCCTTGGGTTCTCAATCTTTCCCCTGCTGACATTTGCTGTCTTCCATTGTGAGGAGCCTTGCTCTCTCAGCACTCGTAGATGCATCCCATCAGGATGTATGGACTTGTGGATGTCAAGTTTGCCTAGGTGGTCTCTACCCCTATGTTCCTTGATGAAGGGAACGTCTTCACTCCAGAACTCCTTTACCTTGGTCTCCTGGGTCAGAGAATCCTGAGGACTGGTCTTGTCAGTGAAGACAGAAGCAAAGAAGACATTCAGTGAAATGTCTTCTTCTGGCTTCTCTTCATTCTCTGCTAGCAGGGTCCCTCCCTCCATTTAGCAACAGGACTACATAATTCTTATTTTTATTTTTCTTTTGTTATTGATGTATTTGAAGTCCTTCTTGTTGTCTTTGACATCCTTGGCCAATTCCAGATGGGCCTTGGCTTTCCTTGTGTCATTTCTACTTACTTTAACAGCCTCCCTGTATTCATTACAAACAACCAGATCCTGCTTCCATCTCCTGTGTATTTCCTGCTTACTCTTGATTAATGACAGGAGTTCCTTGTTTATCCATGCAGGTCCCTAGCCCCATTTGCCCAATTTCTTGCTCATCAGGATGCATCATTCTTGAGCGTGGAGGAACACCAACTGTCTTTGACCCCTATTTCCTGCAAAGCCTGTTCCCATGGGATTCTTTCAATAAGATTCCGAAATTTCGTGGTTACAATCTTACTTGCTACTCTTCTTCCTCCTCACCAGATACTGAACTTCACAATCTCATTGTCACTGCAGCCAAGGCTTCCTTCCAAGCCACTGCAACCTTCAACAGTGTGGGAGGCTTTTTTGCTGTTTTTTCCCCCACACGCTGCTGGGAACCTACCCCCTGGGCCCTTGAAGGAGGTTCCCTCCATGAGTTCTTTGCCAGGGATGAAAAATGAGCGAGACTCACTGATTCTCTTCAGTTGTTGTTTATTCTTTTCTTATCTTGAGGTTGATATACTGTCCACACCAGACTCAGCACCACAGAAGCAAGGCACAAAATGGAGCCTCGAGTTCCCAAAATCAAGGCCTTTTAAAGATATTTGACCCAATTACTTTTTAACACGTATCTTGTTTTTACTTTACTACCAATGACTCCTACTGATCTAGACACGTAACAATTATGCTGCTACCATCCCTAACCAATGACTTTGTGCCACCAATGCTACAGAAAATGAAGAAGAAGAAGGAACAAGAAGGAAAGGAAACCACACGCCAAATCCTCCATCTTGCCTTCCATTCACTCTCATACTAAAATCCTAAAAATCCTAAATTCTTCACCCTGTGATAGATTCCTACTACTACTGCTACATACCTAGTTCACACTTGTGTTCTCCAACTCATCCCAAAGCCTTAGCAATTATTTCCCTGGGACAAAGGTTAAAAACAGTGTCTGACTGGGGGTCAGGGCTCCCTAATACAGGCAGGGAAATATTCCCTGTGCCCTGGATTCCAACAAACAGGGCCTTCCCTACTTGTTAGTATGAGATTGAGTGGCACAACATTCCTTGTGAGATCCCCCACTACCTGTGACAGGCATTTGTCATCAATGCTTTCCAGGGGTCTCGTGGACTGTTCTGTGCTTTGCTATGCTGTTTCTCCAGCAGTTGTCAGGGTAGCTAAAGTACCCCACAAGAACCAGGGCCTGTGACTTTGAGGCTACTTCCAGCTGTCTGTAGAAGGCCTCATTTGCTTCCTCCTCCTGATCAGGTGGCCTGTAGGAAACACCCGAGAGTCTTCTCTTCTCCAGGCTGAAGAATTCCAACTCACTCAGCCTGTCCTCACAGTGAATGTGCTCCAGCCCTCCTCTGGACTCAATTCAGGAGGTCCATGTACTTCTGGTGCTGGGCAGTTTCTTTCAGTGCTCAGCTGGGAGCACCAGAGCTGAATGCAGCACTGCAGGTGGGGTTTCACAAGAACTGAGCAGATAGGGAGTATCACTTCCCTCTTCTCCTGGTCACACTGCTTTGGATGCAGTCCAGGATACGATTGGCTTTCTGGGCTTCAAGTACCAGGTCTTATATAGCCCATCAACAGCCCCAGTTCATTCTTCTCAGGACTTTTCTCAATCCAGTCTCCACCCAGACTGTACCTGTGCTTGAGATTGCCCTGACCCATGTACAAGTGCTTTACACTTAGCCTTGTTGAGCTTGATGAGGTTTGCACAGCTCCCCATCTCAAGCCTGTCATGTTCCCTCTGGATGTCATCCCTTCCCTCTGATGTCTTGACTGCACACAGCCTGGTGTCATCAGCAAAATTCCTGAGGGTGTGCTCAATCCCACTGTCCATGTCCCTGACAGAGATGTTAGACAACAGTGGTCCCAAAACCAACATCTGAGGAACACCACAACCACTGGTCTCCGCTTGGACCTGAGTTTTGACTGCAACTCTTTGACTGCAACCATCCAGCCAATTCCCTATCTACTGAGTGGTCCATCTCAAATCCATGTCTCTCCAATCTAGAGACAAGGACCATGTCAGATGTTTTGCACAAGTCCAAGTACGTGAAATCAGTTGTTCTTTCCTCATCTATGACAGTGTAATCCAATCATAGGCGGCCAGATTCGTCAGGCATAATTTGCCCTTTGTGAAGCCATGTTGGCTGTCACTCATCACCTCCTTATATTCCATGTACATTAGCACAGTTTCCAGGAAGAGCTCCATTGTCTTGGTGGGCACAGAGGTGAGAATGACTGGCCTGTAGTCTTACTTTTCTTCCCCCTTTTTTAAAATGGAGGTTATGATTCCCCTTTTCCAGTCAATGGGAACTTCACCAGACTGCCACAACTTCTCAAATGTGGTGGATAGTGGCTGGATGCATCTCATCAGGTTCCATGGACTTCTGCACCATTAGGTCCTATGGACTTGTGCACCTTCAGTTCCTGAGGATGGTTGCAAACCTGATCTTGTCCTACAGTGGGTGGTTTCTCTCTCAACCTTTGCTCAGAAGAAAAATACTCCAGTCCCCTAACCATAACCCTGCAGTCTACAGCTTTCGCACAAGTTGAAATGGGTAAGTGTTGATCTCTTTTCTCTGCTGAGCAGTGATATGACATGGGAAATGGGCATGAAGATGTGTTTCCTGAATATCAGGAAAATGTTACTCACTCTGAGGGTGGTTGGGCACTGGAATAAGCTCCCCAGAGAAGTGGTCACAGCACCAAGCCTGGCAGAATTCAAGAAGTGTTTGAACAGTGCTCTCAGTCATATGGAGTGATTTTGGGGATTATCCTGTGCGGAGGCAGGAGTTGGACTCTACTTGTGGCTTCCTTCCAATTCAGGATATTCTGTGATCCTATGATGATCTTCGTAGTCCTTCACTGGACCCTCTCCAGTAGTTCCATGTCTTTCTTAGCCTTCTGCAACTTGAGCAGTGTAGCTGGAGCACTTGCCAGTAAAAACTGAGGCATAAAACTCATAGAATACCCCAGTCTTCTGCATGTCCTGGGTAACCACATCTCCTGTTTCCTTCCAGACAGGGACCTCATTTTCCCATCTTGCTTTTATCACCAACATACCTGTAGAAGCTTTTCTTGTTGTCCTTGATGTCTCTGGTGAGGTTTAATTTTATCATGGCTTTAGCTTCCTTAGCCTTATCCCTGGCTTCTCAGACATTCTCTGTGTATTCCTCCCAAGCTACCTGTCCTTGCTTCTGCCCTTTGGTTTATGTCTGCCCACAAGCTCCTTGTACATCCATGCAGGCCTGCATTTCTGCTTGACTTCCTTGTTGTTGGGATGCATCATACTGAGCTTGGAGGAGGTGATCCTTGAATATTAGTGAGTTTTCTTGGGCCTTTCTTCCATCCCAGGCTTTATGCCATGGTTACTTCACCAAACAGATCCCTGAAGAGTTTGAAATCTACCCTCATGTAGTCCAGGGTTTGTGCCTTTTCTTAGTGCCTTCATGGTTGGAGTGATGTCTAGAATGCTGCGTTTGTAGCCAAGCAGAAGTGGCCTGGTAGTGAAGTGTTATCCATGTGCATATAATCCCTTACAAGCTACGTTTTTGCCATTCCAGCCACCAGTACTAATCATGAATATTGTTTTGATGTTTTTGGCTCTGTACCTTTCTTACATTTTACATCAATTATTTCTATAGGTATTGCCAGGCATCTGAAGTGGTTGACTAAGACGTGAGGATTTGAAACAGTGGTGAGTAAATGAAATTCTGGTCATATTTTCTGTGTTTTTCACATGCTGTCTGACTCTGAAGCTTTACTACTGTATGAAGGATGAAAGATGTTCAGTAGTTTATAGCTTTCGAATATTTTCTTCTGAGCACCAAGTTCCCGTTCAGTGCATTCAGACAACTTTTTTAAGCAGCAATTTTAAGAAGGAGAGGAGCTAGTCTTATTGGCTGCTCTTGATAAGTAAAGCCTCTCCTGATATCACCCTGACTCTGAAAAAACTTTAATAGTTCAACCTGTACTTATTGAAGTGGTAACTTGACCCATTGTATTAAAATAATGATGCCTGAATTGGCTTTTCAGAATAATGCGATTTTATACATTTAACAATTATAAAATGAGATATCATTCTGGAATACATCATTATAGAATATCATTCTAGAAACCTGAAGTAAGTTGATAAATTGCTGCAAGCTGAATTTTTTCTTTCTTTAAACTGCAATCTTTGTTTGTAGTTTTTAACTCCGCCTCTGCAAACTGTGGTATCCTTTGTAAAGTTAAATTATTTTCCTGTTCCCTTATGCTTATTGCTGATTCTTCGCATTATGTGTGCCAAATACGTATAATTTTGTTTAGAGAGGAGTGCAAGAAGGATCTAAGGAAGACCTTTAAAAATTTCAAATACTTTAAAAAGTGAGTTTTGTAATCTTTTTATAAATACATTATTTGTACTTCCCTGTCTGTAGGTGTAGGCTGTCAAAGAGAGCCTTATAAACACACAGATAAAATCAGTGTTACTTGTACTTAGTAATCATATAACAGAAGAGAATCATAGAATCATTAATATTGGAAAAGACCTTCAGGATCATTGAGTCCAACCCTTGACCAAACGCCACTATATCAGCTAAGGACACGAAGTGCCACATTCAGTTGTTTCTTGAACGCTTCCAGGATGGTGACTACCACGTTCCTGTGGAACTTGTTGCAATGCTTAACCACCTTTTAAGTGAAAAAATCCTTCCTGATGTCCAACCTGAACCTTCCTTTGGTGCAGTTTGAAGCCATTTCCTCTTGTCCTGTTGCTGGCTGCCTGAGAAAGGAGGCCAATGGAAGACGAGTAAAATAATATTTCCAAAAACCAACTGCATTTTCTTGCCAAGAGATAGTTGTTTGGAATAATGTAATGTTTCTAGTTCTCTGGTTTCCATAGTAGAGCCAATTTATGTGAAATATTTCATATTTAAGGGATTTTGTTTTATTTCAGTGCTGTTGGCAGCAAATGTTTAGAACCCATGTATTTTGTTTCATGTGCTGTTGACTGTAGTGACCAATGCAGTGAGAAACGTTTGCCTTGCTTTTTTATTATTTTTTGCTTTAATGGCCTCTGAAAAGTTCTTCATTTCAAAAATTAGCCTTAAGTTACAACCTTGAAGGAATCTATCTGTTTAGAATATTTGCATACATGTAGGACTGTATTACTATGTCCTCTCTATTTCTGCTAGTATTTTACTAGAAAAAGTAGATAAATGAATTTGAAGTTTGTCAGTTGGTTCTGGATAATTCTTTTTTGCCTACATTTTAATCTGCCCCTGTGCTCCCATCCTCCACTGCCTGACAATTATCAGGACTAAACTGCTGTATCCATGTTATCATCAGTGCACAGACTGAATGAAAGCATTCTAGACATTTCATATATCTTTATTCAACAAAAAAATACAGGTATTCTTTTCTTCAAGTTTGATGCTGTTTAAGAATGTCCTACTTAAGAATTGAAGAGACTCTTATTAAATTAGAGTTGCTTTTTGGGTAGTTTTACTGATAATATGACTTACTTTATAATAATGTGCCTCAGACCAGCTAAGAGGGGTGTCCTATGACACTTAACAACAGAAAGAAACACTAGCATGTGCATTAATAACCAAACTTAAAAAACAACTTGAGTGACTGTTAGCAGCAGCAGGTAGGAAACCAGTGTACAGGGTTAAGTGTAGTGGTGGTGATAACATTGCACAACTGGTAAGATTAACTCTGTGAAAAGAAAATTGAAATGATAACTTTTCCTTCATAACAAAATATGTAAATAGTATCATCTCTCTCTAGAACACAGCAAAGTCAAGTTGTCTGTGCTTTATTCAAAGGCATTGCATAATTTGTCTTGGGGAAACATTTGAAAATAGTTAAGCCCTTATTTGCATAAAAATCTTCAGTTGTAGCAAAATAATTAGTAAGATTGTAACTGGAAGCAATAAATAAAAAACTAAGATAAAACTTCAAAGGATCAAATTACCTTTTGCTAGTATCTTAAAAAAATCTTTGGTATTTTGCTTACTCTTTTGAGCATTTACATAGTTCCTCACTTGTGTATGCTCCTTTTGTTGCAATATAAGTAGGATAGAAGCTTATAGCACCTTTTCTAATAAACATAGTGGTTAGACTGAAATTGTATTAAGCAAGAAAGCAGCAGTTATTTTTGTTTTCCAGATAATATTAGCCAAGAAGTGATTGCTTAGTTCAGGGGTGCTAAGATCCTTCCAGGACCTCACATCACAGCAGATGGTAGTCTACACTCCAGTGAGATGACTCAGCAAAAGTAGATGCTGTGGTAGATGCTGGTGCTGGACATCTCTGAAAAACAGATGTTAATGTGCTTGGGGAGTGTTAGCCTCAAAACTCAGATAGGTGATAGTGAGATCGTTGAAGATGTGAAGGTTTGGTCCTTTCTTTTAATAGCTGAAGTTTCACCAGCAACTGGTATTTTTGACAGAGGATGATAAAAAGGTGCAGTTCTTGCACCGTGGACTTCTGTCAGTGCAGCTACTCTGGAACCTGGCAGCTTATGTGACATATTCTTATGTGTTACATTAAAATATATGTTTTGACTAGCTAGTCCTGTTCCTATTCAGGCAATATACTTGAATATATTATATTCAAGTATATAGGTGAATATACTTACCTGACTTTCCTAGATTAGATCCTTGGAGGGCTTTGGCCTTGGGAATAACTGGGAGAAATCAAGATGAAGGAAAGCAAGCAGAGTGTATTTCTTCAGGTCTTTCCTTGTGGTGTGATAACCATCAGAGGAAGAAAAGCTGTGGTTTGCTCAAGATGTTCTGTGTGCTGAAGTTTGCTGTGTGATGGTATTTTGTGACTTCAGGAATGATATTTTGTGTTTCTGATTAAGTCCTGCCATATCTTAAGCCTGAAATAGAAAACTTGTTGATAGTTTTGAAGTGACTAAAGGGTCTCCCGCTGTGTGTTAAATCCACGTAGTTAGCAGCAGAATACAGATGGGGACAGGGAATTGATTTTGGGGATTTGTGTTTGTTTTGGGATATATGGTTCTGTTTATATGAGTACAGTTTTGTACTATGTACATAACAGCACAGAGACAGAGTGGGTTTTTACTTTTAGAAGCAAAAAATAGAGATGTGACCAATGTTGCTTTATTGATTTGCATTTATTAATAGACAGATTAAATAGGAAGCTATACTGCTTTTCCTCTTTGAACCATCTCCTTTGTGTGTCTCTGCTTTGCCTTTTCTTTTTTATTTTTCATGTAGTTCATCTTGGTTTACTCCTATGGAAAATTTTGGGTTGATCTAAAAGTACTAATACCAAATTGTATCTCACTCCTATTTAATAGAAACAAAAATAAAAGTGCATTTTTTTCAATTTTCTTTCCTTTTGTCTGTCATTAGAGGAGAGAAAGGACATGTTACTGAGTCAGAAAAATATTATGGTTTCAAGTTCTTTCCTTTAGAAGGTACTGGGAACTTTCAGATCATGTAAACCACATTGAACTGATAATTTGCTTATGGAGTAGCAAATACAATGGTTCATTTTGCGTTTTTATTTCTAGTGTGGTTCTTGACATAGAGATGCCATACCACAAGCAGTGAGTAAATAACAATTGCTGCTACAGGAAGAAGTGTGATGTAGTGCATAGACCTGCCTGTCCCAACTCTTATATTTGACTTTTGCCTCTGTTATTAACCTGCTAAGTGATATTAAGAAAGGTAATGAATTTCTTACTCCTCTTGTCGACTTAGATTGCAAGGCCTTTTGTCCACGTATTGAGCTTCAGTTCTTGTCACTGTGCTTTGGTGCCCTGTGGAGTCATTTATTTGCTATAGTATTACAATTTTTCCTTGCAGAGTTTCTCAGAAACTCACTGCATTATGTGGAATCCTGAAGACATTTGAATATTTATTCTGCAAGAAGAAAGCTAGTAATGCTTTCCAGAGCATGGTTTAATATTGCATTTGGTCTTGTGCAACTGCAGGCTGATGCCAAAAAGGATACTTCAGCCTGTTCTTTCCCTCTGTTGCATCAGCCCCCAGTCCCAAGGTGAGTTCAAGGTAAGCATCTGATTCAGAAAAAAAAAAAAACCCTAACTGCCTGGGAAGGAAAACTGAATCAGGAAACCATGCTGGCCTGGCTTGTCCTGTGGATGAGAAATTACTAGATGCAACAAAAGGGACAAAGACACAATAAGCAGCTGGAAGTAGGTGGGGAGAGTAAGACTGTTTCTTTCAGCAGCAGGTAATAAATATACCAGATGAGACATAGCATGGAAACCTGGGCTTATTAAGAGCTGCATTTTACAACCGTATTTTGAATGCAACAGAAGAATGTCTTGCAGTGGTTGTGACAGCCCAGCTACAGTTCTGATGATGTTAGCTGCTGATACTAGATGCTCTTCACTGGGAGTATTTTTTCCTAATACAACTTTATAATTGTTTTTCTTTCCTAAAGTAACAGTTATCTTTGTTATCTGCATTACAACTTTAGGCGTATTTCTGATGCCTAAATATAACCTTTTATTTAATTTTAGTTTAAACTGAAGTCCGCTTAACCCTGCAAATTGGGTGACTGGAGCGGCTCTTGATTTGTGTTTCTATAGACCTTATATTCATAATTTCCCCTTTAAACTCTGTCAAGAAACTTGATTCATCCTTGAAAATTACTTGTGTAATTGGAGTTGACTCTTTGAAGGGCATTTTTCACTCACTGCCCTTTCCCTTAAAAATGTATACAACAGATTAGATTGGTTTCTTTGATCTTGCTTTCTTTGTGAGCCTCATGTAATAAGATCCTGTGTTGAAGGACCTGTCTTCCCCACTCACCATAAGTTTCCATGAAACAAAAAAAGGGGTGAACAGGACTGAGGAAGGGAGACATGAAATATTAATATGATATTGGAAAATGCAGGGACTAACTTCAGTCGAGGAGCCTTTACACATGCTTGTGAGGACATTGATGTTTCCCATCCACTGCATTCATGGGTGAGGTTGCTGAGTGAATTCAGCTAAGCAGGAGGAACAACAGCTCAGCAGCAAAAAAATCAAATATGCCTCTGAGAATGCTGCAGCCCAACAGGGACCCTGGCTTCAGGCTGTCTGTGAAACTGACCTAGCCAATGATGTTGCTGAAATTTCACATCTGTTATTTCTTACTGCCCACTTCTTTGGCAACAGCCAGTCTTCATTTTTTCCATTATAGGCAGCTGCTGGAACTTGAGCTTATTTTCAGATGTGCTAAATAGACTACGTTTTACCTTTCTTCCTTCCCCCCCTGCCCTCTTTCTTCTACCACATACTGCAGCATACTGACTTGTTTCCAAAGTGTAGGGTCTGTGAGTTGCATGCTCAACATGTGTCTGAAGATAAGCAGATGTGTTACCCTTGGGCATGCAAAAAAAATTTTTTTTTAAAAACAGGACCATAATGATGTCTGGGAAAAGGGATATTCTTAAAAAGAAACTGTCAGTGAAAGGAGAAATCTATATACATTGTGACAGAACTCACCAACATTTTCATTGAAACCTGCTTTCAACCCTGGCTGACTAGACTTACTTTATGAAGAAAGTAAGTGCACAGAGCTCAATGGTGGAGCCAAGTACTTTATTACCAACTAGAACTAAGCTGCTTGAAATAAAGAATTCCTTTTGCATTTCTTGAGGCTGTCTTACCATTTTTCTTCAATGTCCCGTACAGGAATTCTCTTACGTCCTTCTGGCTCTTTCTAGCTTAAACTATTGGAGCTGTTAGGTTACTTCTCAAAGCTATTAAATGAAGTAAGGTATTACAGCCTCTAAGCAAGATGGAAAATAACCTGTTGATGGCTGTTCAAATTCGTGCATCTAAAATTGCGGAATTGAAGCGTAATAATACAATATATTTTCCCCAAATAATTTATAGAGGCAGACTATGGAAAAAGTATTCAACGATAGTTACAAACTGAGAACTGGCCAGCCAGATGAGCAAAGGTTGCTGGCTGAACTTGTTATGAATACCAGGAAACCACCAGAATTCCTTCACTGATTTTTAAATCGGCATGAGATAATAGAGATGTGATTTAAGCGAGGATGTCTACTAATACATGTAGTAAGATGTCCCTGACAGTTGAGTGCTGTGATCTGATCATGCTGCTGCAGTTCTGCGTAGGGGCAGGGCTTCTCTCAGAGCAGTAGTCACAGATCCCTGCTAGGTAGTGCAGAAGGACTTGAGACAAGGACTATACAACAGTGAGAGAATATTACCAACTTTCAGTGCCACGGAATGGATGGGAGGAGGTGAGGTAAAATACCTGACCCGAAGGTGGGTCAATCTTATGCTACATATGCCTCCTAAAATACTTCAAGATGCCCATGAAAAATGCCTTTAAAATAAGTTTTATTGTTTCAAAATATTAAATGTTATTCTTATGAAATATAGTTTAAAAGCCTGATAAAATTCTGAATGGCTATAATTGAAAAAAATTGCTGTACCAAATGTAGGCTGATTATTTTCTCTGGTTTTGCACTTTTTATATCTCTTTAAATCTGTTTTTTCCCTAAAGCAAAGTAGTTTTGTCTACTTGTAGAAGGTTGCCATTGTCCTTTACCAGATGGTTTTCTAATCCACTTCTTACAGAAATCATGCAGGAAGATAAATATTTCCATAAAGATTCTTTTGGGGGTAAACTTTAATGCAGTAGACAGTGAAAAAAATTATAATCT
Organism: Leptocoma aspasia; assembly: GCA_013399835.1. Classification (NCBI taxonomy): domain Eukaryota; kingdom Metazoa; phylum Chordata; class Aves; order Passeriformes; family Nectariniidae; genus Leptocoma; species Leptocoma aspasia. The sequence goes on along the minus strand of VXAX01000912.1, from coordinate 112,538 downwards.
CTAAAGATTTATGGATTTTATTAAATGAGGGAAAAATCTTTCCCTGCAGATAATTTTTTTTTCATGTATTGGAAAAGTTGAATCTGAGAAGAACAAAAAGAAATTCTAAATTAGGGAGGTTGAAAACATCCCTTGAAATCCAACTAGTTTTCCAGATTGTGCTGAGCATATTTCTCTCTTGAAATTGGCTACTGTTATTCATATTTCTTCCTGAAACTGTCAAATCCAATAGACGTATGATAATAAAATACTCTTGCATGGGCATATGTAAAGACAACATTATATTTAATGCAATTAAAGCATTTTCTCCCTGGCTTTCTTACGGATGGTTATCAAGTTCTTTTTATTTGTTACTATATTTTTTTTAATTATTGTTTTTCTGGCAGCTGGGGCAACTCTACCTCAGAGTTACTTCTAGCATACTAAGGCTGTGTAATGTAGAGGGGATGCTGCTTTGTCTACGTGTGAAATAATCTAAGAAAATCAAAAGAAAGTAGACCAGATGCCATGACTCTCACTTGGGAAGCCTTTATCCCATTTATTTTTACTTATTTTAATCACCAATCTATGTGTATAGTTCCTTCTTATTAAAGGAAATCCATGAACAGTAATAGCACACTAATTTGTGGTACATTTCAGCGAATTATTTCAAAAATTCATCACTTCTGTTTTAGGATGGTGCTCAACTAACAGTGATAAGATAGGAATTAGGATTAGCTGTGCAAAATCGTATTTCTTAGCATGTTTTGTGAGAGTCTGAAAGACTGCTATGTTCTTTTTTCCAAATGTGTCTAGAGGCACAGCTCAAAATATTAAACCTATGGAAAGCCTGTCAGAAGGTTTCTGTGTTTCCAGGTATTTGAGTATCCTTGGAAGTAATCTGGTTACGTTAGCACACTTAATAATTTTACTTGTTAAAGCATCAAATAGCTGTAATACCATAAGCAACCTTCTAATGTTGCCTGAGTTCAATTCAAAATGACTAAATTATTATATGTTTGAAGTGTATTGCAATCATCAGAGAAAAGAAATTGTTTCTTGGCTGAGGTTATGGAATGTAGTAATTGTCTGTAGTTGTGATGGTCTAAGGAAACATCCAGAAACGGGGAGGAAAAAGGGTTTTCAGATACATAGATCGTCTTCAATAATATTCTGGAAAAGCAAAAAGTTTCTGTGTTCACTTCTGAGTACCAAGTCTCAACTTCTCTGTTAAAAGCATTTCTGTTTTTAAAGGTTGACTTTGTGGGGTTTCACAAAGGTTGATGAAAATCAAAGGAACAGATTAAGAAAGGGATGAATAGCAAGCAAAAGAGTTAAAAAAATAAAAGCCAGTGGCTAGAGAGCAAAGAAACAAAGGTTGAAAGCTTAATTCTCTGTCTCCCACAAAGTAAATAGCAGTTGTTCTTCCCACACCCTAAGATGGGAGCTAGTAAACTTCCAGATGTCCAAGTGTGAGGCACATAAAGTGTTAGACTGTTGTAGGAGCTTCTGAAGAACTTCTGAGGGTTGTGATGGTGTCACCTCAATTCGGCATTGTGCCCAGCTGCTTTGGGCTTAATACTAGAGTAGAAAGTATAGCAGAGAGCACAGAGCAAAAACACTTTTGAGAAGGGTTTTGTTAAGTCATTTTAAAACTAGACTTTAGAAAGGACAAGAAATAAGCCTTATTAATCTGGTACACTGCAAGAAAACTGCAGGGCTCACTTGCTTTCTCAGAGTGTAAGATGTTTGTGCTTAGACATCTGCAAAACTTATGACAAAATTTTTATTCCTTTTCTTCTGTAGCCTAATGATACTGAGTATATTACAGCTCCTGCTCTGCAAGCCTTTATTCACATTGCTTAGATGTATGAAAATTCCTTTTGAGGGTGACAGTCTGCTGTGAGTACACAGAGATGTTCTTAAGTGTCTAGAAAGGGGACCAGGGCTGATACTGAGCTGGCTATTAGTTCCATTTTCACTTCTTCTTACAGGGAAAAAAAAGTTATTTCTACTTGAAATACACTCCTTGAAATACACTGAAGTGTTCTCCATAAGTAAAGAGCTCAGTTTCTTCAGCTGTTACATTACTTACCTTTTGAAAAAGTATTTTGAATCTAAACAAAGACTTTTATTCCATTTTTTTTCCTTCTTATTACAGGCTAACCAAAATTTGTCAGCTTCATAATAGGTCATGCAAAAATCCTGGTTACTCTTTGAATGAGTTCTTCAATCCATCTTTGCCATGGCTAGTCATCCCTTTTGCTAACTTTGTTGTATTTGATGACTAGAGAAATGAGGCAGCCTTTGTCCCCCTTTGTGACTGCTGTTGTGACAGAGCAGCTAATCAGTACTTTGAGCTCAGCCCACTTGCTGAGGCCATCAGCTTCATCTGAGGCTTGTTCTTGTTCTCACGGTTTAGTAGCTGAATTTTGGTGAGAGCCCTTGAGTAAGATGCAGTCCATTTGTTCTGTTAACAGCCCAGCTGTGGATATATAAAATCCCCTTTCCCTGTTGCTCCTTGCAACAACAGGTTTAATTGTTACGGGCTCCTAGGAACCAATTAGATTAACAGATGTTAAAGGAAGCCAGTTTCAGGTCTTGGTGCAAAACAGTAATTTGAGAAGCCTTGTGTAAGGGCTTGCTAACACCTAGGTGATGAGTGTCTGGGTTTGAGGCTGTGGGTGCCATGAAAATTGCATCACTTTTCTCCTGTTTGCTGAGGCCAGATGGGGATGTTTTTAAGGACAGCAGCCAGAGCACATTCTTACTTATTTTAGCAAATGACACCATATTCTAGAAGCTCATCCTTGGTTTTGTTGCAAATTTCCCATACTGCATTAAGCTCTGTTGAAACCTTACGTTCATGCTTGCTTGAATAAGTCTTGTGGAGAGAGTTTATTTTGGGGTCTTTTTGGTTTCCCATATTAAATAGCAAGTTAGTTAAAATACAAAATACCATAACAATTTGATGTGACAGAGATCTGTTCATCTACTTAATCCATTGCTGAATCAGAAATGTTTCCTGCTGGGTGCAACCTGAAAGAAAGTTTTAGTACTTTTTGTGTTGGGAATGAGGGCAGGAGAAATTTTTTTCCTTATTCCTCTACTGACTTAAGTTGATTTGGTCAGTGCAGCAATAGCAGAATCTGCTCCCAATGATGGTTCAGATTTACAGATGTTTATGTGGATATTGAAAGGCAATTTGTTTATGGCTTTTCAAAAACTTAGTAAGAGTTTCAAGGGTATTCAGAGGAGCTGAATTTTAAAATATAAAACTATGTCTTCACTTGCATGTTTTCTCTCTCACCTTCTGATTTACAAAGTGTTGATTCTTACATGCCCACTTGCACCTTGAACAGCATTTGAATGGTTTTGAAATCATAGAACAGAGTAAGAGCTTTTAGCAACCAAGGCCCAGTCAGTGTTGTTTACTTACTGATACTACTCATTAATTTTATTTGGTTGGTAGACAAAAAAATGACCCAACCGTAAGATTTAACTTCATCTATGTCCCTGCAGTTTTTGGCTTGTTCCGTCTTATGTGTGGGTGGAATGGCATACCAGTGCTATCAAAAGCTGTCCAATAAATAAGTACTTGTTTTTCTCTGTGAGGAAAAAAAATGGGAGTTCTTTCATTTGTGAAATTTTTACACATCAAAGAAGACACATTGGAATTCATTATGTGGATCTCCTTGCACATTCACTCAGAAATTACCTTTAGAAGATGAAAAGCGCTTTTGTAACTATGTCTTGGTTTTGTTTCACCAAAATTTGATACAAAATAGTCTGGCATGTGACCAAGGGTGTCGCCTGCATGCTTTATGTCTTGATGCATATGTAAACTGACAGATTCCTCTCTTTTTCAGCACAGTAATGAAATTGTAAAATGTAATTAAGGGCACCATGGTTGAGGCTCCTAAATGTGTGACTCAAGGAAAACACTAGATATGACTCATTATGAAATCACAAGAGCTGGAAATCATTTGAGCTCACTTGGTTTCGATAGGTATTGGCTATAGTTGCACATTTCTTTACAGGATCATGCTTGTAGCTTCAGCTAGCAGCATATTTTTGTGGTCTTATCCATGCTAATAAAAAAGAAATTAATAACACTGGAACTGTGCAGTGGTATTTTGAGGATGGGCCTTTGTTTTCTGTGCCAGCTGATGAAATAATAAATATTGATTTAAGTAATTATACCTATGCTTCACAAAGGGACTATATAAGTCTGGCTTCATATTTACAAAACATAATATATTAAATAATGTGACACAAAACTTTACAGTGTGATTCATTGGAAGCTAATGTATTATAAAACATAATGTATTTAATAACAGGCTCACATTCCAAAATAAGTCCGTAAAGCTGGACTTCCGATAGTCCTATGAATATTTACAATCTTATCCAACAGAAGCAGGAGTCAGAATAGCAGACTCTTGGGTGAAGAGAAAATGAGACCATTTTCCACTTGAATTTAATCTATAGATCAGTTCCATATTCTCAGATGTTTGTGTATGTTAGTCCCATTTCCTAACTGGCAAAGAGTGCAATGATGCAGTGTCTATTGTATAGGTCCAGCAATTTGCAGCATGCCTAAATCAGTGAGAATTATATGCAGTTATGTATTTTGTCAGATTTTCCAACCAGGGTGGCCTAATCCACCCAATTTTTTTACACATTTTTAAAATGTTGGCGATGTTTAAACTTGGAATAATCAACACAACTGTAAGAGTTGTTACATGATCCACCTGGATTTAATCATTGAAGTGAGAAACAGCTGTGGCTTTTTCAGGAGCTATTCATATGCTGTTTGTGTGCATGCAGTTACATTTGAACAAGGAAGAGTATCTCCATATCTCTAGTAACGCAGGTACACATCTTCAGTGTTCTCTGAAGGTGGGTGTAAAACTCCAGTTGGCTTCAGTGAGAGCTACTACACCTTTAACAGTGGAGTATATGTTGAAGCCTCATGCTAAAACAGTCCTCTAGAACTTCACAGAAATTTGAATGTTATTTGAAAAATCCTGCAAAAGGTTGTTCCTAGAACACTATTAAGTAGCTTTATTTCTTCCACCTCATTATATGAGACTTTTTTTTTCCAATTCTGGAGTCTATAAATCACAGAGTTAAAAGAGGCTCAGAGAGAAATGTTGCAGATAATAGCTGTGGATGTTTCAGAAGTCTTTGAGAAGAGGAGAGCAAGAGATAGAGAACAGTAGATAAAACACTGGACCTTTTGTCATTACGCAAATTATTTTTGGAACAAAAGCAGTGTTTGTCTTTGGGACATGAATGTATTAAGGTGGAAAAATCTGTTGAATCTTTTGTGAATGGCTCATATTCTCCTACTTTTAAATTTATAAATAGTTCGCAACTCACAGCCTAATTTGTTTAAATCCTTTGATTTGAGGATCAAGAAAAAGATCTAAGCAGACTGAACTCTGTCTCTCAAGGCCATAACAGTCTGGTATTTCTATGACATAGTCTAGAACAAAGCCTATTGATTAAAACATGTATCATTTGATCTAAATTTATTATAACAGAATAGATGGCTTTGCCATAGAAAAGTTATTTAAGCAGTGATGGAATGGAGTTGGTTTGCTGAAGTGTGATGAAGTACATGCTGCAGTAAGGAACATACTGTTTTAATTAAATAGATGCACAAGTCTTTACGATCTTATTATTCTGATCAGCTCTTGATAAAGATCTAGACAGAGTTTTGCAGTTGCTACAGCATTTTGCTGACTTGTGCACGATGGCTAACACAGTAAGGGTTCACAGCAGCTACACTGATTAACATACTGGCCTTATAATTTTCATTAAACAAGAGGCATTGTCCCAGATCATTATTACTACTTTTAGTTCTTAAATGTTAGCATTAGTATTACTTACGACTGGATAGTAGTTATATCTGTTAGTTATAGCTGAACAGAATTACCTCCTTTCTTCTTTTGAAAGGTAAATTGGACTGTGCCCCTTGGTTTCAAGGCAGAGCTCAGCTTGTGGTACAGAGCAATTCGTGGTAGGTGACTTGTCCTTTCTAAAGTAGAAAAGTCTAAGGGGAGCTATAGTTTTGCAGAAGGAAAAAAGAAAATCTCGAGATGCTAAATCACACAGACATTTGGTAAGTTGTATGCATTATATTGAATATTAGTGAATCAAGAGCAGATTCCAGTCCTTTCCTTTCTGAAAGCTTTCCTACAGCTATATGTAGAGAAAAGTATTCCATACTGCTTAACTTCTGCTTCTTTTCAGCCATTGTAGGAATACATTCCAGAATTTGCAGTGTTGTAGAAACTATAAATTATGTAGCTTCCGTCACTGCAGTATTCTACCACAATATTTTGTTTACCCATAGCTGCCACCTTTGAAATGCCGAGTTGCTTCATACAGTTCTTTGTTGTTCTAAGCTGACATTTGCATGTTATAAAAAATAATTAGTATTCAAACAATGGTCTTAGGTCTCAGAGACAATTTGTAATTCTTTATCTAAAGAGAGGGGGCTACTGTACTTTTAGTGAGAGCAACCATTTTGGTTGTGGTGATGTATGACTGAAATGGGGACAGTGAAGTTTGATCTGTAAGTTTTAAGATGTTCTTCCTGAAAGTGAGTGATGGGTTTGTTGTTTTTTCTTATCCCAGGGTTAATAAGGAAACACTAGTTCTTTGCAGAGTCTGTTTTTCTCAGCTTCAAAGTTTTACTGCTTTCTTTGTCACATTTTCAAGATGACTTTTAGCTCAGAAAGGGAAAGAAAATAGATGTGCAGAGCAGATGGGAGGCTGATGGATAAGCTCCTATAGCAACAGTTTGAATGTTGGTCAATAACAAGTGTATGCTATGCTTGTTTGGAAAAGGATATTAGGCCAAGACTGTTTTGAAATGTGCTTTTATCAAATCTCTTTCTAACTTAGTGAAGTGTTCTTCAGAATAGTTTGCAATTGTTTCAACTTGCCATTTGCCAGCTGATACTGCCTGATAACAAGCTAATGAAGAATTTTCTGTGAACCTTCTTAAAACTTGAAACTTTATGAAGTCAGTATTTTTCCTAGGTCTGTATTACAGACTTTGACAAGAATGGAGTTGTCGGCACAAACTAGAGAGATTAGTTTGCTCTGGAACAGCGAACAAAGCTGGACACATTTCATCCAGAAGTCTTGAGTTGTGTCCTTGTTCACTCATACTAGGTAAAGATTTTGAAAGTCTTGTCTGTGTTTGATGTAATTAACTCTTGTGATGAAGGAAAGTCCAAATGATTTCTCTTCCTCATATAGACTATGTCTTTTATCTGTAGTGCATAAGTGTTTCCTTGTTTGTTTTGCTTTGTTTTACATACTTTTGTGTACGGTTTTGGTTTGGGGGCATTTTTTCCCCCAATGCAAAATTAAAAAAAAAAAATTTCCAGGAAGAGACAATAACTGTCTAACAGACAAAAATACATTGCATATTAATGCTAAAAATCACTAGATATACTTTGAAAAAACCTTCTTGCTGTGTTGGTTAGAAAACTGGGTCATCCGTGTGTTTCATTACTGTGGCTTGATTTATATTGTCTAATTGCCGCTATATTTTCGGGGCTTTAGAAATGTTCATTCCATTAGGAAAAGCAGTAATTCTTTGTTTAAAGAAAAATTTCTGGCAGGAGGTAAAAAAGTCTGTATATACACACACCTGTTTTGTGTGTGTACATTCTTTGCAAAATTTTCACTGAAATATAAGTGCCTGTTGTATCATAATCAGAGGCTGTTGTGCGTTGCTGGTGAAAACAGTTTGAGTCCTTGAATAAGATGCAGCATACACTGAAGCTGGATTCCTCAGTACAGTCTCTTTTGTTTGGTTTTATTTTAATTAATTTCTTTTTTTAAGAAAGAGTGGCTGCACATTAATTCTTCAGTAGGAGTAGGAAAATATTTGATAAATTTGATAAAGGGACTTGGCAGAGTTTCATTTTAAAACATGGCTTGAAAATTTGAGGGTGTGAATCATGTCTTAGTTTATCTTTTTTGTTTAAATAACTTATTTGGAAAACAAACTAGATGAGTTTGCTTGAGGGAAGTGTAGGACAGGATGGACAGAAAAATTTTGGTCAAGTTTATGCTGGTGTGAATTTTCATTAGATTTTAGTGTGTTGAGTCTGTGTGCCATTTATACTGTCAGACTTTATGTATAATGCCTCCTCAGAGGTGATGGGCATTAATGTCAGGCCAAGCCCCTAGCTCCTGTTTTGGTGTGCTGATAACATATTGAACAGCACTAAGGAGGAGGCAATGCAGCAGTTTGACCAGTGCTGCTGAGCATCAAGGACTGTCTCTGGTACATGAAAGTGGTGATTTATGATCTGGGATCTTTTGCAGCACTTTTATTTGGTATGCTGTTGTTGTGCATATTTAGGTTAGGACAGCAAATCTATTTTGTGGTGTACAGTTCCTCTGCAGAAATCAGAAATAAAATTGTGAGAAAAGAGAGATTTTTAGATCATCTTATATCTGTAAACTTCCTGGTTGATTGTATTAATTTTGGACGAGACATCTGGAAATCCTGGCTCCAAATATGTTAAAACTCAGCAGGCAGCTATTAGTAAACATACCGAGGAACATCTGTAGCAGCTGCAGCATGACTTTCGGTGCCTCTCCTCAAGACCTAGCTTCAGTGACAACTTCTCTTACAATCTATCTACTAAGACTTTGATGTGAAAGTGAAGAGAAGCAGATGTAAGATACGATCCTTCTGAGTTACTAGTGGGTATTATAAAACAGAGATGCAAGTGGCTTAGCAGCTGTTTCCAGTTAGCCGTGACTTCTTGTGTAACTTGCTGGTGATGCTTTAATCCAGGCATGGAAGAGTATGGATTTCTCTTCCACTAACACAATTTAAATATTTGCAGAGGAAAAAAACAATTACACAGAGCATTATTCAGTAAGGTTGTGAGTCCCAAACATAGAGTCACACTGATCATCTTTCTTAAAAAAAAACTGAAAATTTTGTAAGGCTGGATGATTACATATGCTATCTTCATGATAATTTTCAGGCCATTAATATCTTCATATTCCAGTGATTCATCCACTTGAATGCTTTCTGTTTTCACTGTACATTCTCCCATCTTCACATAAAGCATAACATGTTTCCTCAATTTGCCTTGTTTTCCTCATTAGTTTTTCATAATTTTCCTTTGTTCTTCCAACGCTGGCCAAAATGGAGACATTTGCTTCTTTTATTTGTAGTTAAATGTTATGAATCTCAACAGTGGAAGGGAAGAACAACTAACAGGACAGGCAGGCTGAGTGACAGGGTGAGCTTCTGCAGCTGCTCCAGTCTGACAGCATTCACGCAGCGAGTTTTGCAAAAGGTCAGGTCTGCCAGTAGCAGCAAAGCTTTTGTTTGGAGGACAAGGTAGATGATTACAAATAACTGACACTTTTGGATAGAGATTGAGAAAGTTTATTGCTGATTTTCTAGAAGTTAATGAAGGATCTCTTAGAAAGAGGAGACAGTGCAGTGGAAGTTTGTTTCTTCCTAGAGATGTGTTGATAGTGAGACAGATGGGTATCTGTGACACAAAGTGTTTAGAGCATGGGTTGGGAAAACATTAACTACTTGCTTTGTCTTGCTACCATTGTGGTTCAGTGGTCCATTTTATGATTATACTGCTCGACCAAATACACCCCTACAGCAGCATATGATAACTTGTCTGGTCTTGTTTTTTTAAGGACCTCTGAACTGGATCTGCATTATTCTGCTTTAATTATTTGTTAAAATATTCTCATACTAGCTAATGAAGGAGGCAGTTTAAAGGTTTGATGAGCATGGGAAATCTCTTCCTTTTGTTAGGACTGACTTCTGGGCTTTAAATGCAATTTTCATCAACCCGTGAAACAGTGTAAGGAAAATTTAAATTAAACTTGCCTCCTTCATACTTAAATAGAAGCTTCCTACTTAAAACAGAAATCTGACTTCAGGCATCAGCTTCTTGTGTAAGGACTTATCTTTGACTTGCCAAAAGATTGTCTTAAAAGATATAAAAAGTTTTCCCTTGCTCTTAGGATAATAGCAACAACAATGACAAATGGAGAGCCTGTAGATTGCACTTTATGGGGGAGAGGTGAGTGACAGGGGAGGGAGAGGTAAATACAAGTATCCTTCCTTTTTTCTTTGCCAAATGTTATATTAACTCTATAGAAAGAAGCTAGACAGAAGTTGAGAAGTCTGAATTTAAATGACAATGAAACAGAACAGGAAAATCAATTCAACCCACACCTGAGAAGCTTAATTTTTTTTTTTTTGGGGAGGACAGCTACCAACAGAGTGAATTACTGTTGAGCTTAAAGGTCATTAAAAGTTTATTTTCAATTAGTAAGGTGTCTTGTAGCTGAATACAATTTACTACCCTAGAGAAGAAATTTTTTTCCAACTGCTGTACATATCTTTCCTATGTGATTTTCTTTTAACTGTGGAATTAGAGAGTATATTTTCTCTGTTCTGATGTAAGTAGTGCAGTACTCTTGGAATTGGATAAATTTTGGATATTATTTATAGATTTGTTTCAAATATTTGTCAGCTCTAGCTGCTGGCTGCAGTTGGAGAATAATGGATTGTTTTCATCTTTGTGAATGGTGTTTTTCAGAAAGCAGATGTTAGAAGCATTGAAATTCAACTTGCAGAGCTCCTCATAGCAAGAAGCACCTTTTCTCTCAAAAGGGTTGTTTGTGTTTTGGGGTGTTTTTTTAAGTAGCCCACAGTAATCTTTAATCCTGCAAGACAGGGATTAATTGCTGTGGACACAAAGCTCAGGGACATTTGTATATTTGTTATGTAAGTAAGGAGAATTGAAAAAAAAGCATATTCATATAGTCTACTATGTGAATAATGTTTGCATTACAAAAATGAAAGTAAAGAAGGATGTCTTGCTTTCTTTACTGTCAGAGGCTTCTATTAAGGAGAATGAGGTGGCTGGCTGAGAAAATATCCTAAATAGGGTGTGAAAACTTTGACTTTCACTTAGGATCTTACTCTGTTTGGGCATGCTAATGCATTAACTTGGGACTTTGGGTATCAAATGGCAGCTTAACCCACCTCAGAGCATTTCCCATATTTGTGCATTTACTATGCACACTTCTTGCCAATTACCTCTACCCTACGCAAGTCCTTTTATTGCTTTCAAGGTTTCTTTGCTAATTTAATTCTTTGGCCTCTGTTACACCATAAAAAGCCCTGAAGGGCTGAGTTTTGTCTTTTGCCTAGGTGACTAAAACAGGATTTGTCTTAGAGAACCTTAACATGTAGCTTAAGTAAGAGAATATTACATCAATAACTGCATTTTACCATTTTGGTACCCTATTTTCAATCTGCATGGCTATATCAGTGCTCAAAGCTTTTACAAAATCTACGTGGCAGTATAATTTATGATTAGACTTGAGGGGTGAAGGCTAACTCGGCAGTCTATTTCACATAAACAAGCGCTTAGAGTTGTGGGTTGAAAAGGCAATTTCTCTGGCACACAGGCAACGTAGGACATTTTCAAAGCCTAGACAAACTGAGACAATGCAAAAAAAAATCAAAGGAGGGAATATTTCATGCTCTGACTTGTAATTTTAATTGTTTTGGGGTTTTTGTTGTTCTCACATGCCAAGTTAGCAGCAAAAGCTTGCTATTCTTTTACCTACATTTTGAGGATCTTTTGTAATGCGTCTAAATCCAAGTTCCTGGAAAAAAAATGCTTGCTTTTGGACTGTCTGAACTCTTTTGGGAACATAATCTGCTTTCTTCTCTCAGCAGCATGGTGTAATAAGTGGGTCAAACCCAAATATATGTCAGATACTTCTCTGACAGGTTTGAAATCTAAAAAATGGCTGAATGTGCTCCTCCCTATAAAGTATTCTGGGGTGTGGGTTGAGTAGGTTAAATTCAACTTCAGGACTGACTATAAACTCTTACACAAGTTTCAAATCTATATTCAGTATTGTTAGATTTGGTTTATAACCTATTTTGTTAGTAATGAGTACCTTAATTTTCCCTATTAAGAACAGGAATACTTCTTTGTCTGACTGACCTGGACATTTCTCAAGAAAAGCATGGACCAAAAGGAACCTTCTGCTAAACTTGTGTGTCCTTCCCTCTCTGACCTCTAATTTCTCTGTTGAAATATGTTGCTGGGGAGTTACTTCCTTAGAATTTCAATTTTTTGGATCAGCCTTCTGGGCATATGGTTTAGAATATGGTAAGACTTCCAAACTACCCAGGAAGTATTTTCACAATAGCAAAATCTTGTCATGACAAAATGCATCTGCTAATGAGTAATTACTGCTGAAAATAAATGGCAGTTGAACTGAACATCTAATGAATAGATCATTACCATGTGGAAGTACAGCCATGTGACAAACACATCTCAAATCTCTGTTTTGTGCAAATAAGCAGTGAAATATCTACTTCGAAATCTTGAACTGAAGTAGTTTTTTCTCTTCCCCTTACTTCTCCATCTAAAACTTTCAAGGGACTTCAATTATTTCTCAGCTCACATTAACACAATGGAATTTTAGTTGAAAATAACTGGAAAAGTTAGTTCAGATGTTTTACAAATAAATTCTGAGTTTTGTCTCAAATAGATTTTTATTGTGTGTTTCACAACTCAGTTTATAAATAAACTCGCACAGTCTGCAATTTAATCAAGCCTAATCTTTCCCCAGCACCCACAGGAACTGCCAGTGATACAAACATTTGGGAATTCTAATTGTATATACAGTGTTACCTAAATCCTTTCATCTCTCTCAGAGAAATTCTTTCCTGTCTGTTGTCTGGAAACCAAATTACTGAAGTTAGTATCCAGTCTTCCTGAAGGGAAAAAGGAAAATGTAATTTTTTTTAAAATACAAATTTATTAATGCACTTATCTGGTAGAAGCTGAGTTTTGTTGCTTTCTTTACTGTGTGTCCTTACAGACATCTTACAGATGTACTTTATTTTTTCTATGTGATACACACTTGCAACAGTTTTTAAACTAAGTATTTCTGGCAGTTAGAATGTTTAAATATAAACGTTAACACTGATTATTTAAAACTCTGAGAGGACGTATTTTGTGTTCAGCATTAGTATACTCAACTCACATGAGTGAGTGTAAAGGTGTTTTTAATTAAGTATATAATATTAAAAGCACTCAGCACTTGACAGTCCAGAAAGAGACTCTAAAAAAAAATTCCATCTTCCAGGAGCCCAGAGAAGCCTCCACCAGAGGCCTCCTGTCACTAATCCTATGTTGGGAAGTAATATCTGATGTTCTGATTTCAAAAGCATCCTGCAATAAAATCAGTATATTGAAGATAAGAACAACAGGCTGGAAAAAAGTGGATTGCTGGAACTAGATAAGTAAACCAAGTGGAAGTTTGTTCTTTGAGAGCTTACTTGGACAGTGTGTGCATATGTAGTTTTTTTAATGTGCATGTGTAGCTGTAGTTCTGACTGTTGAGCTCCCATGAGGAAATGAGCTCTGAGACAGAACTTGGAGGATAGTCATGGTAGATGATGTCAGGAAGAGAGCTGAGGCCAAAAAAGCACTGAATGCAGCACAAGAATGTGATGCAATAATCTTTGATTCTTGCTGCAGACTGCTCAATGTGTGGTGGGGTTTTTGTTGTTTTTCCCTTCTTTCCCCAAGTGCACAAGTCTAACCTGTCAGCTGGTGTGATGAATGATGCTAGTCTGTAGCTGGAGTGTGGTGTGGCAAGCCCTTCCCCACTTCAGGACACTTCATGCTGCAGATCTGTGGTGCAGACCCAGCTCTGTCCAGAGGGACTGTGGGGCGGGGAGAGGCCAGAGCCAGATTTTTCTGTCTCTGCAATAAGGATTGATCTGCAGGGAATTATTTGGAAAGCTAAGTTGTGCACGTCTTTTGCGTGCTCAGGATAATCAGCAGCTTCACGATTACAGTTAGCATCCTTGCTCCTAGCCCATGGCATGAAGAGAGCTGTTCTTCCCAGGTCTCTCTGAAACTTTGGGGGGTCTTGCCTAGCACTCTCTGACAGGCATCTGGGGGACCACAGGCTTCTTGTGTGACTCATGCTGGCCACAGCAGCCCACCTGCTCAGTGTCAGAGCCAGACAAAGGCTGGGCTGTTCCGTGCAGGGGCAGAAGTGCTGCTCCTCAGGCCACTCACTGCTGTAATTTTCAAACACAAGTGTTGCAGCTGGGAGCTGGATCCTTTTTTGAGGTGGGTTTAAGTGCTTATTTATTTATTGTAACTGCAAGGATTGCCAGGATTTGGTGTTGTGGTGGGGTCAGCAAGCTGTTACATATGAAAAATAGAAAGAGAACTCTTCAGAACTTTGTCTGGAGTGTATTGTTTGAGTATGGGTGAAGTTGTAATGTGGGTAAAGGAGGAAGAACTTTTAATGAAAACAGAAGAATTATTTTTCTAGTTCTAATCTTGAAGTGGGTGGGCTGCCCCTGGATACAATTGGACCAGTGTGACTGAACTACAGAAAAATTAAGAGTGACTGCATAAAACTGTATTGTTTTCCAACCACATAGATATGAGCTAAACAATAAAGATGAGGTCTTTGTGGGTAATATACTGCACACCAGCAGTATAGTGAGTCACTGAAGCATTGCTAAAGTGAAATAATTCCAGCATGTGACTTGACTTGTGACTGTGAATGAAGACATATCAATAGTTTTGACATGTTTCCTGGAAGGAGCTTCTTTTTCTAGGGGCCCCAGTCAATGGGGAGATTTAAGCAATTGTTATGTCACACTGTAACTTTTGTAATAATGTCCTTCAGCTTGTCATGGTGAAGGCCTTTTTCTGAAAAGAAGGGGGAGGCCTTGCTTTTCTTCCCCCTGCTCCCTGGGGTGCGGTCCTGCTGCCTTCCTGCTGCCTGATGGGGTGCTTTTCATCTTCACTGGGAGTCAGTTCATCTTTAACCCTGAGAAAATGCCTGTGTGCTTCCTTCCTGGTTTTCTTTCCTACCCTTCTCTTCTGGATTAACTTTTTGCTGGGTTGTCAGATCCATGGAGGGATCCAGTGGTTACCAGAATGGTAAAGGGAAGGAAGAAAATGTGTCAGGGAATAGGAAGAAAAGGATCATGCTTGGTCTCCAAGGAGTCCCGGCTAGGCCGGCTCTGCTGTAGCATCTAATTCCACTCTTCACAATGTGTGTGTGGACATTGTAAAGTAGTGACTCAGATGCAGAACAAGGGACCTTTGAGAATGCTGTCATGCAGAGTTTTAAAATGTAAGGAAATGCCAGACTTGAGGGTACTTGTGCAAAATAACTCCTTACACTTCTGGGTGCTTTTCATCTGTTAACAACCATTTGTTATCCCTGAGTAAGTTGGTTGGGGTGCCTCCTTACCTGTTTCTTCATTAACGAACTGTCCTAGTGATCCAGACTCCGTCTTCTTCCAGCTCACTTCATTACTTCAGCCCACCCAGTCTCCAGATATGGTGTGGTTGTTGTTGGTTTGGTTTTTTGGTTTTTTTGGGGTTTTTTTTGGTGGCTTTTTTTTTGTGTGTGTGCTTGGTGGGGGTTTTTTGGGTTTAGTTTTTAAAGTTCTTTTATTGTTTCCTTCTAAAGCAGCGCCCCAGCATGGCCCTTTGCATAGCTCAGTCACTGGCAGGAGAGGGAAAAGCATGCTCTGAACTGAGCTTTGATTTCAGCTCTGATCTGACATGGTCCATGGCTGATTGAAATCACATGTTGTCCCCCGGGGAGGGTGACTGCTCTGCTGTTCTCATCAGGACTCCAGCTTGACAGAAAGGTGTGCAAAGTGAGGATGCAGACTATGGAGGTTTGAGTCACTGGGCAAGCTTACAAAAGACCTCCAGCTGCCAAATCTGGGTAGGTGTGCACCCCTCAGTGTCATGAACCATCTGATGGAGTAGAAGAGTTTATCTACTCTTACAAAGCTTTCTTTCTTGAAGAAAAGGTCGCCAAAAGTTTTCAATACTGAAAAACATATCTTAATTTTCTAGAACATCTAAACTGTTTGGCTGAATCTTGTGCAAAAAAATTCAGCCTCAGGCAGGCATCTGGTATGGAACATTTCAGCCCAAACTGGTATTTTGGCAAAGTTGTAAGCAATGAAAATACATTTTAAGAGTGGAAAGTGTTGAACAGTCTCTGTACTAAGGCAGACCTTATATTTTGGTGGATAAAGGGAATCTGTGATGGAGTTTGAGCCTGAACTGCAACAACTTTTCATTCCACTTTCCTGTAAGGGGATGCCCTTACCCAGCCTGAAATTGTCCATCAAACAGCTGTGTCAATTGAACATTTTTCTAGCACATACATAGTTACTTCATGCAGCCTTAGCTGTTACCAAAGGGAATGTGGAGAAGCTCTGGGCTAATATTACTAAAACTTGAGGAAAAAATAACCTTGTATTGTGATGGCATACAAAGGCATTCTTGCAGGTTCCAGCAGCACACTGCAAATGTTGACAGGAAGACAAGCAGTGGATTTCAGTATGGGATCTAGTTTTATAATTATTTCTGGACCATTTTGAACATATGCATCACCTGGGCTGGAAGTTACTGCAAACCCCCTTGGGTGTCTTGCATCTGCATCCCAGAGGAGGTGTTTGAGAAACACAGCAACTGCCCTGCACATCCTGTTTTGATTTGGTTGATTTATTGTTCTGTAATTTATAGAGTGGCCATGTGAAATGCATGAATCTCAAGTTTGACTGATTGCACTGTAGAAGAAAGCTCTTTTCAGTTCACCCTGAAATTCTTACCACATTTCTGTCCAGCCATTCAAGCTTACCCCAGCCACAGCTGCTTTCATAGCTCTTGCTGAAACTTGAAACTGGAAGAAAGGTAGAGAAAATCTTTATACCATTTTTTTTAAGAGTAACTCTCTACAGATTTTTTTCTGTTCCATTATGTTTTCTTACGGCTTTATTCAGCGTTGCAGTTGTTTTTGCAACTACCCATATAGGCTTCTGTTTTGTGTTTAAGGTCAAAATTGTTTGTTGGACAAAATGTTAATCTATGGAGGGTTTGTAGGCTGATTGTGAACCAGAACTCTGTTTGTAGGATCCTAGCTATATCACTTCAGTTAATATCGTATCTACTCTTTCATATGAATTAAGGCTTCTTGTATCTTCCCTCCTGTCACATTTTTAAGACCTCTGGCCATTGTTGCTGTCCTCATATCTCTCTTGCCATCTCTACATATTTTGCTGAAATGTTAAGCAAGAAGCTGGATGCTTTGAAAGTGCATGTAATAACTGCTTTCTGTGTTTTGGTGGGAGTACTAACACATGTCTGAATTAGAACATTTTAGTTTTGCTTTTGTCCTCTTGTCATTCTTTTGACTCCTGCTCAGTTGTGACCCATTTTACATTCACTTCCTTTTCTATTGTACTGCTAGCTGTTCTTCAGTCTGTATTTATAAACTTCTCTTTCTTGCTACTTGCCCTCACTGAATGTTGTTTTTTTTTTATTTCATGCTAGTTTATGTTGTATTTTTAGGAAATACTTGAATTCTGCTATGTCCAAATTCCTGGACACTTCAATTGTTTTAAAAAAATAAAACCAAAACTTCATTCACCATCCACTTTCTGACAGGGAGAAAATGAAATAGTTTTGATGTAGGGTTCATTCTGATCCCATCCCCCTGTAAGACCCCCCTTCCCACCCCATCCCCACTCCCCTCTTTTTTTTCCATTGCCAGAAACATCCCAGATCTCTCTGTCTGCAGCTCTCCGGACATCTGAGCACATACATACATTTTTGAGATATAGCAAAAGATTATCTGCTTCTCATGTACTATTTCTAGCTGAGAAAGCAGCATAGCTGTTTCAAAGTGCATCAGTATCCTATTAGCCCTTTTCCTTCTCCTTAGTTAATCTCACTGGTGTTAGTTAATTCATAGCCCTTGATATATACCAAGGCTTCAAGTTCATTATTTTTATGATATGCAGTTACTCTAGGGATATCCAATTACTGACTTATATTTCAATAAATTGAATTCCTCTACATGAATGCCTCTTGAATTTCTCTACTAAGGATCACGTCTGCATACAGTGAAAGGTTGTAAGGGCTACCTTTGATTTAGTCAGTTTTAGTGTACTCTATTTTTTTATTGTCTTTTCTAAATGCAGTTTTGGAAAACCCCTAATGGTTTCTATTTTCTGATGGCTGCTTGGTGGACTTAGTGTAAAGTACTGTCTGAGCTCGCAATATGGCAACACAGCACAAGAATTTTTTTGACATAGGTAGTCTTCTAGTGTTAACAGCACATGAAGGGAATGTGAATATAATGTAAGCACGGGTTTTAATTGTGAAGAGGAAGAACAAACAACCCTGCTTTCTGGAGAAGGCTGGTGCTCAGCCTTGTTGGGTTCAGAACATAGAAGTCAGGATGTGTCAGATACGCATTCATTCTCAACTAAGTTTCTCCATTACCTGTTTTCTTTAATAAGCTGTTTCCCAGGGATTTCATGTTGCGTGTTTATTCTTCTGAACTATTAGACGGTCACTCCTCATTTCAAGGGCTCTCTCAGATGATTAGTAGTCAGAGTCTCACTTCCTGAATACCAGCCGATCTAAGTGAAAACATAGTAACTGAGTCACTTTGTTATTTTGTTTCTAAGATTACAGTTGTAGATGTGTGTTTAGTGTCCAAAGAAGCTTTTACTTCTGTGATCAAATAGCGAGGCAAGCCTCATGGAAATGATGAGTTCATAAACTGTTGGCAATTAAGTTAGAATTTTTAAATTATACTGAACATTTACAATATCCTATGAAATCTTCCTCTGCAGGAGAAAAAAAAAGAATCTATGCAGACTTATTTACTCTTTCAAAAGCTTTGCTGTAGTTGAGAAGTCTGATATGTCTATAGCCTTGATGTTATGTATTACTTTCTTCTGAGAGCTGAATTCAGACAATGTCACTAACTAGAGGGATTTGTGTCTTAGTATTCTGGTAGATACATGAAAGCGTTTTACCAGCTCAAAGATCAGTATCATAGTCTGTATTTGTTTTGTGCTTTAAGCCACAATTTTAATTAGGAGCTTAATATAATATTATGCATTAATATATCTCTACATCTGAAGAATATATGTAACAATTTTTTCAAAGTGAAACAAAATCCACATCCCCATCACTCCACTGCAGAAAGCATTGCCTGAATTTTGTTGTTGGAAACAAATGAGCCTCAATTTCTTGCTTTCATGGTAGGGGGAAAAGGTGGGTGGGATGTATTCTCCTTTTTCTCTCTGTCTAGTTTTTAGCATCAGTTTGACAGCATCCGTAACAGTTTCTGTGTATTGGAATAACAGCTTCTCCCTGCAAAACTGTGGTGGAGCATAACTTTGAATTAATTTAGATGTGTTTTAGTATTGTCAGACTTAAAAATCTGCTCTATGCTAATACTAATTTTATCAAGTTAAATATGAATATCTTTTTAAAACTATGTTCTTTGTATGCTGCTTCACTTAACCAACCAAGGTATAGTATATTCTTACAATCACATGCTTTTGAAAAATGTGCAGTATCCCCAGTTTTTCACTATTAATGCAAATACAACTTATGTCTACCAAGACAGGGAGGGAAAAAAGGCAGATTTAGGTTTTCTCTGTTAATTGTTTGCATCCTTCATTTGTCTTAAAAAGGAATTGCTTATCCATGAGTGATAAGTGTACACAAGTACTCTGCCAACAAACCTAAATTAAAGCTTTTCTTTCTCTGCTGTCTTAGAAAGCAAATGAGGGAATGGACAAGTCAACATTATTTTTCTCAGTGCAGTGACGCTAGACACTTGTTTTTGGATGGTTTCAAAACAAGCTTAGGGTAATTCCAGCTTTCTGAGTAATGTCAGTATTTGCTCATCATGATCTTCAGGACATGACTCTGCAGAGTGAAGGGAAACGTCTGTTAATCGTAGCAGCTTTATAGAGCTCTTGAAGGCTGTGATCCCTCAGTTAGAAGACTTTCAATGGTAGCCTGCTCTTAGGAAACTGGATTATTTGGACTTTGAAAATGGGATGACATATCCATATTTAGTATAATTCAAGTTGTCTTTAGCAGCATTCTTCTGTGCATTTTTTAATAGTATTTTCAGGAGACAAGATATAATTTAAATTGCACAGAGGGATAACTGCCTGCTTGAAGACCCTTCTTGGTCGTCTCCTCCCAAAGGAATAGTAATGTAAGCTTCGGTGTTTAGCATGCCATTCTAAAGAAATAGTCCATTAAAAGGTTAGACTTACTTTCATAATCTCATGTTCTTTATGGATTTAAGGGAGTTGCTTCTAAGAGTTTATAGGTTTCCTGTTTCTTGGTCTTAGTTGAGTATGGGTTGATTTTTTTACCCTCCAGCACTACATTCTTCAATATAGAAATGTTACTGCTGTTTGATAAATTTCAGTCTTTTATATTAAACTTCTTTTTACAAATTTCCGAAGAGTTTCCAAAGGTTAAACAGTGATTCACAATTCTTCTGCACACATTTAAATTGTCTGCCATTCTTTTACAGCTTCTTATAAAATTCAGTATCGCTTTTCCTATGCAATCATTTAACATTTGTATTATAAGACTTCTGGTAATGTCACTTTTTGTACTGCTGAATATTGAAAAGAATTCTTAAGGCTCAAGGATACCTTCTTGTGTCAGACCTTCCCTAGGTCAGGCAGACTGCTTTTGCTCCAGTGTTGTCAAGAAGTGGTGGTGCTGCTGAGATGACCTGCTGGGTTTTCTTGGAGAATGGCGCAGGCTTTCTGAGTTGGCTGTCAGCAGCCAGGCTCTTGGAGTATGACCAAGCTGTCAGTGTCCACATAGGTACAGTGGAATGTCCAGCATTCCTATTGTTCCTCTTCATATTTTAGCACACTGTTATTGTCTCAGATTACAGTAATACTACATTGACCTTCTCTTATGCATGCAGCTTTCCTGCACAGGTTATTATAACAGCCTGTGTTTTCATTTCCATAATGTGCTTTGTTCCACCATGCTCTTCCTCTCACCAGCTGGTTCCTATTTATTTATTTTCTTTTTAACTGTATTTGCATAAAGACATGGATGTTTTACTGTTACTTTGCTTCCTCACCAGCTTGCAACAGCTCCAGATTTATTTTTAGTATTTCACCTTATCTCTTCCTTGCATTTGCTTGTGGTTTAAGTACTTTCTGCTTATTGTTTCTTTTTATAGCTTCCTGTGGGGGAAAAAAAAAAACAACCAAAAAAACCAATCCTTAAACAAAACTACGAGTTGAAAACAAGGGAGAGGATTGTTTTACTGGGTATGACTGTGACCAGTATGCTGATTTTATGTTTCGGACACACACATCTAATCTAACCTAACCAGTCATGTTTGTTTGTCTGTTTGTTTACAAACCACCCAAGTAGACAATTTGTATATTATCTTGTTGTAACAGGTCATAAAAATGCTGAAATCTAGTACACAGAAGTTTTTCAACATTTGGGGAAAGGAGCTATGTGCATTCTTGTTCTTTCAGCATATTTCATTGCAATTTCAACTTTTTTTAAGCCCTCTTGCATACAAGACAGTGTCTGTGGAATACAGAGAATTGGGGCGTGCACATGCTGCAAGCAGTATTTCGCTCCAGTGCAATGCTACTGTACAATTTCTGAAGTTTTTTATTTCAGCCTGCAATTGGGAGACAAGCTACTGGGCATATCCTACATAAAAGGACTAAGACTTTCTAAATGCTTTAGAATTTTTCTGATAATTTGTTAAACACTCTGCAGTGAATACTAGTGCTCTTTTTTTGTTATTCTGGTATTTTGTAAAAGCATTGGAGAGTTCAGTACAGCTGCAAGGACTCAGAAGCTTTAAGTCACAGTGCCAAGGTCATGATTATGATGAGCAAATACAAATATTTCTTATAGGGCAGGAATTACCCTAAGTTTGGTTTTGAAACTGTACAAAAGTAAGTGTTTAGCAGTGCCGTACTAAGAAAGAAAAATAAAAAAGGATAGCTTTGCCATCTAATCTTCTGCTGTCTATGTTCCCTTTACTTAAATAGGATAGCAGATTTTGACTATAGTATAAAAAGGAACATAGTAGTTCTTTCCTTTCTTGGCAAAAACATGCACAGTAAACAAATGTGAATGTTCTTGAAGCCAATAACACACACCTTGAACACAGAGGAACACAACTGCCACCACTTGTGGCATCTCCTGCACTCATCTGTGTATGTCTCTTCCAGTCCAGAGGAAATGGAATTTTCTGTGAATTTTGGTGAAAGATAAACAATTATTTCTTGTGCTTTATCCAGAATTACTCTGGCAGCATCTTAAAATAATGCTGCAAAACAGGCGTCACCTGCAGTGCAGATGACACCAGCAATGAAGCCAATGGTGACAGCTTCACCATCAAAGCCTGGTGCCTGACGAGTTTTTCCAAACATAAAGGGGAGCATTTGATGTGGATCTCAGCCTTACAAGGGCAGAACCTGCAAGGACACAGAGCACAACTTGCAGCTGTGAGAAGACAGCCTGCTGCCAGGAGGCTGCTGCAGCCCTGCTGGCAGCACTGACCTGGCTGTGCACATGTCCCAGCTGGCCTTTGGGCTCATCCCCAGGACCATCTGCTTGAAGTGCTTCTCATTTCTGTCTTGCAACAAAGCCTTCTTTCTAGGAGAGCTACTGAGGAATCTAGATTTTGCAACAGCAGTTATGTAATCTCAAGCAAATTGGTATTTTCACAGCTCAATTCAGATGAGATCATTATCCAAATAGGGAGTCAGTCCAGTTAAATCTTTTGTTCTGTCTGTGCTGCAAGTACACCAGGCTGCACCAAAAAGCTTTGAGAGCTTCTTTTCTGTTACTCCTGTCATCATGACAGCTCAGGGAAAAAGTGATTACAGGAGCAAGGACTCAACACTTCATTCAGCCTGTTTGGGTTTTGGTTTCTACCTTGGTAAGTTCTGTTTACCCTAGTGAAGTAAATGCAGTGTACACCAACCGGTGTATTCTTGGAATTTATCCTGTGCAGAACACCAGATGGATCTGTCAGCTTTTACTCTAGATAATGAATTAAATTGTAAATTATAGCAATATTCCAAAAGAAACAATCCCTTACTTTTTCTGAAGATGGCATTCACA
Organism: Leptocoma aspasia; assembly: GCA_013399835.1. Classification (NCBI taxonomy): domain Eukaryota; kingdom Metazoa; phylum Chordata; class Aves; order Passeriformes; family Nectariniidae; genus Leptocoma; species Leptocoma aspasia. The sequence goes on along the minus strand of VXAX01000912.1, from coordinate 89,496 downwards.
GAACACAGATTAATTTATTTCCAGTTTCCTGTAGAATTGTATTCTCTGACATAAAGATAAAAAGGGGAGCCTGTTGTGCCATTTTGGCACAGGAGATGCCAAACTGATGATCTGCAAGTGTTGTAGACACCGTTCATCCAACAGTGCCGGGAGACTGTCAGGGTACTGGGTGTGCATTGAAGCTGTTTTGCTTCCTGTTTGATTTACTCAGTGGATTATGGAATTTGTTACAGTTTATGGTTTTTCTTAAAGCTTTGAGATGATAATTTTTGAAATTTAACTTTTATAGAAGTATTTCTGCTGCTTAAATAAAATAAGAGTTTTGGTGTCCTTAATCTTTTATCTGTTGAAATAGATATCTTGTTTAATCTCCTGATTCCTGTTGAGTATCTAGTTGAATCTCCTGATTCAACTTCTATTCAGGAAGAATGTAAAATTATTTTGTAAGGATACAAGATTTTTGTATGATATATATATATATATACACACACATATACACAAGACAAAATTTCAGCTGTGTTAGATAGCAAGATTTTACACATTGCCAGAGATCTGGAGCTTGATAATGGGTAGCGGTCATTGGAAAACATGTCAGTACATCAGGCAGTGCTTCACTAGGAAAAAAAAACAAACCTCAATCCCCCTGTCCCCAAGCCTGTTTTATAGATTATAATGTTGGTCCTTCTACCTGCATCTTTTTTGTCCTCTCTATATTTAAGTAGTCCATTTTGATTTACTTTCTTTTTTCTCTCTCTTTGATGCTTTGGAAATCTCATAACTCTATTAATCAAAAGTGAGAGAACTTTGGGCTAAGCATCCTTAAAAAAACAAACAAACCAAAAACCAGAGAAAATATGGTTTTTTTAGTATATTCTGGTTTAGGCTGAAATGGTTTTGTTTATTTGATTGCATTATCTGAACTTTTAATTCTGCAATCTCAATGAAATAGAAAAAGGCTGGCAAAAGAGCATGTCCTATTCACCTGAGATAAAGGTAAATACACAACTATGTAAACTACGACATTTGTCCCAGTCGGGGAGTCATTGTACAGAATTCTGAGTAAAATTTTGATAAGTTTAAGTACATGTCTAGTCTGAATTGAATCTAGTCTAGCACTGTTTTTCAGCTTTACACATGCTATTAATGGTTTATTCAAATCTAATTAATTTTGCCTCTGATAAAATGACTTAGTTTTTAGGAGAGCATTTATTAGGAAACAGAAGATAAAATTTATAATTTGCAACCATGTATTTTAAAGAACCAATTAATGCTAGTAATAGTCAATATCAACATACCGAATGCAATGAGTGCACTGTTTGGAATTGGTTTTAAACAGCAACTTCCATGATGGACAGCTAATGAAACTATTTCTTGTACCATACTTTTAATTTTGCCATGAAATTCTTCACTTGCATAGAACTTGAAACGTCGTAAGGAGATCTAATAGAGAATCTTATATTTAAAGATAATTTTCAGAATTCAGTTAAATGTTTGAAATTTACAGAGCAGACAGATTTCCATAAAGCTTGTAGTATGCAGGCACTTTTTTCTTATTATCTGTCTATTATCTGTCTATTCCTTGGGAGATCTTCAGATATGCATTTTGATTCATTTGCATTTCCCAATGGGAAATGCATAATCAAGAACTTTCCACCTTTTGGCAACAGTACAATCAGATGTTACCCTCCCACCAGTCTGTAGACTGCATTTGCTTTCAAAAAGATTAATGTCACTGAGAACTAAAAGAAACCAACCAACCCAATATGTAAAAAGGTGGTCTGTTGTTAAGTAAGTCCATTCCCTACAATCTAGTGGGACCCATGAATATCTGTATCTTTATCCTCTTCAATGGGGAAAGCACCCAATACAGATGTTAGGAGTAGTTTATGTTCCTCTATGAAGCACAAGTGGAGAAAGCTAGTCATAGAGCTGAGTTTGCTTCTTTACAGGTGACTTTCTTTGCAGCTGTGTTGACATGTTGCTGTAGTAATTGCCTAATTCAGCAGTCATTACTGTAGCAAAAATCTGCAGTTTAATACCTAAACCATTTCTCAGTGACGAGAAAATCAAAGTCACTTTTGGAGAACTGACCATGTCCACAGTCCTCCTTTGTGGAGAAGGAAAGGTACATCTGCATGTGGTGTGTCAGGGCTAGAGATTCAAAGTGACACAGGAATAGCTGAAGTTTGTGTTTGAAGGATGACAAGAAAAGTGTTTGGCACAGTACAAGACACTGCAGAGTATATTGAATCTCCAGAGTTTTAGGGTTTCTAGTGGCAGCATTTAGGTTCTGTTCACAGTATTGCTACAAACTTTATTACGTGGGTGAGGGAACATCTCATCCAGAGGACTGGAATGGTTATTTATGCTTGCTTTCTTTTATTTTTGCCTATGTATTTATATGACAGTAAGGGGGATCGTTACCACACCTATATGCATATCTCCACACAGGTCCAGTTCTAGTTTGCACTATTAAGTGTTTCTGTGACACAAACCACATGGCGTCAGACACAGAGGCATGACAGCATTTTTGGAGAAAGTGAAGCTGAGAAAGATACACTTTTTCCCCCCCTCTAGAAGCCCTTTTCAGTTACTACAAACATTCATTAGTTATTAATTTTCATGGTTGTATACATTTTAAGGACAGAAAAGGACTCTTAGCATTATCTAGTCTAGTAAGTCAAACTGCATTAAAACAAGCCAGAATTTTGCACATGGCTCAACTTGTAGAATTATCTTCAATCTTGGCTTGAGAATTAAATCCAGTTGCTAAAATAAATAATTTGTTTATTTTTGGTTCTTGCTCTAAAATGGGGTTTCCAGAATTTCAGCTATTAGTCTAAATTTTTCCAAGCTCTTTACTGTGGGCTTCCATTTTAGAGATCCCAACTAAACACAGCATTCCTGTAATTATTGATGAATGAAATATGCAGTATTGAAAGGATCTCATTTCAGTTCTTCTCTTTGGGCACAGTAAAGAGGTTAACCATTAATAACAACTGTAGCTAACATTAGTTGATATGCACAGAGATATGCCAATGTCTGAGTCCTTTTCCTGGATAAAAGGTTTTTCATGCACTCTTTTCAAGTTTATTGTTATATGTGGTGCCCAGATACTTCAGACATCCTTGCCAGTATAGAAACAAGGCAGGTCTGATCCATCACAGCCCTTCTCACTTACTTGAGCCACTAGTGGTTCTCCTCAGTTCAAGTACAATGAAAAGTCACAGTAAAGGTGTTCCTGTAATGTACACACATTTTATGCATTCCCGTGCTGATCTGCTTGTCTGTATTGATTGTTTTTAAAGAATGTTTCAGTTTGAATTAAGAGGAACAAGAATGATTACATACGTTTTGTGACAAGATAGGTTTTCCATCTCATCAGTCACTGCTATCGTAGCAGGCAGTTTGCTTGAGCTGTGTGTTGGAGCCAAAGTGCAAAGATCCTGTTGTGCCAAAAGGGTGTCCTTTCTTCACTGTGGGAGTGTTACACATCATGAACCTGGGGAGCGGTCGATACCTGTAAGGTGTCTTTCGAGCTGTCTTCCTGGCAGTCTGGAAGGACTGATGTAGAAGATTGTTTGCAGGTGCTTGCAGTGAGTAACAGTGCAAACAGCCCTGGCTCCTTCCTGCTCACAAAGGTCAGTCCTTGGGTCTACAGCCTTAAGTCTGTAGTCTCATCTCAGCAGAAGAATGACCCACCCCTGGCTGTTCAGACAGGCCGGAGAGCCGTAACCTCTGTGGTTGCTCTGCTAACAGAGACACAAATGTGAAAGGAGATACTGCAATGGTTTCCTTTCGGAATTAATTGGAGTGGTGCTTCCTTCATTCAGGGAACCGAGGCTGTTTGCAAGGCTGTCTGCTTTGTCTAAGGGCAAATGAGGAGCCCAATATGGTATTCTATGTTGGCCTAACTTCAATAGGCACATCCCATAGGTGCCTTTCTCTTAAGCTTGTTTGTCTAAAACAGCTTCTTTTCCCTCCAGCTTCAAAGACTGTTCCTTCCTAAACAATCCTCAGGTCTTTGATGGGCTGTGTTTTTGAGGCTTTTCCTGAGCTAGTTTTGTCTTTTTAGCAAGCAATTCCCTAGAGTTTTCTGAGAAGTGTCACAACTGAGTCATTCTTTCCTTTCCTGCCTGTTTTTCTCACTAGTCTCATATTAAACAATAACCAATGTATTAGTATAATAAATATCTTAGTACAGTATTAATAAATTATTAAGAGTAGTTCTAAATCTGTCACAATGAACTCGTAGGAGTGAACTGTTTTTTACAATACGCACAGATTCTGTGTGGTTTTGGTCTGATGTTCTGGTTTATGCATACACTATTAACTATTTAAATAGCCATAGTCTGGCTTCCTTTTAAAGTAAAAATCTTTAGTATAAAAATAGCAAGGATTTGTTACTACCAAATATTAGTACTTCCTTCCTTCTGACTTCCCATTTTTCTCCTAACCTCCCTTTTTTTCTGATCAGACTTCTTTAGGAGCTCTATTTATAAAGAGTTTTATAAAGTAATCACAAGACAATGAATATTTAAGTCTGCTTGCATATATGATAATGCAGGTAACCAAGAAAGGGGACTTCAGATGAGACTTTTGAAGACTGAGACTTCAGTGAGCTACTGAGGACTCAAACTAGGAAAGAAAAGTCATGATTCTGCTCCCAGCTGGTAAATTCCTGAGCAGTTAGACTATCACTAATTGTAGCCAAGATTGCTCCCTTAGTGATGATTTTTGATGTGATGTGTAATTTTCTCCTGAGAAGCAACAATAGAAATACCACACATTAGGTTTTCTTAACATTGTAGGTTTTAATAAATTTTGGAATTACAAAAAATCCCAAGTAAATTTTCAAAACACAAGGAAATGACTGCAGATTTAAGGAATTTTGTAAGTCAGTAAATACAGAGCAATGGAACAAATCTCCAGCTTGAGAATTTGTGCTTCAGAGGCAATGCTGGAAGTCTGAGTTAGCTTGATTTCCTCTTAGTGGGGGGGCAATAAGCAAAGTTTTGTCTGGATGAAGGAAGAGGGAAATGAATTCTGTGTTTAAGCCTCCCCTGCAGTTGGTCTGAAAATTTGGAAACTTTCATTCTTGTAGTGATTTTTCAGTGATGTATTGGCCCCATTAAAGTCAGTGGGAGTTTTGCCATGGCTTTTAATGAGGTCAGAAAAAGAATAGTACATTTCAACTGCTTTTTTTTTTTTTTTTAAGTTGGAAAGACATTTTATATTTGTTTCTTTTACAGTGATGTATTCTAGAAACAAATCCACCTGTAATTAGATGGCATATTCCATAGCATTTGCAAGATGAAATGGAATAAACATCATGTCCAGCTTCAGGAGACCAACAGTCACTGTCAGAATTATTTTCTTTCGTTTTATACATTTATTTTTCACTTGGTGTATATAATATATGGGCACATGAGGGATAGTTTAATTTAAATTTTACATCTGCATTCCTTTGGTAGGGAGAGGCTGAAGTAAACAGGATCATTCAAAGGAAAGACAAGGAAATAGGGTTTTGATTAGGATACTTCAGTGCATGTTGACTATTTTGAAAAATATTTTCATTTTCCATTTCATATCTTACCTTGTGCCAGCAGGAACAAGACATGATGCGTCATAAGTCTACATTCTTTCCATTACCAGTGTAATTCATCTGTTTAGTCTGATGTGTTTTCAACCACCTGTCACAATAATGCACTCATTAATATGCCTGTGCAGGTTTATAATGGTTAAATATTCATGACATATGCAAATATTCGCTCTCTTTAATTCACAAGTGAAGACTAATCAAAACTTTGCTCTTTGTTCTTCAAGTAAAAAGGTCTGTTCTGGAATGTTGTTTAGGTTGGCAATAATTTGATGAAAATACGTAGGTGAATGGGGAATCCTTTGCTTATTCTCAGCTCTTTGTCTGAAGCTGTGCAACCACTTCAGCTTTAAGGTACCTTCTTTGTTTTGTTATCTGACGCTAATATTTTTGATCACCTTGAAATGTATTACATTTAGAAAACAAAGCAAAGACGCAATGAAGTGTCCTTCCCTCTTCTTGGTCCAGGTGCTTCCTGTGGTAAGTATGCAGAGCTTATCAGAAACCAGTGCCACCAGAGCTCCTTGTGGTTTGCAGAGAGAGTCTACACAAAACCATTTGGGACAACTGGTCTTTCCTGAAGTACTACTCCCTTTTGCTGTTCTCTTGTGACAGGGGAGTGTGATGAATGTACCTATTCTTACATTTGCAAGTCACGTCTAAGTGTGTAGGGTAGAAATGCAGAGGTGCACCTTTTATCTCCTGACAAGTGCTGCTTGTTGTCTGCTCTGCTACTTTGAAGACTGCAGGGAAGTTGGCAGACACCTGCCATCTCCTTCTGAACAGCAGTTCCTGTAAGAAAGCTGAAAGGACTGAGTGGGAGGAGTTTATTTACCAACATTTATCACTCATCCAGAAAATGAACAATCTCTAGTGCTCATACCACATTGTCTTAAGTGCAGTCCCTCTTACCTCGGTGGTTCAATGGCTGCCTCACTCCACCAGGCAGGGTGAGCTCACAATTGAATAGTTTGCTTGTCCAATAACACCTAAGGATGGAAGCTTTTTAAAGTGGGAGCTCATGTCAACCTGGGTGGGGGTCAGCTTGAGGTAATTGAGTCTTAGTGTGTGAGCCTCTTTCTGTTTGTTTTAAATGATAAGTAAACATCAACACAGATAGGAGCCACTTCCACTCTCGTAGTTTAAAGCATATTCAGAGAGTTTATAACTTCTAATGAACAACATTTCAGAGAAAGAAGAACCCAGGCTTCCAAGATTTGCACATTTTGGGTTACGAGATGCTCAAGCTTGTGTGTGGTAAACAGGATTTAGAAACTCTTCTATGTAGTTGTACTTTGGACCCCAACAAACCTTAGAAGAAAATGTCTAACTGTGCTTGGATTTATTTTATAAACTGGGATGGCTTCAGCAGTCTGTGTGGCTTTCCATTCAGCTATTTGCTTAAGCCAAGCCAAAAGCCACTTATCTAAAAATGATTTATTCTCACTGTTGCGCTGACAAAGCCAGGCTGGAAAGGGCAAAAGCTGAATCATAGTCTAAGCCTCAGACTTCAGTTAAATCATAAGAGGAACATGAAGGACTGTCCATAACATTGTTCTGCAAGGTACTTGTGGTTCTCTTCTACACTGCTTGTCAGACACCTTTTTAAAATAAACAGCTGTGGTATGTGATTGACTCAGATTTGTACTTTGCAGCTGTTTCTTTCTATCTGCCCGGTATGCAAAACCCTGCAGCTCAACATTGTCAAAATCAAAACCTTAATTCAAATATTATAATTTGGATAAGCTTCTCACTTTCTGGTTTTGGCAGTGTAAGTAAAATGGAGACAATTTTGTTTCTTTATCTAGTTCAGAAAAATAGATGTTGTTTATATACTTTGAACATAGACATATTGTATAGTAAATGGCAACAGTTGAATAGTCCTAGCTAGAGATGTGAAAGTATGACTGGAGGCAGTGGATCTGGTTGTCAGAATTGAATCTGAAGAGAAAGAACGTTTTAGCAATGTTTTAAGTGGGCTTCATTTGTTAGATTAAAACAACAAAAAGAATTTTGCATTTGAGAACTCTTACTGTCTTTGAATGCTTTGAGAATCTGATGTTCTCGTTGACATCTTTTCAATGTGTTAGACTTCATTTAATGCAGAGCATGACTATGAGCATGGTTCTGGTAGCCGAGGTAAAGGAGGCTGAAGGTTTAGTTTTGACCCATCCAAGAGCTGTGTTGTCCAGACAAAGAATGTGGGTTATGTGGTGGGCCAGAATGGCACTGCCAAGACCTTTGTGCTGCTGTGGTCTGTGGCTCATGTGGGCACTTGCTGTGCAGGGCTGTTTCCCAGCATGGATGGTCTCCTTCCACACAGTACGATTGAATGAAGTAGTAAAAACAGGGGGAGGCCCAAATGACTAAGGGGTGAGGCTACTTCTTGTAATCTGCTTCTTCAGTGAGAATTACTTTGAATGAGTTAATACCAAAAGGGTTAAAGAACCGTTGTGTATTTTGAATTTGGGTTGTCAAAGCAAATATTTTGACAGTCGGTCAGAAGTGAATGCTGAGTGGCGTGCTGTGAAGAACATACGGTTCTGTCATGGAAAAAACTTGTTGAGAGATGGGAAACTCAGAGAGGAAGAATAAACAGCTAGTTTTCAGCCTTGCAAAGGACTGATTTGAGTTTCTGCTGAGCAAAAATGGAGAAAAAAGCAGGGGGTGAGCAGAGTGAAGCTTTATGAAGCACAGTTATTTAGCACCGCCTGTAGCTGGAAAGACTTCCATGTATAGCAGAAACGTATTGTTGGAGCCACATGAGAGATGGTTAGGTTCATTGGGAAAGCCAGAGAGGGGAGGAGATTGTTGGAAAGAAAAGGGGGAAGAGGTTGTTGGGAGGAAAAGGTTAACTACATAAATGTGACTGAGCTGGAACTTGTCTTCAGTACTTCATTTGCAATCTTTCCTTACTAAGTCTCAGAAAGAAATGTCTCTGCCCCTCATCTGTGCTTGCCATCCTACTTTATATGTTTTTGTCTGTCTGAGAAAAAGGACTTGTAGGTATGTGATGGTGCTCTCCTTTCAGCGCATCTCTAGTGCAAGAAAAAGCTTCTGTAGAAATTCTCCCATGGATAGGGGTACATTGGTATGTGTATTTGACTCTTGGTATGTTTCGCACCAGAATAAGGTACTCGTTACCTATGAAAAGCCAAATTGTACAGGTTTTATTCAAAACCAAAGTATTTTCAATTGAATTGTAGTTCTCAGTGACATCTACTACCTCACTTCTAGATGCTGCAAAGTTTCCCTTAGTTGGACAATAGCGAAGTGACCTTCTGAGATTTGACATGACCTCCATGTCAGCTTTAGACAGGCTGTTTTGGTCACGCAGTGACTTTTCTGGAGATACTGTCTTAAAACTCTGCTGCAATTTATTGTGCTTACATTTCAGTTGGGAAAGAGCCCCATGATTTGGTCTTTTATTCTAGTATAGCATCCCGTGTTTGTTATCAGTGACATATTTTTATGGCTGCCAGTGTTCATCTAGAATATCCACCTACCTAAGCAAATATGAACTTTGTTTTCATCTGTGTTCAATAAATGGTGTTTTATATCCAGCAGTACAGAGTCAACAGTAACAGCCGTTATGGGTGTTCAGCTCTTACGTCCCTTCTGCCTCACTGAAAATCCTGGAATTACAAAGATGAGGAGTTCATATGGGTGCAGTACTTGCAGTAAAATACAGATCTTAGTGCTTTTTGGAGCATATTTTTAAAAAATAAGGGCATTTTCAATTAAATTCTCTTTAATCATGCAGATGACATCAGAAGAATACAGGTTTGTAGTGGACATTTCCTACATTCCAATCATTATTTGAAGTGGAAATACTGAGCAAATTAACTTTCTTTGGCAGGCTGACACTTAAGCTCTCTGTTATTACAAAGGGTATGTTCAAGTTGTTAGTATGTCGGGTTGCTTGAAAACTTAATGGTCTCCCCCCCACCCCCAGATGGAAAATTAGCGGAACTGCTCACTATGTCTAAAAGCCATTTTTTAAGGCAGTGCCATAACACTGAACTACAGGAGACAAATTCTGTTGTTGGCACATCAGCTTTAAGCTTCTTATACCGAATGAATCTGCAGATCTAGGTAATTCACTACAACTAGTATAGGGGGAGTAGAAATTTCTGGATGAAATCTTGCTGATGATTCACTATGTCTAATATAGGAGGAAGTAGAAATTTCTGGATGAAATTTTGCATGTGTGAAGCTGCGTGTGTAGGTTTCATTTTGCATTCAGTGAGACTAATATTCAACCACCCGACTCAGAACTCCTAAGAAATTAAATACCAACCCCATGACAAACCTAAAAACAGTATTGGGGATGCCTGTTTTTCTGGCAGCTGGTGACTGCAGCAGCACAGCAGTGAGGTCCAGATCTGTTTCTTTACTTTTGCCTCCAGTTCCGTGTCAGTCTTTGGGGTTTGGTAAAGAAAACTTCTAAGTGCTACATTCTCATCATGGAGGGGGTAACATGAGGGCATTTCCTGCTCCCACCATCCTTTCAGGCAACACTGTTTCAGTTCAAGAGCAGAGGCGTGTGCGATGACCTGTTTGTTATTTTGAGGCTGATATTTGGGTAGGAGTTGGAAGTATAGTGATCTCTGCCTCCTGCACTAAGATAAGTGTAACTCTGGGAATGTCATCAGCCGCTGTTGAAAGGCAGTATACTGGCTTGGGGAAAGCCCTGGGGAACATTTTACTGCAGTTGCAGCATACACAGGGCTGTGGAGGAGGGGAACTGGGGGGAGTTCAGAAGCTCAAGGCTGACTGGCACCCCCTCTGACTGGGGCTTTTGGCCCCTTGGCAGTGACTAGGGGCGCTTTTCCATAGATTCCTGTTTACAATGGCGTTAGGTCACCAGACTGGCAGCAGTTCAAGATGAGGTGTGTGACACACCTGCAGGCAGATTGTTTTCCTGAAACATTGGTGCAAACCTCAATCCCAGACCCAGGAAGGCACCACTCCTTGCAAAATCCAGGCTTCAAAGGGGTCATCACATCACAGGGTGAGCTGTCTGCAACTGTAATCTTGTTGACCTCTTCTTGAGGCGGGGTTGGCTCAGCTGCAGTCAGCAGAAACCCAGAAGGTTGGAACAAGGTTCCTTCATTGCCCCTTGCACCTAGGTGCCCATTGTATGTGGAGCTGTGCTCAGCCTCTGTCCCAAAGTTGGGCTGTGCTGCCTCCCCAAAGTGAAGGCAGGAGCTGCACATCTGGGAAACTGCTTAAACATGTCCAAACATTTTGCTGGGTGACTGCCAGCACCCTTGGTAATTTGGACCAGAAGAAGATGATGGGGGTGTGGTGGTAGGAGTGGGTGGGACCACTGGGTGTTACTGAGACCTTTGCTTGCAAAGTGTTTGACAAACACCCACCATGGGATAGGGCACAGCAGACATTGTAAGTATTGGCAGCAGTGGGGGGGAGATTAATTACTCTTCTACAACAAATCAGGGAGGTTTCCAGCTGGCTCTGTTTGACCAGCCCTTGTTAGAGCTCTGTGTGTTGATGTGAGTCTGTGCCAGATCTCAGTTTGTTGTGGGGGTGGAAATGACTTCTTTCTCACTGCTGATGTGTTTTCTCTTTTCTTGTAGGTGTATGATGTCAAACCGTGGGCAGTCCTTGTAGCCTCCCCCACCAGCCTGCAGTGTCATGTGCCAGTATGAATGTTAAGAAAGAAAAGCATACTTCAGAGCTCAGCATCCCAGAAAGAAAAAAGGAATTAAACAGAGAGAGCAAATGATTGCACCGTTTGCAAAACTTGAGGCTGTTCACTTTTTCTCCTGAGAAGCTTCATCTTGGCCTTTGTGAGAGAGTTGAGAAAGTAGGCAGAGCAGCCACAGTGATTTTCTTAAGGTCCTCTTCCTTTTTTAATTTAATTTTTTCTCCCTTGTGTCTGGATTTTAAGTGTGCTGCACTGATCACAAGCACTGGACATCAATATGTGTCATGTCATTGTAACGTGTCGGTCGATGCTGTGGACTCTCCTGAGTATCGTGGTCGCTTTTGCAGAGCTCATTGCCTTCATGAGTGCGGACTGGCTGATTGGCAGAGCAAAGCCTTCAAGCTCCGAGGAGGTGGACAACAGAACGGGGGGATCGCAGGAGCCCTACCGTCCAACGCTGGGCATCTACGGGCGCTGCACCAGGATCTCCCACATGCAGTTCTCTAGACGAGACACGCTTTGTGGTCCTTATGCTGAAAACTTCAGTGAGATTGCCAGTGGGTTCTGGCAGGCAACCGCTATTTTCCTAGCCATGGGAATCATGATTCTCTGCACCGTGGCGTTTGTGTCTGTCTTTACTATGTGTGTGCAGAGTATTATGAAGAAAAGCATTTTTAATGTCTGTGGGCTGCTACAAGGGATTGCAGGTACGTGCACTTTGAGAGCAACTAAACTTTTAATTTTGGGGTAATTCAGATGAAGAAACATAGCAATTCTGGCCTGCCTGCAGACAGACTGCATTAGGCAGACCCAAAACGATTCTATATGCTGGTGTTTATTCAAACATAACTGAAATTTATAGCTACACAGCATGTAATACATTGACATTGGCAGCAGAATTGCAGCCTAATGTGTGCCAAAATGAGCTAACCAGTGTTGCTTTTGTTTGCTGTTCATCTTTTTTTCCTCTGTTTGAATTTCTTTCAGTTACAAAAACTTCTCTCCTTTGCTACCAGCAGAGAACAAAGTTAATACTCAAATTAAGGCAGTCTATCTCCCTCTCACTACTTTAGTAATTTTTCCACTGACCGAAGACAGTTCCCTTAGTGTCTCAAAGGCTTCATGACTGTGGTGAGAGTGAAAACCACCTCAGGGCTAAGAACTGGTTATAGTCACACACCCAGTTCCTCCAGCATTTCATGCTAAGCAGCCTCCTTCAAAGCTGTGAGCTTGACAAATGATACCTTGAGATAAACCTTTCCTTTAGCCAGCTTATTGTTCAGCTGCAGTTACACAGCCCAGTGAGCTTATCTTTTCACTGTTCAAGGATCAGCTGTGCTTTGCCTGAAAAGATGAATTTGTTCTAGACATTTGGTGTTTCTGCTTAAACCCATAGATTTTACAGAGATTAAATGACTGTTAGTAAACCAACTCTGGACAGCCTTAGTTAGAGAAGTATTCATTTTCCTGTACTTGTCACCGAGCCATGGGGAAAATCTGTCTCATACACAGGTTTTCATCTTCTGTGCTCTGTGTGTGTGTGTGGTCATCTGGAGGAGGAGTGTGGTCTTCTGCCCTGCCTCTGGCAGCCCTCGGAGACCTGTGAGGAGGGAGGGAATGAGCAGGGCTCCCTCCTCTTTCTGTCTCAGTGGGACACTTAAGCAGATGTTTTCAATTCACAAAATTATTTAATCACAACAAAAATTAGGTTTTAACTTGTTTTGCTTGAAATGTGAATCCAGCTTTCCCCCTTCTCACCTCCACTGAGGTGGCCAAATGTGTGTGATGGATATACCTAAACAGGAGATGTAATGATAGATATTCAGGCTTTTATCTGAAGCTGGATGGTTTCATTTGCTCTAGTTGAGACCTAACATAATGTTATTCTAAATACACATGGAGAAGTAGGTGAAAACTGACTTTACTGCCTGCTGCAACCCTCCAGAGCCAGCGTTATGTGCCAGGGACTGGCTGATGCTGGCTCCTGAAGCGCTACCAGGGTGGCTCTCACCATTGGCTACTTCGTTCATATTCAGTATGGAAGCATAACACTTATTTCATGTCACCACAATGTAAAGTTTGTGCTTCTGGAGCAGAATTATATCCCTAGATTGGCTAAAGATGCTTCTGTTCATATGATGGCGTACAATTAGCATATCATGTCCTTTAGATGAACATGATAGGTTTTGCAGTAGTCACTCCTGGTGTACAAAATTTGCCAGAAGCACTGTGACCAGGAAGCAGCTTGGCAGTGCAGATTAAGCCAGGGGAAGTTGTTAGTTTCTTGCTTTCTTACTCTATACTTCAGAAATAATCCATGACTATTTTTCCAGGAGATGCAATTATTGCTTGTTTTCTTCTGGAGAGGTATTTGTATGGGAGAGATTGCTTAACAGCATAAATAGATCTTTGGCATGTCAGATTTGGGTCATGTCTTTTGAAAAGATAACTTTACTTACAACTCTGACACCATCTCAAAATACCTAGTCTATCACCTAGGATTAGCAGGTAGAAGGTACTTGTATTTTAGAATAGTGCTCTGGAGACCGTGCATTTGTGAGAAAATGCATGCTAAGACAGTTTTACGTTTTATTATCAGTTCAGCTGTACCCATAATGGGATTTGCAGCCTAAAACATTGAACAGTACAGTTGACAAAGCATTTCTTATGTGTTAGGGCATAGATCAGTCCTTCTTGAGCTGTACTGAGCATAGAAGCACTTCCCTTCTTACAATTCAGATAAATGACGCAGCATGAAACTGAGTAAAGAGAAAGGTCACCTTACTGAAACATTGCTGCCAGTATTTACAGCCAGGCATCTTGTGGCTCACAGCTCGTTTTCTCAAGATTAATTTTATTGGGTCCACTGCTACTTTTGTGCCAGTAGTATTACAGCATCTGCTTACTTAGTTGCAGTTATTTTCCTTTTGACTAATGATGGCTGCTAAATTAAACTTTTTCAGTTCTTGAATTCTGAAAAATGCTTAACCAAGTTGCTCAAGAGGGACAGTTGTCAGCATGGCTAATTCAGACAGGAATTGTAGATAGATAGATATTATAGATAGATAAACTAATGCCCTGACCAGAGAACAAGTTATAACCCTGCCTTAATAATTTTAAGTGTAGCATCATTCTTTCTAATATGAACAATTATGTTTTTAATAAGCATACAAGAAGAGTTCACAAAATAATTTTGTTAATCAGCCTGTATCAGTACAATATTTGCAAGTATATCAAACATCTCCTTTTCAAACATGAGATGCACACATGGTAGAGTCATCTGCAGGAACTCAGGATCTTGCAGATTTAATCTCATTTAAAATCTCTATATCTTTGCAGTAGAGATTTAATATAATTAAAAACATACAACAACCTAATTTATTCCTGGAATTCATCATGACAAAACAATAACAGACACCGGATATATCTTTCCAGTTCTAGCAAGATCAGTTGTGGATGATGCCTACGGTGAAATTACAGAACAGAATGCAACATCTCTTCTGTTATGGCCCTTGGACAAATGTGCAAACTGTCCTTAGATCAAAAGGAGGAAACCATACACATATCTGGACTATAGGGAATTTTTTTTGTGTGTGTGTGTCAGAAAATGAGACATACAATGCCACAAAGGAAGAAAATATGGCTCTTGTTTAAACTCCTGTAATTCCTTTGTTACAGAGCAAGAACTTCTACTACTTTACTTTGAAACTGCAGTGCCTTTCGTTCTGCAACTGTAGAAACAGTAGTCAGTAGCCCTGGTTTTGGAGATGTTTGAAGATTGTTTAATCTGGATAAGCACGTTTTCTCTGCATGAGAGAGTTCAGAGAATGGAGACATGTAATTGAATAAATAATTACTATCCAGCAGCAAGAAGACCAGGCAGAGTTTCATTTGTATGTCTTTTTAGGGAAAGTATTCTACTTTCAGTCTGTACATCACTTGAAATGCAGACACTGGAGGAGAAAGGCTATTACTGCATGCTAACTGACAAGAATCAATTCAAAGTAAATTTTCACAATAATCATGTAGCTATAGGAAGTAAATAATTGGTGATCTGGTACGGACATATCTTGGTATGTCTATAGTGTAGTTGCATTTGTATTTACAAGTCTTATTTGGGCCTGTGTAGTTCACTTTGTTCCTAAGTAATATAAACATAACCTAGCCTCAAAGGAGGGAGAGCTTAGGACAGAGCCTAAACCAATTTTGGCTTTCATCTCTGATAGTTTCCTTTATGAAGTTCATATCAACAACTTGGCTTCCTTTTTTTGGCCTCTACCATGGCTGGGCTGACACAACCCCTTCCCCACAGTCAGTGTCTGCCTGACTTGCAGCCACAATGCACCAGCAGCACCCTGACTGCACACCACGGGGAGGAAGCTAAATTAGCTGCACCAGTATTATATCAACGACAGAACTTAAGCAAGCCCCTGTGGTTTTTTGTGGGGAGCTCGACATTGTGTGCCTGCAAAAGCTTTGGGGAGAGCAGTGGGGAAATGGAGCTGACATGTCACGAAAGCTAATGGGTTTGGGAGTTCAATTTCTTTTACTTCTGTTTTGCTGTGCTGGAGCAGGGCTGCCTTGCCAGGAACATTTACCAAAAGAGGATAAAAATAGTTCCTCTTCTCTAAAATCTTTCCAGGATGCTGATGGCTTCATCTGGGAGGCCTCTTGTGGGTCACCCCTTTCTCATCTCTTCCTCTGTTCACAATCCACTGTCTCTTAGCTCTAACAGGGCTTGACAGAAGCATGCGGAAAAAAGCATGTAAAAATTGTGTTGCATCTGTCAGAAGACCAGCTGTGTCCCAGGTGCACACCAAAGACTGTCTCTGGTTCATTTAGGTGAATGCGTGGCTGCATTTTGCATTTTGCTGTCATGTGGCTTAGCTGGCTCTGCCACTGGCAGTTGCATCTTTAACAGGTAGATGTCCAGCCTGCCAAAGCAGAGGTTTGTGTTTTCAAAAGCTGCGGCAGGCAGGCCAGAGAGCAGTGAGTTCCCATGGATGCTTAGTTGAAGTCTGTCTGCTTGGGCCCAGATGCTGCAGCTTTGGGCCTCTCTCTGTCACCCCAGCAGTTTCTCCTCCAGCATTGCTTGGGAATGACTCAGCTTCTTCTTTTCCAAGGTCTGAGAGGTTTGTTTTTTCCCTTGTTGCCCTGCTCAGTCCCTTTTTCCCAAAAGTTGCCCTGCCCCCTAAACTCGACCAACCTAGAAGAAAATAAGTCCCTGGATAAGGTGGGGATAGGATGGATTCAAACCCAAGCAAAGACCTCAGCCAACCCTGTTGTAGCTGAGATGCAGATACACCACAGGCCAGAGAGCTGGGCAGTGAGAGGTCATCCAGTCAGCTGTCTGAGCCCAGGAAATCCAAAGCCAGCCCCTGTAAAAAGGGCAGCCATTTTAAACTCATGGCTGTTTGATGATGACCCACAGTTTTGTGTCGTGTGTCTGTCTCCAGCCCATAAGCCCACGTATCAACTGTCCATGTCTTCTGCTTTTCCCTTCTTGGTGGCTTAGAGGGCTCCTCCATCAGGAGCTGCTGCAATACCTTGGCAATAGTTCAGTTCCAGGAGTGCAACTTTACCCTCAAATGCAAGGAAACTTCTCTGCAGCTTTCTAAAATGAAGAAGTGAAATTCAGTTTCAAACCAGCTGTGTGTGTAACAGTCTGTCTTTGCTGCAGAAAGAGTTTGTGTTACGTCTCTTGAGCTGAGAAATCATTCAGCCTGTTATACTTACTTGGCATCGTTTTCATTTTGGGAGGCTGGGTGATTAGGAAGATGGCCTGAACAGAGTGTGATAGGAACCATCTGAAGGGGATGAGGATCTGGAGCTGCTTGTGGGGGTGGGTGAAGTAGGATGCAGCCGCACAGGGTGGGCTCATGGTGTGTGCAGCCATGCAACTGCAGACTCCTGGCTGCTGGAAGTTAAGGAGGCCAGTGGGAGTTGCGGAGGAGGAAGCTGGGGAGGAAGTGGGAGGTCAGCCAGGCTTTTCATCATAGAGGGGAGAAAAAGCAGGAGACACAAGCTGTGGCAGAAGGGGCATGAGGCTTCTAGAGCTCTTTCATATTCAGACCATAATAGAAAAGGTTCTGGTAGTTGCAGAATAGTTTAGGATACTTGTTTATAGGTGGCATCATGCTGTACAAAGGCATTATTTTGTCTGAGAAAGAGACAAACTGGTGAATAAGGAAGAAAGCACCTTGTGAGCTGACGTTGCCTGCAGGCAAGGGAAGCTGTTGCACAGCTAGGGAACCCAAGCAGTAGGAGAGCAAAGCAAGAGCGATTTCGCCCTTGAAGGCAAGGAAGCTTCTTGTTTGTCTTTCTAAAACGCAGAGCATGCATTTTTCAAAAAGCATATTTCCTCTTTGGATTCAGCTCAGAGTTTTTCTTTTCTGATGCCAGAATTTTGAATTCTTGGGGTGGGAAGAAAGAAAAAAGGGAGGGGAGAGGGATTTCTGATGGAAATCCTGACAGTCTGAACTGCTTTTGCTGTCTGCGGTATAGTGCTTCCTGTAACCTATATGGCCCAATGCCAGCATGATATCTAATACACACTTGGCTGCTGAAAGTTCAAGCAAAGGGGACTGCTGTCTTGGAATATGCCAGGGAAGGAAAACTGAGTTCAAGTGCTAAATTGCTATTGAGCCTGACGGAGACTATTAGTAACTTCAAAGAAATAAAATGAAGATTTCAGTGTTTTGTTAGATTTGGTGGTCGACTCATCTCCTGCACTATCAAGGTGGGCACTTGGAAACCAGCAGACACACAGCAGATTAAAATTAATAGAAAAATAGAAAATTTTTAGAAAAATAAACAAAAATTTCAGGTTTTCAGTGATCAAGTTTGGCAGTTGGTTATGTTGACAAGCATAAATCTCTTCCAACAAACACTGCTTAGTGTGAGAGAGACTCCCATTCTCCCACTGAGAAACATTTTACTGTGGCACATGCGCACACTGAGGTCTCTTACTTCTACCAGCATAGGTGAGATGCTGAGCACTTCTTTACACTCCTGCCCTGGTGATGTGGGAAAGAGTGCTGGTGACCTCAAGAGGCCATGGGGATATCAGGAGGGCACAAGGGCTCTGTTTCTGTCAGATTTTTGGTTCTAGGCCTCAGAGCCAAGACAGATGCTGCTATTTGTTTATAGAATGCAAACACAAGGAAAAGATTTAAACTTAGCAAATGCTGTGTTCTCACTCAAACACAAGAAAAAAAGATGAAAGGAGCTCTTTCAAGAAAGGGGGATAACTTTTTGCTCCTGTCTTTGGTGTTCCTGATGTGGTGGTGAGGAAATAAGAAGATTTGAGTTGTGCTTTCTTACCCAGTAGAGATGCCCTGCACTCTGCTGCTGCATAGCTTAGGAAGCCACAGGAAATTCTCCCCTTCCTGCATCTCCATTTGCCTTTTCTTTCAGGCTGAGTCCTAGTTCCTCTGCAGCTCCTCTCCCCCATCCCCAAACTGAAGTTTTGTTTGTACTACAGGATCAGTATTGAGGAAATGTAAGGCCATGAAAAAGGTGACCTGCAGCCCTTTTACCTCTGTTTAAGCTAAGAGAGGTGGTTGTTGTTTTGGCCTCCCTTACTGAGCTATAGTCATATTTCATTCCCTTTCTGCTAATCCAGCATGAGCAATTGGTGGTTTGGAGGCAATGGCACTCCCTGGTTGAACAGCCGTGGAAAACCTTATGGTAATGGTAGGAAATGGACTGGGTCTTGGCCTCTGCTTCTTTCAAGAACAGAATATTTGACATGGCCTCTCCTTCCCTGATTCAGGAACCTCCTTGGATTTACCACC
Source organism: Leptocoma aspasia (assembly GCA_013399835.1). Taxonomy (NCBI): domain Eukaryota; kingdom Metazoa; phylum Chordata; class Aves; order Passeriformes; family Nectariniidae; genus Leptocoma; species Leptocoma aspasia. The sequence goes on along the minus strand of VXAX01000912.1, from coordinate 70,430 downwards.
CACAACTGAATTTCTCATTTAGGACCATTGACTGAACCTTTTATTGGGTTGTCCTAGATTAAAAACACTCTGTGCTTTTTTGGATTTTAAGGTAAAACGTGAGAGGTGGCTGTGCCTGAGCAATGGCCGGATGAGTGGAGAGTCTTTGTTTACCTCTGTACTGCTTAAAATTTGTAAACATTTAGCTTTTCCCCTGTAAGTTGCTCTATCTTGACTTAATTGCTTGGGTTGACAGCCACCACATGGGAGCCCCCAGAGTGTGGTGACTTTACATGGCTGACAGCCAGCAAAGAGGCAGCAGTGTCATTTCATGGCTTGGGACTGATTTTACTTCGAGTCTGCACGTTTTCTTCCCTCCCAACTAATGGGTACTCTCACCACATATATAAAAATTATTAAAAACTAATGGTGAATTTACCCTCTCTTCTCTTAAAAACAGCAGTCTGCAGGCTCACACTTCAGAGAAGTCTAAGCAGTAAGATTTTTAATATATTGGTATATTATGCCAGTATAATAAACAACCCCCAAATTCCTCACATTGAGCTAATAAACTGAGTTATTTTGTGGCTTTTTTTGGGGGGTAGTAAAACATAATGGTTGAGTGTCCCACCAGTAGTCCCCTGCACTTTATTTCTATCTCTGTTTCCAGATTGCAGGAGCACTAATGTCATCAGGTTTTTGCATAGGTTTGGTTATGAATAAGTATCTCCGATTTGCATAATACATGGGAGAAGAAACATGAGAGTAGGGACCTTATCCTCTTCCTCAGCTTGGGGAAGGCAGTGGTTAGGGAAGTACTTTTTCTTCTGGTATGTGCATGCCCTTATAGTACCCTGAGACAATTTTAAAGGGAAAAAAAAATCTGTGTGGGTTTTGTAGCCATCACCTGGTTGTAGTATTAAACTACTAGTTCTCCTGCCTCAGCTTAGGGTGTCCCAGGTACACTGAAATCTATATACATGAACAATTATCTGCAATGATTGAAGGTATGAAGGTGTGCACTTGCCTCAGTGCATTGCCTGCTGGCAACCCTCCCTATCTCAACAGTCTTGCTTCCCAGCATACCCCAAAACACCTGAGCTTGTTTTAGCCTGCACCAATTGTCATGTCCAGGTAGGTTTTTTAAAGCATTGATCTTTATAATGCTGTGAATTTTTCTTTTGTTTCTCATGCAGCATTTGTGAGTGGGCCAGAGGCCATTTCCAGGGCACTAGGGTATGTAAAGTCTCCCCTTTCTTTTTGGACAAAGACCTACCTGCCTCTGGTCAGCTGCTTGCATTTGGTGGGTCTGGCAGGCATCCCAGGGACTGCAGAGGCAGCTCTGGGGCCCTGTGCTGTGGGTACTGTAAGCTGTGCTCCATTCAGCATTGCACGCTTTTCCTAGAGCCTGTGTGGTGTGCTAGAAGCACCATGTCAGCAGGCCTGAGCCCAACTCCTGGGCCCTTATCTGATTAAAATGGTGTTACTTCACAGGCTGAAGGTGTCTGTTGTGCAGCTGCCAAGTAGGAGGCTGTCCCTTCACCTGTCTGTCAGGGGGCAAAGTGATCAAAAGTGCATGAGTGGTAACCTGGTAGCATCCCTGCTGGGTTTGTCAGGAAAAATTTGTATATGGGAAAGCCTCCTTGGCTTAAGCTACACTAGTACATTTGTACAGATATTTAACACATGAAATGGTTCAGGTAGCATATTGACATGTGTGGAAATGTGAGCAATAAAGGCAGGGTGCCTGGCTGGTGCAGTGTCCCTGGACTGATTCTTAATCTCCCGTGGTTTTGCAGAAGATGAAAACAATCAGGATCAGTGCCACTGGGGATGCAGCCCACCTGCATTGCACTGCAAAGCTAGTCCCTCCCTGCTTTTACCCTTTTACCCTTTTTCTTTTCCTCTTAAAATGTTGCTGCTCAGTTGTGCAGCTCCATAGGAGCCTGTTGCAGTGCCACCTCATTGATCACAGCTGCTTAATTTCCTGTTTCTTCAGCAGTATTTAAAAGCTTTTTTACTATTTTGCTAGGAAATGAGTAGATAGTTTCAGGCTTTGCAATGGAAAGTGGCTTTGTTAGTATATGCTCTTGTTTAATATGGCACAACAGCAGCTGCACAGGAGACTGTCAAAACTAAATAGCATGCATTCATTTGGCTAAAGAAGCCTCTGCCTACCTCCTGTCGCAAGAGCTGCTTCCAGGGAATAAGAAAGGTTTTCCTCAGATCTGACCCCAGCTCATAATGTGACATAAAAATGCCCACAATGAAAGGCTGGTCTGTTGGTTTTCTACAGTGTTGACCTGGCAGCATTGCTGCAGTGTATAAAAACCAGGAGGAGCAGTACCTTGCTGCAGCTGCAGGCCTTTAAAAGGGGAAAAGTTCTTCGTGCACAAAAATACAAAAAGTCTTCTCCTATATAAAAAGCATTAATCAACTGTCTTCTGTAATATTTATGCACAGTGATGCAGTCTGCTATATTGATACTGATGTTCTCAGTGTGCTGTAAGTTTTGCTTTGGTGTTTTAGGAAAAAGGAGTTGCTTTTACACCATTTAAGTAAAGGATGCCTAACATTTAATAGACTGTTGTAATCAGGAGATATATAGTAACTGAATCATAACATTAAAATCTAAATCTCATAAAGGCATCTTTCAAAAGCAAGTAATTAGGGCCTGATAATAAAAGGTTATGTGGCCAAATTGCCTTGAGTGAAAGATGTAAAAACGTTCTCTGTTGATAGAACTTACACCAGAGTTATAGGTGAAGTCTCTGGGTAAAAAAGTAATTTTAATAGTTTTCTGTTATCATTCCTAGGCATCTGGCAACATTGTGTGACATTCTTTCATACCTCTGTTTTGAGGATTCCTAAGAGGAGAGGTAGCTGAGAATTGACAACAACTCACAAAAAGGAAATCTTGAAAAATTATCATACTGATTTCAAGAAGTGCCATAGTGCTGCTTAAAAAGTAGGAACGGCAGTATGTATACAGCAGAAACTGCAGTTTCAACCGTGCAGCTGTGCCCAGAGACGGGGTTAAATCTGGAATGGTGCAAGCATGAGCTCTGTGAGCCTGTAGATGAGCACAGTGGAAAACAGCTTGTAATGTTTTCAGCGTGAATTTGTGCCTCCCAGCAGGGTGAACAGACAGCAGTAATTCCACAGGTAGGTTAGCTGTGAATTACAAATCATTTATTGTACAGCAGCATGAAGAACTGAAAAGATTCATTGTAGAAAACTTGTTCAGACAGAGCACCCAATTTTTATTCTCTGTTATTTTTGTCAAGTATTGGCTTCTCTTCAAAGACGCAGGGACAAACAAAAACTGATTCATTAAGGAAAAAAAACCTCTATAATTAATATTTACTGTCCTCCTGCTAGATATGTCTTAAGACAAACCGTCGTCAGAAGACAGTTTTTTTATCCTCGTCCCTTTGCATCCATGTTCCCAGGAATAGAGAGGGTGGTTCTTTTTCAGGGGTGTCTGGCTACAGTAGTTGAACAGTTAAGTGCTTTGGTTTGCTGTCTGCTGTTTTAGGCAATTTAGGCAATGGTTTGCAGTATTAGTGTGTGGTGGAGCATCATCTGCCTGTTTTGTTCAAGCTGTAGGAGTCATTGAGATGGGCTCTGTGACTGACTCTTCTGAGATACTGGGTAGCAGGAGGCAAAGCTCCTCTTTAGCTGAACATGCCTTTCTGGGCAGATCGGGAGAGTCAGGAAGGGACCCTGCACAGCTCAGCCATTGCTCTGGATATTGGAGCTGAACACATAATGAGGGGCCTGTGTTTCTTCACTTGCTGTTAGCATGAAACAAAGGAGTGCCTTTCTTCTGTGGGTATTTTGAATTGACTTAATGGAATAATCTTTATTTACTTTTCTTGTCAAGCAGGAACCAGTTAATAATGAAATAAGAAATTGTGATAAATATTAGAGGTAGTGCTAAGAGGCTCATGAGACACTTTCTGTCTGCACTGAAATGGAGTAGTAGAAAGGAGGTTTGGTAGTAAAAATACTACTTTTTCTTTTAGTTTTATTATGCTGGTCCAGTGTAGGAGTTACAAAGTTAGCTGTCTGAAATCAGGTACATACTCTGACTGTATTCAAATCCATAGTTAAGGCTTACTTCCAGATTTTGTTTTCATCTGTGAAAAAATAGCTGAAGATTTGAATGATTTGAATTTATCAAATTATAGCCTTTTATAGTATTTATTAGATTTATATATCCATGAATTTTATGTACCTTTGAAAAAAATGGTCTAAGTAAAGTCCTGATGACTACATTTGGCAGCAATGCTGTGCCTTTTGAGAGCCTGAGTTCTGGGTAATGGCTTTTTAGCTTGGGGCATACATTCCATGAACCAGTAGCTTTCGGGAGTTGCCCAGTACTCTAGTTTTCATAAAAAGTGATGGATGTGTCTTCTTGGTCCTGTTTGTGACACTCAGCCATAAGCCAGGTTTGCTGTTAAACATGGACTGTCTAGGTTTGTGAGTGATGGAGTGGTAAACTTAAAAAACTTCCGTGTTGGCAGCAGCTACGCTGGCATTTCCGATCCAGCTTCTTAATTCAGCGATGGTTATGTTTTTGGGAGGGCTTGTGATCATTAGAGAGAGGAGCAAGTGGCCCATACCAATGTGCAGTCAGAAAGATACATAATGTGGTCATACTGGCTGCGCAGAACAGGAAACTAGTGATGAATAGAGGAGAAGGAACTGCTGGTGTTTAGTCTGAAATGGCTGCAGGGCTCAGCAGGATGAATGCACAGCTTATCCAGGTCTGTCCAAGATAAAGCAATACTTTATACTTAATGTATTTGGCCAACCAGCCAGGAAACACTGCATAAAATTTGTCATTGGTTCTTAAATGTAAGCAGTGATGAAATCCCTCCACAGAACGGATATCACTCACTAATGGATTTTGCGCCGCCAAAGAGTAATGACATTTAGGTCATTCATGCCCGTGGTGTTGTGTCATCATTAGAAAAATGCTGAAGGAAGGACTTTCTTTTGTGAAATGTCTGGCATTCACAGACATTAATTTTAGACAGTTGGATGATGGTTTTTGCATTTTGTGTAAGTTAACTGCTTACTGGCTAGGACCCACATTTTCATTGCTGGTGAGTAAAATTTCACTCATCTGGCTGAATTTCTTTGAACCAACAATTAAGGAACCCTAATATACTGCAGAGAAGTCTAACTGCTAGTCTAACTGAATGGAAGAAGATGTAAACAAGTCTTTAAACCTGTTCTTTGTAATCTCTTGGTTACAGGAAAGACAAGAAGGACTGGTTTTAGTGCACAACTTCAGCCTACTTTTAGAAGGTGACAGCACTTTTAGCAGCTGTTTTCATCAGGATACCAGGTTAAATAAAGAGCTCTAAAGTGCAGGAAAAGTTAATCAGAAATAATTATTGGATCTGGAAAGCTATATTCATTTTCTGGATAAACTGATTGTATTTAAACAAAAACTGTTTTCATAGTTTTCCTGTTCTTTTAAGTAAATTTCTAAGGTAAACAGAAAGCAAATGTTGGTACTGTGAATTCTTCTTATGTTTAGCTCCTTCGTACATTCCTTGTAGGAGGGAGATACATATTTAATTCATTGTGATTTTTTTTTGTGCCCATAAGAAACCACTGTAGCCACTAGCCACTAGCATATTAGACATAAATCTCCTTTCTTTGTGCAAAGACACATGTGCAGGGACACTAATAGGACTTTCCTTAATGAAACCCTTGACTGCTTAGATGGTCTTCATAGGGAAACCTAAGAATACAAGAGACAATCACATGGGCAAAACAACTAGTCTGAGCTCTTCACTTCTAGCCTGAGGCACACCAGAGTGTTGCTCAGCAAGATGGGGAGTTGAGGCTTTTGCCCCTGCAATCACTAGGAAAGTGCTTCACCTCTGAAGTAGTTCTGAAGTAGTCAACTGTTTGGAGGATCCCAGGGTTACGTATGCACTGGCTGAGGGTACTTGGTAACTGGATCTGTTTAAGGCTGACTCCAGAACCCCTCTGTTATGAGAGCAGTATTATTAATTTAATATTAAAATTATTTATTAATATTAAAATTATTAACAAAATAATATTGGCAGTATTATTTTTCTGCTATGTCCTAATGTGACCAAAAAAGTAGAAGTGTGAGTGGTTTTAGAACGGATATCACTCACTAATGGATTTTGCCGCCCCAAAGAGTAATGACATTTAGGTCATTCATGCCCGTGGTGTTGTGTCATCATTAGAAAAATGCTGAAGGAAGGACTTTCTTTTGTGAAATGTCTGGCATTCACAGACATTAATTTTAGACAGTTGGATGATGGTTTTTGCATTTTGTGTAAGTTAACTGCTTACTGGCTAGGACCCACATTTTCATTGCTGGTGAGTAAAATTTCACTCATCTGGCTGAATTTCTTTGAACCAACAATTAAGGAACCCTAATATACTGCAGAGAAGTCTAACTGCTAGTCTAACTGAATGGAAGAAGATGTAAACAAGTCTTTAAACCTGTTCTTTGTAATCTCTTGGTTACAGGAAAGACAAGAAGGACTGGTTTTAGTGCACAACTTCAGCCTACTTTTAGAAGGTGACAGCACTTTTAGCAGCTGTTTTCATCAGGATACCAGGTTAAATAAAGAGCTCTAAAGTGCAGGAAAAGTTAATCAGAAATAATTATTGGATCTGGAAAGCTATATTCATTTTCTGGATAAACTGATTGTATTTAAACAAAAACTGTTTTCATAGTTTTCCTGTTCTTTTAAGTAAATTTCTAAGGTAAACAGAAAGCAAATGTTGGTACTGTGAATTCTTCTTATGTTTAGCTCCTTCGTACATTCCTTGTAGGAGGGAGATACATATTTAATTCATTGTGATTTTTTTTTGTGCCCATAAGAAACCACTGTAGCCACTAGCCACTAGCATATTAGACATAAATCTCCTTTCTTTGTGCAAAGACACATGTGCAGGGACACTAATAGGACTTTCCTTAATGAAACCCTTGACTGCTTAGATGGTCTTCATAGGGAAACCTAAGAATACAAGAGACAATCACATGGGCAAAACAACTAGTCTGAGCTCTTCACTTCTAGCCTGAGGCACACCAGAGTGTTGCTCAGCAAGATGGGGAGTTGAGGCTTTTGCCCCTGCAATCACTAGGAAAGTGCTTCACCTCTGAAGTAGTTCTGAAGTAGTCAACTGTTTGGAGGATCCCAGGGTTACGTATGCACTGGCTGAGGGTACTTGGTAACTGGATCTGTTTAAGGCTGACTCCAGAACCCCTCTGTTATGAGAGCAGTATTATTAATTTAATATTAAAATTATTTATTAATATTAAAATTATTAACAAAATAATATTGGCAGTATTATTTTTCTGCTATGTCCTAATGTGACCAAAAAAGTAGAAGTGTGAGTGGTTTTTTGTGGGTTTTTTTGTTTGTTTTGGTTCGGTTTTGGGTTTTTTTGGTTGTTTTTTGTTTGTTTGTTTTTTCCCATGCAAGAAAATCAATGTAGGCAAAATCCAGAGGAAAGCAGGCAAACATGTTTATGGTGAATGGCTAAATAAAGCTAAATGAGGGCTAGCTAAATACAAAATCAAAAGTGGATGCAAGTATTCCTACGCTTTTGAGAAGTGCAAGCAAAAGCAGTAGGTGGAGATCCTTGAAAATTTTGCATGCTTTGTTTTTGTAGCAAAAATGTGTAAGAGGAAAGGATGTAGGAGAACTACAGAGACTAAAATAAGGAATTAGGCCATTATCATCAAAAATAAGCCTTTCACAACATAAATCACAGGATAGCTTCAAATTTAGTTAAAAGACTGCATGGCATATACTAAGGAACAATCAGTAAAGGAAGGTTGGATGGATGAGAGGGCAGTTTTCTCCTAATCCTGGTAAATTACAAGTATTAATGACTATAATAACAATTACTAGATGTACTGCATTCGGTGTTAGACTTATTGTTTGTTAAACTTCTTTCTGTTTTTATTTCTAGGGCTCTTCCTTATCTTAGGCTTGATACTTTACCCTGCAGGCTGGGGATGCCAGAAGGCGATAAGCTATTGTGGACCTTATGCTTCTGCTTACAAACTGGGAGATTGCTCCTTGGGCTGGGCTTTCTACACAGCTATCGGCGGCACTGTTCTGACGTTCATCTGCGCAGTCTTCTCGGCGCAAGCTGAAATAGCCACATCCAGTGACAAAGTGCAAGAAGAAATAGAAGAAGGAAAAAACCTTATCTGCCTCCTTTAACTCCGGCGGGGAAAAATACCAGCACCTGGATCTTTATCTGCTTTCCATTAACTGGACAAGCAGATCCATTTATCTGTTTTTACCATTTGTGTGATTGAGCCCCATGCATTCCAGCCCTGAACTACTGAAAGGGTCTTTCTTCTTTGCTGGGCAATGAGGATCAGAGAAAGGATCCCAAGAAAGCAGAATGTAAATACTTGGGGATATTTTTAGTTTCATTCTGTGATCAGGACACAGTGGAATATAGTAATCCGACCGGGGATGTGAGTAATCACATGTATATAGCAAGAATGTTGTTATAACTGAAAAATTCTGATTGATCGGATTAACTAACCCACCTTGGTCACTTTGAAGAATTTGAGTTTAAAATAATAAAAGCCAGCACATTTTTTTCCTTAAGCAAAAGAGAAGCCTATTTTAATGAGGCTTTGTTTCCAAGGGCTCCCCTCACTGGTGAATATTTCTCCACCATCACCTGGTTTGGTACCATGTTCATGGAGGTGCTTTTTGGTACTGAACTTCATAGAAGTACAGTGCCTTCTTGGATATTAACTCTATGCTGGAGAGAGCAATGCTGACGTTTACACCAATCTTACGGCATTTAGAAAGCCAAGACCCTGCCAGGTTTCTCTCTCTTGAAACTTAGAGCACAAGGTGTGTGCAACTTACTACTTAGCAGGTAAATATTGTTTCCACTGACTAGACAGAAAAGCTGTTGTTAGACTGGCTCTCACCTGATTCAGATAAAACTGAAATATTTCTACAGCCTTCATTAAAACTTCTGAAATACCAAGCAGACAACAGCTCCCCACAGCATCAGCCTTACCTGGGCTGCAGCCTCTCCTACAACTGTAGATTTCACATTGTACTTCAACAGTATTACTTTTTCTCTGGTCAGTGAAACATCATTCCCAGTCTACAGATCAGTCTGTTTCATGACCCAGATGCATATGAGTCTTTAGGAAGTTTAAATTTTTCAGGAAGCCTTTACAAATTCCCTTTTTTTTTTGTGTGTGTGTAGTAGTAGACCTTTTTCCAACTAAATCAGCAGAAATTAAACAGACCTTGCCACAAATGCCATTTTTTTCTCGAAGCCAGCTGGTTGTGTTATTTGTGGTGTTGTCTCACTTACTAGAACTACTTCTGATACCAAGTTTGTAAGATATTTAACAAACAAAGGAATGATGCAACTGTGCCATAGGAGCATTGGGGATAATTCATCCGAGAAGTAGTTCTAATGAAATACTAGGCGAATTTTAGATTCCTTTTCTTATTTCTTGGTAGTTTAACATCATCCAATGACAGTGTTGTTTCACTATTACACAGAGCAGAGATTCTTGTTTTTGCCTGGTCAGTCCCTTAAAATGTGCCATTAGTTACTAAAAAATTGTTACTGTCCAGGTAGGTAGTTGCTTTCAAGGCACTGCTGATGTGCTTCATGAGACAGGAGCTGTTCAGCAGTCCTGACAGCAGCCTGGAGGATTGGTGAACAGTCACGGAGCTGGGGTCCCCGTCCAGCGCCTGCTGCCCACAGAGCCACAGAGCAGCTCCCAGCCTGTGCCTCTGTGCCCATGGCACCTGCAGCCGGTGCACTGGACACATACGTAGATGACCTCTGAGACACGGTGCAACAAGGCAACTTCTGCCTGTATTCAAAAAGGGATTGTTTTAACCTAGCCTCTTCTTGCATTCACCTGCTCCTGCAACCCACATCCACCATCTTCTTTGAAACAGGGAACTCACTGTTCTTTTAAATATTGAATTTAAATCACCTCCTAAAGTTATGTTCTGCCTGCGCAAATCAAGATTTTAATAAAGCAAATTATCAGCACAAAGTGGTGCCTGAGGGTGAAAATCACAGCCCACACACCCTGTCCACACCTGTGTTTGTCTCGATGGCTTTGCCCCATACGTATTTCCCACACTTGGAGTAAATGCACTGGGTTTGTACCTGGGGTCCAGCAAGGCTTCCTCCAGGCACCCCTACTGAGCCCCTGCTGGAGCATGCACTGAACCTGGGCCACCAGCTCAGCTCTGCCCAGCCCTCGGGGGCCCTGCAGTTGGAAAAGAGGGGGCAAGCAGTTGTATGAGTACCATATAAACCAGCTAAAAATGAATTACTAAGCAAATGTACAGTTTTAGCTTCCTTAGGTGGGTAACAATCCAAAGCCCAGGTCACCACTGCCAACTAGTCTTGACACAGTATTAGGGTGAAAAATGCTGCATTGGCTTAAGCACTTGATTAGTCAGAATCAGGTCAGGTCAGTTCTTACAAAGGTCGAGAAGGCATACTCTGCTCTGGCTGAGAAGTAAACAATGAGCAACCTTCATTCACATTACTAGCTGACCTCTGCTGTGATCCACCTGATGCTTAAAAAAATTTCAATAGTACATTTTGTTTGGGTTTGTTTTTTTAAGTATTAAAGACATTTTCAGTGGCACATTTTGCTTTTGTTTGCATTCGTAACCAAGAAGAACCAGCTTTTCTGCTTGTTGCTGGTATATTATCAGCTTGCTCTGCAACAGCATAATTAACTAACTTGCAAGAATATCCATGTTCATCACATAGTACAGATAGAAGACAGGCTGGGAAGAAATACAGAGGAGAAATAATCAGAATTTCTTTTCTCAGGGTTCTGTTTTTCTAGCAAGTGATAAGGTGGTATATATTGCAAATTTATTTTTTTCCTGGATGAGGTTTTCAGGTGCAGGGTGCACTCATTAAATTTCACAGCTGTTTAAATTGCTCCTGAAGTTCACCTCAGCAGTAGCTTTCAAAGGCACTTTGGGAAAGAAAAAAAGAAAAAGCAGCTTAAAGCTAATTTAATTGATTTCATGAGGGGGCTGCAGAGTGTAACTGCTTCTTAATGTACATGCACTGCATAGGATCTAGAGGAATTTGCTGTGGATTCTTTAAAACCTGTGTGGCAATTAGTTCAGTTTAACTTTGTTTTGTGGTATTGAAGATTTCTTCAAACATCTGTGGTTTCATCAACTTCTTAAACTTATATTCAATAAAGTGCCATAGACCTTTTTTTTTAATTGTAGCATATTTAAATATATATATATATATACACAGACTTGTGTGAGATGTGCAATACAAGGAATGGGTTTCATGGGGAGGGTTTGTTTTTGTTTTTGTTTTTTATTTTAGTTTTTGCTTTTAAACAAGTGATTTGAAAAGGGACTTCCCAGGGAAGAAGTGGCTGGAGTTTGGTGGTTTGAATATAGAGTAACGCAATAAAATCCCTGATGTTGAAGATCAATACAACAGTAGTAATAGCAGCTTGAAGATTTAACAAAAATGTCTTCTAGATTGATTTGAATAACTCAGAATACAGACACTTCCAGTGTGAAGCTGTGTCCACCTCTGGCCATTAACACTAAAAGCTGAAAAGGCTCAGCAAGGTTTCTTAGTGTGCTTTGTTTGTAATGTGGCACTGCAAAAAACATTGCTACTGAGCTATTTCTGGGTTGTCTACATCACCTTTGTATCTATTTTACTCAATAAAGTTCTCTGGATTCTGAGATTTTTTCTTTTCAGCCAAATAATTTCCATTTTGCATTGTTACCCCCCCACTGAAGTTTCCTACATCCTAGTGGTAAATGGAGAGGAGTTCAGGCCTTCCTTGAAAGCCATGGGCACTGGTGCCTACACCTCAAGGGAAGGGCAGAGTCCAACAAAAGCAGAGCACGGCAGCAATGCATACACAGCCCCTTGGTATAGGAAGAGCGGCTGCAGTGATCCAGCTAGAGTAGGTTTTGAGCCATGGTTTATTTGTGGTACTGTTTTTCTGTTCTTGACTCACCACTATGTACATTTGTTAGCATGAATGATGTACCTAATGTCTTCTTTTTAATCTAAATTTCAATTAAATGTGAGTTTTTGAACTTTTAACAGGAGTCTGACTACCTTAATACAAGCATATTGGACAAGTTGAGCCAAGCTGAGCTTTGATTGTAGCTTTAATAGCATTTAACATCCCAGTCCAGGTTGTGTTTCAGATTCCCATCTGACTTAAACACTTATTACTGCTTACTGATCAGAAGTATGTGATCTGAAATTGTAACTATGTGTTATACAATACAGTTGCATTAAAGAGACTTTCTAATTGAATATAGCTCTGACAAAATGTGTTTCATTTTGCAACTAAAGCACTGCATTTCCTTTTTCATGAAAAAGGGTAGTAACAGTTGTAAAACAGATATTGCTTCATCATACAGAGATTTTTAAAATGGTGTTTGCCACCGTGTGTTTTAGCTTTCAGCTGTGGCGTGAAAAACACTAGAGAAAGGTTACAAAGCCAGTCTATAGCAGAACCAGGAACAAGGCTTTCAGTAATTTAAAAAAAAGTCAGCATGTCACTTATTTGTCAGTTGCAATGGTCCACTGCTATTAAATTTATATATAATTAATCACGTATGGTTTAATTACACTTCTAACAGTTCCTAAACTGCAAAGAAGTAGCTCTTGGTTACAACTTTGAACATTTAAAGACCTATAGTCTAGAAGTTAGGGGATAGACGCCACTGAATGTACCACTATCATAGTCAATGATTTGTATGATTATGTATTTCAAAACAGGTATAGATAAAGCACTTATTCTCCAAATATAAAAGACTGCTTAAAGAAATTATGAAGTACTGATTTGAACAGCTAAACATACTACTTTCCTTTTTCAGTAAAGTTAATGGAGTTGGCAATAGCACAGAGTTCAAGTCTCCAATTGTGTGTATTGTTACACATTTCTGTATTCTTGTAACTTGTTCTCCAAGCTCCAGCTGGGTTTAGAGTAGTGGAGCAATCACAAAGTGGATGTCTATTATCAGTGTTAAGAGTGACAGGAATATAAAGACATTGTCTTGTTCTGCAATTCACAGAAAGCTTGTTTTCAAACAAATGCCTTTTATTTGGAATATCTTCATATCGGTGAAATTCTGAGAGCACAGGAATCAGTATCTGCAACTGGCTTAAGGTATCGCTCAGGTGTGGTGGGATCAGTAACTTGGTGTGACCAAGGTAAAAGAGAAAGAATGCCCAATTCAATCACATAGGTCTTACTGGAGTCAATGATCTCAGGAGGGTTTAGGTATTTTCCATCCTAATTGATTCTGTGATTCTGTATTCTGACTACCTCAGGTTGTTCTCTTACCTTGGACAAGAAGTGTCACCCCACTGCCCAATCCAGGATATGCATTTTTTCTTTGAAAACATCATGCACTCCTCTAAAAAGAACATTATACATTCTTTTAAAAAAATACAGGCACAGCAAAGACAACAGTTCTGTACTGAAAACAGCAACCATGCTTTGGCATGTCTGCAATGACTACAGCTCAGACATACACAATTGTTTTAATTAGGCTATAAATGTGATAAAATCTACTAGCAGCATTGTCAGCTGGAGCAGTGGCAGAGCAGCTGATGCCACAGAGGCACCAGTGGTCAGAGGCAGCTGTTCTGTACAGTGGTCTGGGCTCCAGCCAGTGTTGCCTACCCAACTCCAGCTGTACAGGGTCAGAGAGCAGAAAAGCTGAATGCAGGGCCACAAGTAACTGAGGCCAGCCTGTCTTCCAGGCCTGTACCAGCCCTGGTTTTATTAATACAGCCTCAAACTTTATCAATAAAAATCAATCCCAAATATTTCCCATCTCTACAGCTGGAACCTTCCCTTCCTGAATGGTGGATATAAAGAAGTAAAACCTGATATTCTCAGCACCTCCTCTGTACTGAAGAACAGCTCCTCTGTATTGAAGTATTTTCCTTCATGTCTGAATGTAATGTAACAGCAACATGAAGGAGCACTACTAGAAGGAGGACAGGAAGCTTATATATATATATATATATTTATACACACATACACACATAATTTAGTCAAGGAAGCTCCAAGCGTATTGAGAGATTGTATTGAAACCACAACTGTTCAATGTAATCACTTTCATCCAATAAAAAGCACATTTTAGTTGAGCTGTATATACTTCCATTAAACTGCTGGAATTTTTTTTTCCCCAGAACAAAATATATTGGCAGCATGAGCCACAAGTTACATGTCCTTATCAATGCCCTTTTTCTTTTCCTCTCGGTATCATGTGACACCCTATCTAGTTTAATCCTTGTATAAAATTTTGCTGGATTTTGCTGCTGAGCTAGATCTACACTACTGCTTTTGTACATCTTCCTGATTTTTCTAATTACGAAAATAAAATCTACTTGCAGACAGAAAATTAATTTGTAGAAAAAAAGTACAAACTAATTCACACATATTTTAATGTAACTGAGTCAACCTAATTAATTATCTGACCTACTGTGCCCTACTATGGATTCATAACCAGAATGTTCTAGGTGTGTGCCTTTTCCTTGACAGAAGTATCTTCCCAGAAGTATCACTGAGTATTTAACAGTTCTCTTAACCCATGCTTTTCTCTCAGTGTGTACATGCTTTTCCAACTCCATGTTTACAACTTCTTGAGGAAAGTAACCTGAGCAAACCAGAGGAATTATGTCCCACGAAGAGCACTAAAATTGTGTAATAATTCTAAACATAAAACATGACTGGATAATATGGCACAACCATGCTTACATTTACAAGAAATTACAAAACGTCTTCCTTTAGTCTGCTAACACCGCCATCCTAGATCTGTGAATTACAAAGAAAGATCAAGTGGATGAAGAATTTCAATACTGATTGATGCATGCATGTGAAAATGTCTTCAAAAACACAAGTCTGCCATCTCCCAAAATAATCCTGGCCGTACCTCAGAGCACTGTTTGCTGTATCCTTGCATGAATCTGCATCATGCATTTACAAACTTACCTACATCACAATTGTCTAGATGAAGTCAATTCAGCCCTTCAGAGGAAACCCTGTAGTAAGAGGAGTACTACTGAGAGGAGGTGCTGCAACTGACATTATATGAAAAAAATCAACAGATTGTGATAGTGACTAAAAAAAAAAAAAGAAAAAGCAGGACAGCGGTGACACAGAAATGTTGATTCACGGGCAGAAATTAAAAAATAAATACTACCAAAGCAAAGCTTTTTTCGGCAACTTCATTTTACTTTGAATAATGTTTTAAGAGTCACTTGATACCTGCAGAATTCCATTCAGTCATGATCGAGCATGTTTAATTTTAACCCTTGTGAGTTTACAGCACAAGAATGTAAGCTGCAAGTATTTTAAGAATTTTCTTCATAACAGTTGAGTAGACTAATTCTCTTTAACCAGATTTATTGATAGTGGACATTTTGCTTCACCATTTCAGCAGAAATACAGCATCTATATACAGAATTATAAAAAGCAAGTCAGACTTTTACATAGATCATCCTCCCTGCACATCACCCTGACTGTTAGAAGAAAAATCCCCATTATTGGTCAAAACTATACAGAGCGAACACCTAGGAAAAATGTCTTTTTTTATTCTATGACACTGTGTTAATACAATAAATATATAAAACTTCTGAGCTACCCAGACATGCAACAGAGGGACAGAAGAAGTGCATTTGTACAGAACCATGACATTCACCAGGATGGCAGAACATTGTTAGTAATTTACAAAATATACAAACATCCTCAGATAAATAAAAACAACTCCTAAGTTACAAATCAAAGACTACTGACATTCCAGTGTTTAAACTTCATACCTTGTACTCTGTTTGTCACAATACTACAAAAAGACAACTCAAGTGGGCACCATACTCTGATTAATAAGAGATCATAAGATCTAATTTTTGTTAGGTACAAAATATTTTAACAAATCTCAGCCTTCTGTTGTCAAAGCTAAACAAACCTTTCCCTCCCTTTTGGGCTGCAAAGTGTCACAGATTTCTAGTTTAAAGAACTAATGTGTGACACAACCCTGAATTTCACTCAGAAGGCTTAAATCTGTACATTCAACCCATGATATTACAAAGCAACAATTCTTATACACAGAACATTACATATGTTTTCTCAAAGAACCTTCAAACATTTGAGAAAAAAATCTACCTGTCAAATTCAGGTTTTATTCCTAATGTGTTTGGTGGTTTTTTTTTTCCCGGTAATCTATGCTATTATGCAATCTTCAACTTCAGTTAAATAGTAAGTATGATGTCCCTAGGATTCCCATCCAAGAGATACCAAAAGAATTCCTTAAATTTAGATTTAAAAGTAATCCATATCAGAGTTCCTAGATACAACCCTCAAGTTAAAGTTTAAAATACGGAAAGAACAATCTTGATATATAGCTTCTAGAATGACGGTCCCCCAATCTCAGCAGAGAATAGTGAGACTTTCATCTGGAAAGCTTTAAAAACATTCCACACAAATTTAAGTTCAATGTTAGCATGTGCACTAGTATGACATTTTAATAGCCTTGTTAGAATATTTAAGCAAGTATATTCATTAATGTGAACTTCAGCATAGGTGAAACTATGACATTTTTTCAAATTCAAGTCTGATTTAAAGAAATTAGTAAATGAAGGGAGACTATAATAGGAGAATTCATGCTAACAGTATATTACTGATTCAAGGATTAAGCTAGGGGAGAATTTTTAAAATAAGCTTCTGTAATTATGAATACAGTGTATTGAAACAGACTCTATGAAATTCAGTCCACTTTCAGAACACGGAGTGGCCTCAGAATTTTATGCTGTGTTATTGAAGATGATTCACCTTAAGAGCTGAATTAATTTCAGCAACGGTGTGTACTTACACAAGTTGTGGGATGTCATCTTTCCATTTCCTAGAAGAGTTTGAAAAACTGCCTAAGTATTGTATGTAAGTCTCATGAGGCAATCTAAGAATATAAGGTCTTCAAAGGAGAGAATCTCATACTATACCAAGTCCTGACAATATTATATTCTAGAGTATTGTGAAGGTATGTACCATTATGGATTGTTAGTTTCACAGCACCAATCTAACCTCTTGGGCCTCCAATTCAATGAGTTAAAATTTAACTTTATTAGAGATAAACATTTCTCACTTTGCTGAATCAAAAGAATTTAAAAGCTTTTCTCCTATAGCTTAAATCACATCACAGAGATGGCTGAGTTAATATTAAAATTCATTCAAGTATCCGTTAAATGCCATTGCTTCAAGAGCCTGGTTTTACACAATATTCCTGTTAGAAAATTAAACACTGCATATATAGTGTTTTGGACAGACAGTAAACAGAGTGACTGTCTGGGCTAGAGATTTAGTACCACTGTTAAACATAAATCTATACTTGAAAAAGAAACCCAAACAAAAACTAACCAAATAAAACAAAAATACCACTGCACATAGAACAGGGACAGGGAATATGTGAATACTGAAGTTAAAAATAGCAAATATATAATCATTTAGCTCTGTGATTTAAATCACCAGTTAACTTCCTTAAACTGAACTTTTCTATTACAGAGAATGTTTATGCCCCATAGTAATTTCTCACAGGTAGAGAATATTCCATGGAAATAGATACAAACAAATGCTATAAAGTGGTACAGGTAAATTCTGGACCAAAACACTACTTAAACAAGATCAGGTAACTCAACAGTATTCATGCAAACTTACAGGTTTATATCAAAAGACTTACCTGAAAAAAAGAAAACAAAACCAAACAAGAAAAGAATTTATACTTTCTGCCTTACTTGTATTTGATCCCCAGCAGCCGCTGAAATTGCAGAAACAGTAGTCAAATCTAACTATATCTCTCAGTCTACCCCACTTCTTACGGTAGAAATAGGGAAATCAGTTCTTGCAAAGAAAAATAATTAATCCAAACTGTTTTCCTGAACTTAAAAAAAAATACTGGAGTGAATTGCTAAAAAAAATCATCCAGATTCTAACTACATTGATTTGATCATTATATAACACAGTTCATTCTCAGGCCAATTGTTGAAATAATTTATCCTCCATAAAATACAGAAAGAATTTACATTGCAGAATTCAACACGTTAAAGAAGGAAAAAATTTTGTTTTCTTCTTAAAATAAATAGATCTATAATAAAATAAACCAGACATTTCCCATTTAACCCATGCACAGCTGCAAAAGAGACAAACATGCTGTGTGAATTTTGATGTAGGCATTTGGGGAATACCGTAAGTGACTGGAAAATAAAGAACAGTTGAAGAGAACCGTGGTGACTTTGTTTCTCTACATCCGGTTACCCTTGAAGGCGTTCTGAGCTGCACTCGTGGCCGCTGTCGAGGCGGCGTTGGCCGCAGCAGTTTGTACAGTTTTGTTGGACATCACTCCCGTGGCAAACTCCTGCTGCGCTTTCTCAAAGCTCGCGCCAGTTGTGCGGTACAGCCCGTGCACCTACGGAGGGGAAAAGCACTGAGAAAATGGTGCCACACTCCCCACTTCTTAGTAGACCAATAGCAAAGTCTCAAACGCAAAGCGGAGCTGTGAGGTGGGGAAATGTGGTTTGTTCATGCATTTGAGCAAATCCAGAGATGAGCACATGGAATTTTTTCCCACAAACCTTTGAATTTTTCGTTGTCCTGTTGCACACACAATTTGACTGTGGGGGACACCTGTAATTATCTGCAAGTTCAGAGGGGTCTCATCATGCTCACTAAAATGTGTGATGTGTATTTGGTGAATTCTTCTCTACAACAATATTTAGAAACATTTTAGTTACTCTGACTGTTACAACAGTAAGCTACACTCTGACTGAGTATTAAAAATTTCAAAATATCCTAATTACACAGTTACAAATTTGCAAAACTAGCGTGATGACCAATAGCTCTGCATAATAACCAGAGGAATAAACAATATGACTTAAAAACACTCATAACAATAGGGCATATAACAAAATAAAAACCAACTAAATCAGACAAAAATCCTGATTAACTTCCAATTACATGAGTATTAAAATTCAAATGCTATTTATGACTCAGTTAAGTCACACAAAGGTTGTCAAATAATATTACAAAGACATTTTCATTCCAGTGTAGCAGGAAAATTAACGTAACTTTTTTCTCTGTTATAAATGTGATTATTTCTCATCCATAAAGATGTACCAAGTCATATATGAATATACAGATTTTTGGAAAGAATCTGGATACATACAGTAAGAAAGGTGTAAAAACATATTCTACCATACATTTTTCTTGCTTGTTTCTTCTCATCTATATAGTATTTCTACAGAAGACAAGAAAGGACATCTCCAGGCACGCACTTAAAATTTCTAGTTTATTGTGAACAAGTCAAAAGAATTTGTGCATGTATAAAATCTTTAAACCTAACTGTAACTCAGGTTGAATTACTGGAATTCAGCCAGCATATCATCATCAGAATTCTCTATTACATTTATCTCAAAATTTACTAGCACATCAGTCTCTATGCTTAGATCTTCTGGGTGGAAATTCACTGAAAGTAACCATAAAGAAAGAGTTTATTTCTTTGAGTTTTCATGCTCCTGCATCATTAGCTGGCAATAAAATATTAAAAAATAGAGGCAGAGAAATAAAAATCCTTTTCTGAGGTGCTGAGCATCTCTCTCTTCTATTGATTTTAATGGGAATGATTTTGGTAAGAGCTGTAACTTGGCAATCACTTCAGTCATACTTCTTTGTGCCTGATGGACAACCTGGCATCTACAGCTACAATCAGTGTCCAGTGCATTCACCCACTCCTTTGTGGTGGGGTTACCGCTCAGGTTCTCTAATTCAGAGAGAACCTATCCTTCCTCATCTGCAGGAAATACCTGCATTGTACAAACAGCATTTTCTAACTTCACAACAGTATAAGCAAAACTGTACAACTGTTAATAGGTAAGGCACACCTTGAAGAATGTAATTTAATCCCCACTACTTTGTGAAAGAGTACTTCTCTCAAGCAAAATCCCAATCAAAGGCAGGAAACAAACGAGGGGAATAATATGTAACTTACCTTTTTAAACATAACTAGTGAGATAACAGCAGATGCTGTGAAAAGTGCAGCTATGATTATCATCATAATGCCAACAGGAATACTCTTATTAAGTCCAGTAAGAGATGAAATCCACCCACTGAAGGAAGGAGAAAGAACAAATTTTACTAGTACAGCACATGAACCATTTAATCAAAGATACCCTCACCAAAGAAAACTTTATAACCTCCTGGTTCTGAACCATTTTGAGTATTTTTGAAGAAAAATCATGGGAATTTTACATAAGCATATTTTGGTTCAATGATATGCTTTTAAAGCTTAATTTCCATTTTTTCACAGAAAATGCAGTGAAACAGTATGAAAAATTGTTGTAAATATTATTCTCTTTGAGAAAAATTGTGCAGAAATTAGAGAGCTGCTTCTCAACTTCTTGAGGTTTTTTTTGTTATACTGTCATTTCAGATTGATTCAAGACTACATGAATTCATAGATGAGAAAATATCCCTAAAAAGATAGTTTCTAACTTCTATAAATACAGAACAGGAAAATACCACACATACACAGCTTCTATGTGAAGACTCATTTAATTGTATCCACAAAACTATGCTTTCTCAACTGAGGTTAATATAATTTTTTTAAGAAGAGAGCATCAGATGAACTAGTAGAAAAAACTGCTATATAAGGATCTACTTCAAGCATTTCCCCATTCTTCAAAATTGAAACACCAACAGACACCAACAGTTTCAGACCTGAAAACTAAAAAAGCAGGTTGCCTTAAGAACAAAACCTCATGCATTAAAAGGAAGAAGATTTTTCCACGTTATTTTAAAAAAAAAAAAGTAAATGCAAACCTTGAAACTTTCGCCTACCTGCTTCATACTGCTTTGATATCCACTATATCCCACTGTAATCTACCATAAAATCACAAAATCTGAACTGTAATTAGGATTTTCTGATGATCTGGCTACTTTCAATACTTCTTCCCCAAGTATGCTTAAAAGCACACTTCCCAGACTTGCATGAATAAGCAAAAGAGGATTCCAAAGAAAAATTAATAAAGCAAGATCTTTCCTTACATAACAATTCTGAAGCAATACTGTTTTGTCTGCCTTGCATATATTTTGAGGTTTGCAGCAAAAAGCACTGATAGAGGGAAGTGTCATTACCCAACTACAGCAGTGCCACTCATGACTCTTCATGTTACCAGCTGGCTACTACAACCTTGCTTTTACTTAGTTCCTTTATTTCAAGGACAGTGACTGATTCCCCATAGTTTCTCCTTGTAAAATCTAAGTATTAGACCTCAAAGACTCAAATAAAAGATAACATACATACAAGTTTCATGTAAAAGCTTATATATTTGCAAACTTTTAAAAGAAAGATCAACTTATTACAGAATATGGACGTGACTCAGACAAATGTACTTTTCAAATAATATCAAAGATATACCACTATATTCACCCAAATACCTTAAGTCATTCTACAAATTTTAGCCATAAATTTCTCAGTAAGTAGGAAGTATATTAATATAATTAGAAATACCTAATAATACAAAAAATATGCAAACAATATATTATTGATGTCTAAATTCTTGCTTTCCTTTACCTTAAATACAGAATGAGTAATAACTCCTTACATGACCAAAATAGAGGAGGTAGTGCATGAAAGAGTAATTTCAAAGTGGTTTAAATTGAAGTATAAAATTTTGTTCAGCCTAGTACCAGAAGTACCTCACGTTCTTTGGATACATTTCACCCACTTATCCTAGTCAAGAGCACTCCAAAAATGCTTTCTTTTGAGAGTTTAATGTAACATTTTAGTGAACACAAGATTATTCCTTTGAAAACACAGACTGTATTGTAGTTGTTACTTCAAATAAGAGTGTTTGTCTTATATGTATGTACAGTATGTACAGTACACTAGGGCAAACAGAATACTCACCAGTTTCCCCATCTTTGAAATCCTGCAGCTTGAAGTACATGTACAGCAAACTGACAGATATATACAAAGAAGAACACAAAGAACCTGAATGAACTGTCACTCCTGAAAGAGGTGGGGGGGAAAAACATTAAAGCAGCCAGAAAATTAATGATTTTTATTCATATTCTGTAGTACCAATCTAACTTTTTACTGCATTAACTAGAGGAAAAGTACTTTCATTTATCAAGTGACCTGAAGTATCAGCAATTCTGTGGTTTTTTAAGAGTGTTTATTTACAAAAGCTGCTCTTTCTTCTTTAATACAGTGGTTTTGCCACCTGCATCTCTAAGAAATATAGAATAGTTCTGTTCAGCCCAGAGCAGGGCCTCTTCAACTAACCATTTAAGTTTGTATAAAGAATTCTGCTCCACTTTCAGAGTGAAGTTCACAGTGATGGCAAGATGGGAAGAGAAGATTTAACTTGTGAAAGGAAATAGGATGTCATATGGAATTACTGAAACATGTGGCACACCAGAATACTGAAGCAGCTGTTTATTTTAAAGTAAAATGTACAAAATACATTTCCTGGTTAAATTATTTTAAATGCCAGCCTTACAAAGACTGAAAATGAAAAAAAAAAAAACAAAACAACCCAGGCGAATATAAATGTACAGGCAAAACTTCAATGAAGACTCAACTTACTACTGTCAAAACTATTGATCATATGATATGCCTCCTACTAGAGTTCTTAAGAAAGTAGAAATCATTTAGTTAAGTTACAGAAACAGATGTTGCCCTTAACAGCTCTTCCTGCAGTAGGAGCTTGTAATTTCTACACAACTAGTTCAGTTCAATAACTATTTCATTTTCAGCTGAGCAACTGACTGAAAGTTGAATATACAAACCGAGTTTTCCTTCCTCAACCAACCAATTTTCTTTAAGAAAAGCTATGAATTTACTAGACAAGATGATTCCTCAAAGATTTGTGGGTATAGCAATACATCCTTGGTTAGCAAAAATAAACACTTCCTATAATCTAAGTGTTACAGTTAATTGCAACTTGTGGCCATCAATCTTTTAATGCAAGAATAAGAGAATAAGAGTATTTTAACTGAGAACATCTTGAATCACTTCAATGTAAAAAAAAAAAAAAAAA
>VXAX01000912.1:37014-47267 GCA_013399835.1 Leptocoma aspasia | reverse complement strand
TAAAAAAAAAAAAAAAAAAAAAAAAAAAAAAAAGAACCAAAACTTGAGGATTACAGGACTTGAAATCTCTACATGCTGATCTTCACTAAGAAAAAGTTACACCATTCTATTCTTAATCACACACCTCATGCTTCTGAAATTTGCAGATTACTAAGACTAGGAAAAATACTAGTTTGTTTACTATACACCTGCTCTACTAATTCTTAAGAATCTTAATTTATTTAATTTATAGATATTTAAATTATAGATACTGTAAATGTTTACCATTTACAGTATCTTTAATTAAAGATATTTTAAATTATAGATATTGTAAATGTTTACCACTTAAAAATACAAGATTTTAAGAGTAGCTATTTATGAAGTTCATTCAGGAAGTAAAAAAGTAAGGCACTATTGACTACTAATCTGCTCAAATTCTTGGGGTGAAGAGACAGATATTTAACAAGAGAGAATGTTCTTTGCAACTTTACCAGCCCTTATTAACAAAGTTAAGTATTTCCAACAAACATTTTGTCTGTGGTAAAAATGATAAGTATTTTAAAGGATATTCCATGATATTACTATTGGCATCTGTATTTCAAATTCAACAACAGAATTAATGGCAAACATAGTCTTTGTTTCTAATGAAAGCACATTAAAGGATTATCATCATGATAATCAAGCAAATTCTGGAATGTTAATGCATTTTGACAAGTTTTTAAATATCCTAAGTCAAGCTGAAGTTGTTACCTGAAAGCTCCATAAAGTGGTCTGTACCAGCAGACAAAAGAACAAGGAGTAAAAAGCAAGAACCAGAGAATACTCAATCCAAAATCAACCCCTCGTGTAGCATCAACGTAAAACCAGGCCAAACATCCAAAGATATTAAGAAACAGTGTCACTGTATGGACTGTAGGAGCAAAAGCAAAATAGTCTTAATTAAGTTATGGTTTAAACAATAAATTATTACAACTGCTAAAGTTATACCCAAACAGTTAAACAAAACAGCATTTTAAACAAAACATCAGCATGCTAACAATACCAATACCCTCTCAAGGCCTTCTGTAATAAATTGATTTTTATAGTTTTCTAAATTTTAGGTAAACCCTGTATTCACAAGTGAGAGCACTCTACATGAAAATTCAAGTACCACCACCTACCTGGCAATGGAAAATATCTTGTCATAAAAATAAAACACTTTCAAACATTAAATTAAGAAAAAAGAGGTTTCTATGGCTGCCATAATTGATTTTTTCTACAGTAATAACTGAATACAAATATTTATGAGACTGCCGAGTATTTTTTGAGAGAAACGTTAAAAATGACATGAAGTGCATCATAAAATAGGCACTGTACACATTCAAATTTGAAAACAAAAATTTCCCAAATAATCTTTCAACAGAAAGCTCTTTGTCTTCCATATAATAAAACAAAAAACCCATTTACTAAGAATGTTCCTCAGTAAAACATGGTCTGCAAGAAGCTGTTCTAGATGCTTTATTGTATTTTGTATATTCAAATATTTCTCAGAACATTTGTCTTTCTTAGAATATCTGCCTTTTTGGTGGTCTGTGGTTAGCTCAATACTATAATTTTCTCATTGGCAGACCTTGCTAGACATCAACTATTCAATTTCTACTACAGAAAATGCATTTGAATTATGACTTCACATTTTATTTCAATTAAGTTTACTTCATAGAACAGAGTAAGGCAATATTAAGAAACATTACAACTACTACCTTCATGCTATCTGGCACAGAAGTTAGTTCTGCTAGACTTCAAAGATGAACATGAATTTCTCTCTTTGTTCAGCAATAACCAGTGGTTCAGGAAGGATTTTGCTGCCTCAGAGAACAATTTCTTTCTTTGTGGATCAGCATAAAGTAGGGTATTTATAACTGCACAAACTGCTCCTGACAGCAATGACTTTTTTTTTATTGAAGTTCAGAGCAACATTTTAGTCATTCTACTGGATACTAAGGTTAACAGAAAGGGCAAGATACTAAAGATTCTGAAAAAGAGAATCCTGAAACTCTTTGTTGCTGTCCTTATTATGACTTGAGCTCTAAATCAACACAGTGGGAAAAACCTCTTAAAAGCAAGATGCACGGATCATTGCATGGAAGACTGATTAAACTGAAAACATTTCCTCAGATAAATCATATCTTCCTCTAAGAGTTGCCAGAATCAAAACAGTTTGTTCTTTTAAAAAAAAGGCAATTATTGCACTGCCCCAAGGGGTCAGCAAAACAACTGATTTATGCCTCATAAAGCAAAAGAAACTATACAAATCCCAGTTCCTGCCTTCCTTACATAAATACAAGAAAGGGGTATTCTCTCTTTTTCTCCTCCTTACTGGAACACATGGAGACCCCTATGCTACTAGAAACATTCAAATTCTGGTTGAGCCTGAACTTTCCAAAATTACTTTTTTTAAATAACTGCAATTATAGTAATAGGACAAGTTTTGAAAGAGTACTATCAGTGCAGAAAAGGGTGAAGCATCACACCCACTACTGATACTAAAACCAGCAACACAGGGGTCTGCCTCACTACGGTAACAGAGAGTCTCAGCTGTACAAAACAAGTATTAGCAAGCTATAGAGGAAGACAGCAGACTTAACTGACAATGCTCACTTCACTGTGCTTGCCCTTCACTCTGCCAGCTTGCTGCAAGGTTCAGAGAATCATTTGTCCTTTGAACCAACAGCTTCACTAAGGGATCTAGGCAAGATTAGCTCTTATATGAACAGATGTGTTTGTAGGTTCAGGGTAACAGTTTTAAAGTATCTTCCACCTACTTGCCTCAGCAAATTAAACCATAATACAAGCTATTAGAAAATAATGACCACCTGGGGGCTGAAATCACCTAGGGTTTTGTCCAAAGTCTGCAACATGCAGTTTCTGTATGACAAACTCACAGCTATAACAATAGTTTCTTCAATCTATATGACTGAAGAAAGCCTTCTCCTAGTTTGTGCATGGAAGCAGCTGAAGTTGGAAAAAAAGGTGCTCATGGCAGAATAAGAGTCAACAATGGGAAATTGCATTAGCTTAATAAATGTTAATACTTTAATTCTTTTTTTGGTATAAACTTTCCTGAACAGAAGAATTCTGTTTAGATATACTCCTTGTCTTAACTAACTACACTTTATCATCCATAAATGTCTGAAAGTGAGTTGTAGATAAAGATCACAAGTTATATTGAAGATATTTGGCATGCACATTATTGAGATGATTCTGCTATCCCATTTTAGACTGTATGGAAACAATTTTTTTTACTAAGTTTAAATTCAGTAATGCTTCATTGATTATATTTTCAGGAAACCTAAGTCCATGTAGCACACAACTGTCACCCTGGTTTGGAACCGCCTAAAGGCAAATGGGATGCCTACAGAACGGACAGTTTTGAAGCCAGAAGGGAACTCGCAAGTGAGGACTGGGCTAGTGAAGTTTGATCACACATAACCTTGAAGCATCAAGTAGCTTCAGATGCTGTTTAGGCTTTTTTGTTCCTAGCCTGTTCTGCTTGCTTGGGACAGATGTGTTAACATGCCTTACAAAAAAGAGGAAGATCTTCCACAGGGAAAAAATAGATTCTAAAACAGATAACATAAGCATTAAACAGTCTTGGATCAGCACATAAACATGTTCTATCTAAAATGTGAAGGTACTTTTTAAAAACTTCTTGATGCTACACACTAAAAAACATATAATAATATGGAGTGGACCACCAGTGAATTTGTACAACAGCAACCAGTCAAACCTCGAGAAAACATCACCCACAAAGAAAGGCTGAGTGAACTATGGTAAGTAAGGCAACAGGAGATGACTAATGGGGATAAATGCGTTTTCCATAGCAACAGTGGATAGAACATGAAAGATCAAACATAGGAGGGGAGAATAAAATTAATACACCAAGAAACATCTTCTAATTCTAAAAGGCAGCAACCCATTAGAACAGGCTTGGAGGGAGTTTGTGAAGTGTCTGTTATCAGAGGTTCTCAGAGACTGGCAGAAAAAACATCTACACAGACTGGTATGTGGATAGATAGATAGATAGATAGATAGATAGATAGATAGATAGATAGATAGATAGATAGACAGACAGACAGACACACGATCTATCATATCCTCAGACACAGGATGATATGAAACTCTCCTAAACAGAAAAAGAAAAAAAGTTGGCACTTCAGGGTATTATTTTTCTACCAGAATCGCTTCAGTTTGTAACTTCAAATAAGAAATATTCTTTGAAAATCAGTGGTGTTTATTTCGGACATGCTATCAGACTGTGGGGAAAGTAGCTGGAAAACATGCTTTTGAGCCTGTTTTTAACTGTTAGCAAAAGTCAAGAGATACTGTACTTGACACTGGACACAGTAATAACACAAAAAGATCTAAAAATCAGTGCTCAGTGCTAATGAGCTAGGAAAACTGTCATTTTTATGTGCAAGCTCTTAAAGCACCAATGGGTACAAAGCCAAGTTAGAACAGAAATGCTCCAACAGCAACTGTGAAAAGTTATTGCTAATTGACTTTTATAGCTCACAAAAACATGTGAGCACTCAGTCTGTTAAAAAAAAAAAGTCTCTCCTCTGGGGAAAAATGTGCAAAGATAAAACATATCAAAGAATTGGAAAACTCTGACTTCTGATACAAAAGGAGAAAAGAGGGATGAGTTAATGAAATAGGGATACAAACAGAGTTATTTCCTCATGAAAGGAAGACCATATGGATCTTAAACAGGTAAAGAAGCTTCCTCAGAGATATAAAACCAAGAATGATGATACAAAATACTAACTGTGCAAACACAGAAAACTAAACTAGAAAGTTTATTCCCATGGCAACTACAAAGGAAAAGGACCTACTTTATAAAGTGCTGAGAATTCAGTACTAGATTTATCCAAATGTGATTATGTTCACAGAACCCCTAGACTGTACAAGATATAGGAAGTTCTGGAAGAGGAAAAGAGGCAAGCAGAAGCAGGTGTACTATGTGAATAAGTACCTCCTTAGAGGAAAAATAGTCAATGAGAAATTACTCAAAGCCCATTCAATAGGCAACCCTAAGAGATAGGGTTCTATACCCAACCTTTGTTATCTTTCTTTTTTTAACTGTGAAATAGATTTTGTCTTTAGTTTCCTTTATTATGCCCCATTCCTGACTTCCTGAGTAATGTATATAAATCAGAGAGTACTACAGCTAATGAACAAAGAGTGCAAGAATATGGTTGAAATCTCAATCTACCTAGAAGATAAGCTGTCGTGTCAGTATAAAAGCACAGTTTCTATATATTTTGAAGTAATATAATATTGCTTCTTCCTTTACTTGTTGCCATAAGAAGGAAAATTAAGAACAGTATTAATATTCCAATTCTAACTGCCCAACTTCACCTCATATTTGAAATATATGCACTTTCAGAACTCAGTCCTGCAAATGGGCAGAACTGGCAAACATCTAAAATTCTGAGTATTTCACCTTAGATTTCATATACATCTAAATTATCTGTCAATTTTATGAGAGTGACCAGTCATACACTCTACAGTTGCTTGTTTGAAGATTAACAATCTAGCAATGAAAGCTGTAGATGATGATGAAGTGAAATTGATTTGATTCAATGCTGTCTGCTCATTTCATGTGTTTCAATTACGTGGTTCAATCACAGCAATAAGATTAGCAGAGTAACATGTAAAATTATGGAGATTTCCTAACTACATCTTAAGCTATGAAAAAAGTACAGAAAGTATCTGAAATCCACATTTTCTTAGGAAGGCTAAAAATATATTAAAGGCATTGAAGTACCTAAATCTTGCAATTTCATCAGAGTCAGAGTATTTATTAGGCTTTTATCAATCACAGTGGACAAGACAGAAGAAACAAGTGTGACATCTGCACATTTGTTTAATCCAGCATTTCTCCAGTCAAAACACAGACCCCAGTGAGGGCAAAATTAATCCTACAAAGATGGTGTAGAGCATTCTCACCTACAAAGGATTGTTTTAACATGGATTGATTCTTCAGTTAATTGACACTATTTCTTAAAATAGGGTAAAACGATATTAAGCCTTTGCTATAGATTAAAACTGTATTAAACTGTATAAAACTATGTATATTAAAGCAAATGGATATTATACATCTTGAACTCAAAAGTCTATTAACACTAATTGTGAGATTTATTCCTTAACATATAAGCTGATTTTAAAAACAGTAAAATTATTTCTAAGTTAATAAATGGTCAAAGTTCATTTTACAACTGGGAACTTAAACCAGACAATTACAATAAATTAGAACCAAATTGCCCTAGGATAACCCTCCTTTTTTTCTGTGGAAGCTTTTATGACATGATTCAATACTTTTAAAACTGGAGCTAACATAAAACTTTGCTTCACTATTTGGCTTTTGGATTTAAAATAATTTTTCATTACAGATGTTCCAAAAGCCAAAGTAGCAGGTATATATTACCAAGTTTGAATAGGCACTTTATTTTTCTTAAAAATAAAATACTTACACATCCACAAATAGTACATAATCTTTACTGTCTTCTGGAATTCTACAGGAATGTCTACTGAAAAATCCTGGTAAAAACAAGGACCTACAGGAAAATTCTCAGGAAGAGGTGGCCAGTTATTTTTTCTACCTGCAAAATAGGAAAAAAAAAAAGGCCTTTATAATGTAGTTTCAGTCTCTGTATACTTGAAAGAGATATACATTTGAACTTGTTTGATCTATTTAATGCATGAGTTTCTCAAGTGGATGGATAACTTGGGCTACCAAAACCCAGGAGTTTTAAGAGCAATCCTCAACATAAACTTCAGAAATTAAATACAGTTAAGTGTAGCCATCAAAGAAAGTACAATATTTTATCTACATAAGAGACTGAGCAGGCACCTGACATTTCCTAAAAAGTAAGAGAATTTTTCACAAAACAGATATGGACAGAAAAACGATTTCTGAGAATCTGGATGCTTGATTACCTCTCTGAAGTGCCTGTACACAAAAACACAGCAGCACGGGGAATAAACAAGAAGAACTGGAAATGTATGTGTAGTCACAAGGCCATCATCTCATTGCAATTACAGAGATATGGTAGGATAGCTCACATGACTGGAATAATGTCATGCATGGCTGTGAATTTTTTAGAAAGGACAGGTCAGAGAGGCAAGGTGGTGGAGTTGTTCTTGATATAAGCAACTGAATTTTATCAAGCTCTATTCAGGGGCAGACAAATGAGTTGACAGTTTATGGGTGAGAATTAAGGGACAGGCCAATATGGGTGATACTGTTGTGGGTGCTTACTTATAGGCCACCTGATGAGCAGGAGGAAGTTGATGAGGCTTTCTATGGACAGCTGGCAATAGCCTCATGGTCATAGGCCCTGGTTTTCCTGGGGACTTCAACGATCCTGATATTTGTTTGCAGGACAACATAGCCCAGCACACATAGTCCAGGAAATTCTTAAAGATCACTGAAGACAATTTTTTGATTGTTTGATTTTTGATTTGTTTGATTTGCAGTGTAAGAACCAATGAAGAAAGATGCCTTGCTGGATGATTGTCTTGGGGTGATTTTATGATGACACTCTATTCCCTATCATCTCCTTTATTCCCAGAAATGACAGCTGTAGCTTTAAGATAAATGAGGGGGAGGGTTGGGGGACTTGGGCTCCTGCATGGGTTTTATTCAAAGCCTCTCTCTGGAGCATGCAGCTGTGGTGCAGACCAGGACATTACATTCTTGCTTTCACTAGATTAATTTTGCGTAGCTTAAGCACGAATTTTTTTTCTTCCTTTTTCCTGGCCTGGAGGCTGCAGCAAGAATCCTTTCAGCAGCTTTTTGGTTTTTTCCTTGAACTGTTTCTGCTGCATTTTTGATTGGAGATCCAAATTGTCCAGACTGTGTACCAGCAGAGGGCTGCTCTGAGCCCAAGACCTCGGGGAAAAAAGGCTGAGCCAACAACAAAAAGGACACCAAAATCCACTAACTTCATCTGCTACGAGGAGGACACCAGCACCGGAAGTTCAACAGGTTCCCATCTGTTTTGCCTGAGTTGTGGGTGAACTCCTTTTTCGCCTTCCCTGAGACAAAGGGGCCACCTGCCTTTTTTTTCCTTCAAAGACACACCTCCAGGTGGGGGTTGGGGGGTAAGGTTCTAAAATTTCAATATCTAGCATTTATTCAATCTTTTCATTTTTCTGTGCCTTGTGAGCAACATGCTTCATTTATGAACAGGTTTTTTGCACTTTCATCCACTGGTATTCATTTCTCATTGACAAAAATGGATTACTGAAGCCCTTCCCTTTAGAAGAAATGCTCATTCCAGAGCATTTTCTCCTAAAATTTATCTCTAAACCAAGTCAACAATCAAACCAGGAGAGATTGGTTGAGGATGTGAAGGCTGAGGCCAGCCTTGGCTATAGCAACCACGAGATGGTAGAACTCAAGATCCAGTGTAGAGGAGGTAAAGCAGCAATCAGGACTAGAACCCTAGAACTTCCAGAGAGCTAACTTCAGCCTCTGCAAAGACCTGCTCAGCAGAATCTCATGCGCTAGAAAAGGGAGTCCAAAAAAGCTGGTCAAGCATCACTTCCTCAAGTCCAACGCATTCCCATGAGCAAGAAATCAGGAAGAGGGGGCAAAGAGACTTGTATGGATAAGCACAGAGCTTCTGGTAAATTTCAGATGCAAGAAAGAAATTTATGGGATGTGGTAAAAGGAGCATATGGGGGGACTACAGGAACATAATTAGAGTATGCAGGGATGCAACAAGAAAAGCCACGGCCCCCTTGGAATCAAGTCTGTCAAATGATATCAAGGACAACAAGCTGCGCCTCTACAAGTATATTGGCAGCAAAAAGAAAACTACGGGAAAAATGTGGGGTCACTGCTGAATCAGATAGGTATCGTAGTGAAGGAAGACAGAGAGAAGGCAGAATTACTGAATGCCTTCTTTCCTTCAGTGTTAACTGCTGAGGCCAGCCCTCAGGAGTCTGTAAGAGTCGGACCGAAAATCCCTCATTTTTGCCTCACAATCATTGCCATGGTCAGAGACTGAAACCTTGGAAACCTCAAAAGGACATTTGCACAGGAGTCCTGGCCTGGCTGAGGTGGGATGTTTGCCAAGTGTTGCCTGCAGGTGTGCTTGCTGGGAACTGGTTTCTGAGAACAATGGATGCTTTTCACGATGGACTGCGTTGTTCGTGTTGCCAAAACGAAGAGGGAACGATCCGTTCTGCGCATCTATACTATATACCTGTCCTACACACCTACCTGCTCCGGTTCTCCAGAGCAACAATGGTCATAGATGTCCCCCACCTTTTGGCCCAGTGCCCCTTGCTTTGTAAAAGACTATAAAAATCTCATCCCAAACTCACCCCCCTTGAGATCTCCCCAACGGACAGAAGACCCTGCGTCAATGGACAGCTGGGCGGACTTCGGCATTGGTAGCTATAATCCCCCTTACCCTCTTTTCTCTCTCTATACTTTGTTTCCTTTTGTTTTCCCCTCTATCACATACTAGTGTTGATGAGCACTCAATAAAGTGCATTTTGCTGCTTTGAGTTCCTGGTGTACTGATTACCTTTTGCACTCTGAGGTCAAATAAAAGAACCATCACAAATCCTCCTCAAACGGATTGTGACAGAGTCTCAGACCTTGGAGCAAGGAAAGGAAGACTGGAGAANAACTGCTGAGGCCAGCCCTCAGGAGTCTGTAAGAGTCGGACCGAAAATCCCTCATTTTTGCCTCACAATCATTGCCATGGTCAGAGACTGAAACCTTGGAAACCTCAAAAGGACATTTGCACAGGAGTCCTGGCCTGGCTGAGGTGGGATGTTTGCCAAGTGTTGCCTGCAGGTGTGCTTGCTGGGAACTGGTATCTGAGAACAATGGATGCTTTTCACGATGGACTGCGTCACTTGCATTGCCAAAACGAAGAGGGAATGATCTGTTCTGAGCATCTATACTGTACACCTGTCCTGCAAACCTATCTGCTCCAGTTCCCCAGAGCAACCATGGTTGTATATGTCCCCCACCTCTTGGCCAGTTGCCCCTCACTTTTGCAAAGGACTAAAAAGGGACTTTCTATATCAATTGACTTTGAGATCTCCCCAATAGACAGAAGACCCTGCGTCGACGGACGGCGGGGCGGACTTCAGCATTGGTAGCTATAATCCCCCTTACCCTCTTTTCTCTCTCTATACTTTCTTTCCTTTTTTTTTCCCCTCTATCACATACTAGTGTTGATGAGCACTCAATAAAGTGCATTTTGCTG
>VXAX01000912.1:18431-36926 GCA_013399835.1 Leptocoma aspasia | reverse complement strand
AGTCAGTGGTGTTCCCCAGGGATCAGTAGTGGGTCCAGTCTCACTCAACTTGTTTATCACTGGCCTGGATGAAGGGATCCAAGGTACCCTCAGCAGGTTTGCTGATGATACAAACTGGGGCAGTGGCTGATACACCTGAGGGCTCTGCTGCCTTTTGGCTGGGCCTTGGTGGGCTGGAGAGCTGGACAGAGAGAACCCTAATGAGGTTCAACAAGGGCAAGTGCAGGGTCCTGGCCCTGGGGAGGAATAACCCCAAGTACCAGCACAGGCTGGGGCTGCCCCACTAAAGAGCAGCTCTGGGGAGAAGGACTTGGGAGTCTTAGTGGATCACAAGGTGACAATGAGCCAGCAGTGTGCCCTTGTGGCCAGGAGGTCCAGTGGGATCCTGGGCTGCACTGGGAAGAATGTGGCCAGCAGGTCAAGGGAGCTGATCCTCCCCCTCTCCTGGGCCCTGGTCAGGCCACATCTGGAGTGCTCTGTCCTGTTCTGGGCTCCTCAGTACCAGAGAGACAAGGAGCTCCTGGGGAGTGTCCAGCAAAGGGTCACAAAGATGATGAGGGGTCTGGAGCATCTCTCTTACAAGGAGAGACCGAGAGAGCTGGGCCTGTTTAGTCTAGAGAAGAGAAGACTGAGAGGGGATCTCATCAATGCATATAAATATCTGAAAGGTGGGTGCCAAGAGGATGGTGCCAGACTTTTCAGAGGTGCCCAGACACTGGATAAGAAGCAATGGCAATAAACTAAAACACAAGAAGTTGCACTCAACATGAGGAAGAAACTTTTTTACATTGAGAACACTGGAATGGGCTTTGTGGAGTGTCCCTCTCTGGAGACCTTCAAAACCCACCTGGATGCATTCCTGTTCCTGTATCACCTGCTCCAAGGTGACCCTACCTTGGACGAGATGATCTCCAGAGTCCCCTTCCAACTCTATTCCAATTACTATTGTGTGATTCATTGTATGTCCCTTCCAACTGAAAATATTTTATTCTATTCTACAAAATCCCCCGACAACTTACTAAGGAATTATGCAATTTGGAATTGTAACACTGCCTATTCAAAAAAAGACCAGTATGCGTGAAAATAAAACAGAACTGTAGATAAAAGTGAAACAACAAGATCCAGTCAACCTTACATGCAGTGGTTTGCTTTGTTGAGTTTTGGGGTTTTTTTGAACTTCAGTCTGGAGTTCTTCCTTTTGAAAAGGAATATTCCCACAGATGTACTTGTAGCAAAGCATCTCCAGTTAAGAGGATGTATATCTTCTCACACGTGTGAAATTGTTGCAAAAACCTGTTAATTTTGCTTAGCACAGAGTTTGTGGCACACAAAAAATCTAATAAAAGGTTAATTCCAGAATAGATCTTTCTGCTATTTGTGTAGAATATTATGTTTGTAACACAGCAAACACAGCAAAAACAGAAACAAAATGTTTCAAACCAGAGAAGTTCTCATACAGCTGTAAATACTGACAAATGAGAAATCAAAGAGATGTTACTTTAAGACGGTAGGTTTACTTCATCTCAAAATGCTCCATTTTTATTCAGTAGTATTACTCAGATACTAATCTAGAATGAAAATAATAGAAAAGAATAACAGATAGAAGAGAATAACATGCTAGAGAGGCCACATTTAAAATATTTTCACTGAAAATCTGAAAGGACAGCACAGTTTATTCACTGTATGCATCTTCTCAAGGGAGATAAACTTCCTTTTCCTGAAGACATTATAGAAATCCCTCTTCAGTCTGCTTCACAATGTCACTGTAAAATTAAAAGTTTCTAAGGAAAAGTGACATTTCTGAAATTTAAAGTATATTTTTCATGCATACCCCCTTGCTGATTGAGACTCTGCATTTCCCTTTCTCTGCGATCTAGTTCAGCTGCTTTTCGTTCCAGTTCTTCTTGACGCTTTAGCAGTTCTGCCTGGGCCAAGGCATGCTCCTGAACAAAACAAGTATCACCGGATATTGACAAAAGGTATGAACACGGCATAAACATTCCAAGTCTTTTCACTATAATTAAGCATCTCCATTTATAAAGACCACCCAATATAGCACAAATTCACATATTACCGATTATTTAAAGGCAGTATCAATTTTACTTCGGAAAGCAATACTTATTTACAAAATACATTATTCCAGAAGCATATTTAAATAATTACTATTAAAAGGAACATAGTGCCTAGAAGTTGCAGACAAACCTTTGCTATTTGTGTGTAGGAAGATGGTTCTTCTGTTGGTTTCATTATTGCTGGCTGGGTACTGGGTACATTAGGCATTTTCACATTTCCTGGAGGAGGCTAAGAAAACAAAGGACAATTACAGGGAAACATTTTCCTATTATAATAAACTTCTTTTCATTATATCTGTAAGAACCAATTTAAATGGTTTAAAGGAAGTGCTACTGATATAAACTGAAAACTTGATATGCTGCTTGCAATAGTTACAATCTTTAGAAAAAAGACATCAACTGACTTCTGTGGTGCAGGTTATCTTACACTACTTTCAACTAACACTCAAACTTAGAACTTTAGGAATTCAGTAAATGGAATTTTAATTTTGTTATGACATGAATATTAATACAGCCAGTAAATGTTTCAGAGAATTGCAGCATTTAAGAGTCATCTATTCATACTCTGAAACACAATGTGATTCACTAATAATGTCACCCAGAGCCTTCTGCTTAACAAAGGCTTATATCATCTGGCTAACTAGAGAAGTAATGTAACATATGAAACTTTCAAATTCAAGATGCATAATCCGTTGTTTATTTCACCAATTTTCCCTAGATATCACTCCAGAATTTCTTCTAGGTTGATACATGTGTTAAGAATATAATCCCAGCAAAAGTTGCATTGCAGCAATTGTATTCAGAGGATACAGACTGTTGCTGAAATATAGTAGTATTTCTTCCATGAAGTACAGAAAAAATGTGTTTGTTTTTGATACAACTGTGTTTTCATACTTACTTAGCTTCATAATGCATGCACAGGGAAACAAAGTTGTAGTGATCAAAACAATCTTAAATGCTGCAAGTTCAATATGGTTTAATGTGTTTTTCCAGGTTACTATTCAAAGATCACAACAATGCACAGTAGGCACAGGTATTACAAATTACCTATGGTAGATGAAGAACCTAGTGAAGAAAGCATCATGATCATAGAGCATTTCAAGCCGAAAGGGACCTATAAGGATCATGGAGTCCAACTCCCAGTTTAAGTTGATTACGCAGGACTTTCCCCTCACGGACTAATTCTGGCTCTGACTAATGACTGCATTGTCTCTCAAGTGTTTTTCCCTTGCTCACAGAATTACCTTCTCTATGACCTTACCAAGCACTGGAGTAAAACTTACTGGCCTGTAATTACCAAAGTCTTCCTTCTTAGTCTTGTTGAAAACTGGGACAACATTTGGCAGCTTCCAGTCAACTGGGACCTTTCCAGACTCCCACGACCATTGAAAAATAACATGGAGAAGACCCACGATATGATCAGCCAGCTCTCTCAGTACACTGGAATGAACTCCATCAGGCCCCATTGACTTACGTGGCTTCAGTTGGAACAGTAAATCTTGAACAACTTCAGAGTTTACAAAGCCTTCAAGTCACAGGACTACAAGGGTCCCTGGGCCCATCAGTGGTGTTACAGATAGAGGTAAAAAAGGCATAAAACATCTCTGCTGTGTCCACACCCCTAATTGTGAGGTTACTGACCTCATCAAGTAACAGATCAATACTATCTCTGAACATCCTCTTGCTGTTGACCTTTTTAAAAGGCCATTTTGTCGTCCACCACAGTGCTGTCCAGATTGGATGCTCATCAAGCTCTACCCACACAAATCTCCTCCCTGCAGTGGCAAATACCATCTCTGCAGCCCTCCTGTGTCATCTGTCCTGGCTTTTAATGTCCAAACACCTCACATTTTTATTTAAGTTCTACAAAAATATGCTCAGCCAAGGTGGCCTTTTGACTCATTTCCTTGAATTACAGTATTTTGAAATTGCTTGCTGTTGAGCTCTTAAAAGGTGGCTCCTTAAAAAATTACCATCATGCTTTTTAAACTCAGTTTGCTCTAAGTCTTCCTGCCAAACTGAAGTACTTATTTTTGTAACCCTTATCAAAGCTGAGAAGCAAAAAGAATACCACAGCTACTTACAACGAAACAAACAGAAGTATTCATATTCCTTGGAAAATAATTTAGCTCCCAATATAATGCTCAAGAAAAAACCCTCCAAAACAGCTGCACAGTGTGGGATTTTTCTAGAAGTGGGAAGTACTGAAGTTGTATCAGTATACTCTTAAGCTCTAGCATTGTGCTCACAACCTGGGCTGCATCCAAAGCAGCTTAACCAGAAGCCATGGTAAAGCTTCTGGGTCACGTCAGGGGAAGCAATTCTGCCCCTCCTCTCTCCTCTCATGACACCCCAACTGGATCACCGCATCCAGCTCTGGGGCCCCCAGTCTAAGAAGACCATGGACATAGTGAGTTCAGAGGAAGGACACTAAGATGATCAGAGGAAAGGGACACCTCTCCTGTGAGGACAGGCTGGGAGAGTTGGGTTTGTTCAGCCTGGAGAAGAGAAGGCTCTGGAAGACCTTTTAGCACCTTCCAGTACCTGAAAGACAGCTTGAGCTGGATGCGTCCTGAGAGAGACCCTAGAACAAAGAAGTCCCTGGGCTTCCAAACCTTCACAACCTATGAACTCATTCTCTACATGTTCTTTATGTGGCCTGCATATGCCTTTTGGTACCATATGATTTTTGACATGGGGCCTACTAGTTCATTACAGAATCCTTCATGGATAGCTGTTTTTATCCGGACAGACTGCAGCTTCAGTTGACAATTGCAGCTTCTTAATCTTTCCGTTTGCACTTGTCTTAGAGGCTCCCTTCACAAAATTAAGTAACAATTAAAGAATTGTTCAACTTCCCAAAGTGAAAGTTTGTAGTTTGCAGCCTAAGGTTTCAGCAGTAGTCAGCTTAAAAACAATCAGAATAGAGTTTAAAAATTCATCTAACTAAACTTGTTTTCAACAGCTGACTGAAGATAGGTGTTCAAAAGAAGTTCTCTCTTGAATTGATTTACTATTATAGGTGAAGTTTATTTATTTGGGACAGGTTAAAACTTCCAGAAGAAGCCACAAGTGGATGGTCAGTTTGGTTTCTTACACACTTCTGTGTTTTTCTGCTTTGTTTAGATACAAGATGGAAGGATAGGGAGCTACCCAGGAATTTGCTGGACAAAAATAAGTAAATTGAAATAAATCTCTTGAAACAACAACAGAAAATCCAACTCCACTAATGATTTTTTTCCCAATTTTTTAATGCAGCAATTTGAAATTGGTTGCTATATGCATTATTATGTATAGGTATACATGGGTATATAGGCATATATGGGTTTATAGGCTTATCTATATGCAAAGAATGCTCAGAGAAGTTCAGAACTTAGAAGCAGGAAGAGATTAAAAGCTTTCTTAAACATAATTTCATTAAATGCTAAAGCAGAAATACTAATTGTATAATCTAATCTTCATTGCTGATCTTCACAAACATGACAAAAGATACAATGTAATCTCCATGGTGACTGTTGGAGCTGGAGACAAAACCACTGAAGACGAGCCAAGGATATTTAATATGACATTTACACCATTCCCTAATTTTTTTTGTTTAACAAAAAAATAACACAGATTTTGAAATCTGATAAACATAAAGGAAAAAAAAACCCTAACGAAACTGATTTCTCCTGTTAGATACTAAGGTGGTGACACATGCAACCTAAAATCTCCCATGCCTACTTGCTCTTCTCCATGTCTTACATGTTACCCTCCTACCACTGAAGGTGAAGGATGAAAAAAACATCAAGGCACAAAAATACCAGAAGCAAGTAAACAAAATAAGGAGAAAAAGTAGGATTTACTTTTTTTCCCCCGTCCCATCCAGGTATCCAAAAAAGACTGGTAGGAAGGATTTCACTTGACAAAGGGAGCACAACTGACATAATGTAACAAATACTAGTATTCAGTTTGAAATCACTTTCTCACAGAATAATCGTCCATTGAAATCCATCTAGATTTGAAATGGAGAAATATTTTTGCACTCTAGCATACACTTCATTAGCCTCCATTTGGAGAGAATGGGGAAAGAATCACAAACACCAGGCTGGAAGGAGACCTCAAGGACCATCTAATCCAACCTTTCTTAGCAAAAGCACGCTCTAACCAAAATGGTCTAGCACTCTGTCCAGCTCAATCTGAATGCTGCAGAATCCAACACTTCCCTGGGGAGATCAGTCTAGGCAAGCTGTTGATCAGGTTGTTCTCATTGTGAAACATTTTCCTCTTGTGTCCAATTGAATGTCCCCAGCAGTAATTTTTACCCACCACCTCTCATCTTTCACACGTGACTTCTTGTAAAAATGGAGTGTCCATCTACTCTGTAGCCACATTTTAGAGGCTGGAATATGGAATTAAGGTCTTGCCTAAGACTTCATTTCTCAAAGCTGAACAAACACAGCTTCCTTAGTCATTCCTCACATGTCAGGCTTCCCAGGCCTTTGATTGTGGCCCTTCTCTGGATCCTCTCCAGCCTGTCCACGTCTTTTTTTGTACAGCAAGGATCAAAACTAAAGCTTCGTTAATTCTAGAGTCTGCAAGATACCATCTTGCTACAACCACTA
This sequence comes from Leptocoma aspasia, assembly GCA_013399835.1. Taxonomy (NCBI): domain Eukaryota; kingdom Metazoa; phylum Chordata; class Aves; order Passeriformes; family Nectariniidae; genus Leptocoma; species Leptocoma aspasia. The sequence continues at coordinate 30,250 of VXAX01000912.1, read as the reverse complement.
TAAATCTGGAAATTAACTCCCACCAAAACTACTTGGATGCTTTTGCTCTGAGCAGCGCACAAAACATAGAGTGATTTCTATCCCATCTGATGAACATCAGACAGGGGTATTGCCAGACACTTGGGTATTTCCCCAAGTCTAAAATTGACAGACCCTGCCTCTACATAGCTCTGTTCATCCAGTCCATAAAGGCATTCTCTTCCAAGGTCTCTTCAATTACTCCTGTTGCACATATTTCTTTGTACACACATAGTATGCTCTTCTCTTGCATACAAAGCTGTTAGGAAAAGAGGTGAGCACTTGGATTTTTGAGTATATCCTCAGGAACCTAGGTACATTCCTTCAAATGCATATAATTACAGATTAAATACTCATATGTTCAGCACCCACAGGATAGAGAGGAAGGGGGGTAACATGTAAAGGTTGATTATTACTGCACTCTTAGCTTTATTTTTTCAGTCTTGCCCTTGTCAAGAAATCCTGTGGAAGTTCTTCACCTCTGCAGAGAAATGTCCATTCAGTAGACAATTTTTAATGATCTGCAAACATAATGTAGATTATTAACTGAATCACAATGCATCATAGATCAGACCATCAACTATGACTTCTTCCATCCTTCCAGCTTTCTGAGTAACACTAACGAACAATTAGAATTTTTTATCCAAGCACATCTGACTGTTCAAAGCCAGATAATCTTAGCCATATGCTTCCATTCTCATTTTCCCACAAAGCTGCTTGTTGAAATAAGTACAGAAGTAATAAAAAAGTCAGAGTAGTTCAAGATTATGTATTTTTTTAAACACTCAACTTTTCTTAGATCTACTTTTTAAAACACTCTACTTCTTTTTTTTTAGACCTACTTTTCTTTATGACTTATGGTCAATACAAAACAAATTTGAAAGTCTTCAAGCTTCACAAAACTAAATCTAACATAATTCCTGATATTGTGGCCTAAGAGAAAATAATTTTGGAGACTTAACTTTGCTGCTAACTGCAAATATTCTGCATTAAACAGCTGATCCAAGGCATACCCAAAACCAAGCTTACTCCACATAGAATTTTAAAATGGTATGAAACACTTACTGTTGCATTGCTATGAGAGTCTGCTCTCCCTGCCCGCACTATCTCCCACAATCTTGCTCAAGTTATCACCAGCGACAGTTGTAATGGATCCATTTGGTCATGAAAACTGTATCCAGCTTTTAAGTGGGTTTTGGGGGAGACAGATAACAGTACCCAAGGGCTGATCTGAGCAATGCACCCACCTAACCATAGTGCTAATAAAGATTTGACTCAAGCTAAGATTGGAAGAAACTAACTTCTGTAATTGGTATGCAAATATGACCATAAATCAGTCATCTCACTTCATAAATACTGCACAGCCCAGGGCCCCTTGAGCTCTCTCACACAGCAATGGGCTTCACACCAGGACTTTCCCTTGAACACGGACACATCTCAGCATTACTCCTTGAGGCAGAGAAATTCTTGCCACAACAGATTTTCAGTAATGGACACTAAACTTTGAAATCTTAGCTAAGTGATCGAAAGGACTGATTATGCACATGTAGTCCTCCAGATGTGTATCATTGACAAAATCTGGATCCACACATACCAAAACCCCCCTCAGGAAGGAGTCTAGAATGCAATGGGGCCCTTTCTGAACCTCATGACTGAACAGGAAAGCCTTCTTGACAGCTTTTTCTGACCATGTCCTCTGGGCAGTAATCAAATGTACCTCGCCATCGAATCTTGTCAAACACACTTTACTACCACATTAGCAAAGTTGCATTTGCTATGCAACTTTGTTAAAATGCTGGTTTATATCAATTAACATAAGCTCCTTCTCTCTCACGAGTGAATTCTCTTGCTCCATCCATGGCATTACAAATACTCAAATATAAACACTCCCTAACAGCATTACCAGATCTGTCATAAAAAATAAGACTGCATTTTAAAAATACAGCATTTAAATGTTTATAAATTATATTGACAGACAATAACCAGCCATACATTTTGATAATCTTGTACAGGATCTTCACTATCAAAAGTAGCCACTGAAAAATGTGGTTACGGTATGAATTTACTATCCTATTTCTTGTATTCCTCCCCACAACGGAAAAGCACAAGGTCTGTTGAAACTATATAAATTAGAGGCGTAAAACAACTGTTTCTCTGACATGAATCTGACACGAAAACCTATCAGAAGTTAGTAAAAACAGAAAAAAAACTCAGCTCTCTCTTGGTCCCCTTTCAGAGGGGACCAGTCTTGCTTAACAAGTCAAAGCTCTCTGAAATCAACCTTGCCAATGCTTCCTCCACATACTTAATGGAACTATCTATTCTTACACATCTTCCACTACCTGTAGCCAGCCCATTATACATTCTACAACATCAGTCCCAATTCTGAAAATAAAATGTCACAAATGAAAGATTAACAGCATGATTAAGAAATAAATGTGCTTACCGTTCTAGAATCAGAGAACGGATTGTACTCATCAAGCCCTGGAGGAACGTTTCTTGTCACTTGTGTAACAGAAGGATCCTAGAAGAGGAAACAGTTGTGTAAATCTGTTCACATGCATATAATCAAAAAGTCGACACCCACATCATTGTAGCATATAAAAGTCAGATTTTCTTTCCAAGTAAAAAAGGTTTGTTTTTACTAAAGAAGTCTGGAAACATCCACCTATTTATCTCCAAACTAACATAATTTCATTCTGAGCCTCTTATAAAACCAGATTAACATAGTATAACAGAAACCCCATCTGTCGTATTTGATTTATAAGGAAAAAAGAGAGAAAGAAAAAAAACCTCTATCCTGTTATGTTGACCAGGCATGGACTCCATGCCTATACACTTGAAAAGCACAAGGGAAGAAAAGAGGTTTCTGTAACCCTTGGACTTCCCTACCCAGAAGCACATTCAACCCCATCAAGAACAGAGAAAACATTTAATAAAAATTAAGCTGAAGAAAATGAGTCCCATAATGCCAAAAGCACTTCTGATTCAGCTTCTACCTGAAAAAATAAAATTAACAAAAAAGGTTTAATTTTTTTCTATCTCAATTAATTATATAGCAAGAAAGACTGCTCAAGATTTTGCCTGAGAAAACGATTTCAGGAATTAAACATATCTCTGTGCTACTGACAGGCAGGCTTTGTTCTGCAAAAGAGCAGAAGTGCCTACCACAATGGACCACAACAACTCAGTTTGAAAAAGCCTGTACTTATTCCATATGATGCCTGGTTCTATCACATTGTTTCTGTGCCTTAAAGTTTTTGCATTTTTAGAATATAACAATGGATAAACAGTAGGATTTCTTGAAAATTAGTAAATCCATTTATTCAGTACTGTTAGTTACATTCACATTTACATAAATGTACAGTATTCTATAAGTACACCAAACATAAGAAAGAGCTATATATATACTATTAACTTCTACTTTAATATATACTTATTATGTTTAGATATAGATATTTTCTCATTTCCAACAGTCTAGTTCAACATTAGAAAACAAACTGGAGTTGATAAAGACTGAGAAGAAAATAAATATATAGTTATATATATTTACATTCATATTCCCATTAAAGAGAGATACATTTAAAACCTTTACATGAAATTCAAGAACAACAAGAAGGGCTTCTACAGGTATGTTAAGCAGAAAAGGAAGGTGAAGGAAGTTCACCCCCGATAATGCAGCTGGTAACAATGGAAAACTGGTAACAATGAAGGAAGAGAAGGTTGAGATACTCAACATTTTTGCCTCAGTCTTCACAGGTGGCCTCTCTTCCCACACCTCTGAAGTGGACGGATGACAGGAAGAGAACTGGGAGAACAAAGTACCACCCACTGTAAGAGAAGATTAGGTTCACGACCACCTGAGGAACTGGAATTTACCTAAGTCTGTTGGACCTGACAAGATGCATCCCAGAATCCTAAGGGAACTGGCTGATGTAGTTGCCAAGCCACTCTCCATGACATTTGCAAAGTCACCGCACCCAGGGCAAGTCCCAGGTGACCGGAAAAGGGGAAACATGGTAGCCATTTTTAAGAAGGGTAGAAAGGAGGACCCTGGGAACTACTGACTTGTCAGCCTTGCTTCTGTGCCTGGGAAGATGATGGAATACATCCTCCTAGAGGCTGTGCTAAGGCACATGGAGGACAGGCAGGTGATTGAGGACATCAGTGACAAGTGTCCCTCAAGGATTTGTATTGGGACCAGCGTTATTTAGTATCTTGATTAACGATGTAGACAGCTTGAGTGCACTCTTAGCAAATCTGCAAATGACCCCAAGCTGAGGGGTGCAGTTGACACAACTGACAGATGACATGCCATCCAGAGGGTCCTGGACAAGCTCTAGGAGAGAGCCCATGGGAATCTCATGAGGTTTAACAAGGTCACGTGCAAGGTGCTGCACCTGGGTCAGAGCAACCCTGGTACCAGCACAGGCTGGGGCATGGACAGATCACAGCAGCCCTGCCCAGAAGCACTTGGGGGTGCTGGTGGCTGAGAGGCTGGACATGAGCCAGCCATGGGCACTCCCAGCCCAGAGAGCCACACGTGTCCTGGGCTGCATCCAGAGCAGTGTGGGCAGCAGGGCCAGGGAGGGGATTCTGCCCCTCTGCTCTGCTGAGACCCCACCTGCAGTGCTGCATCAGCTCTGGGGTCCCAGCACAGGAGGGACATGGACCTGCTGGAGGGAGTCCGGAGGAGGCCAATATACGATCAGAGGGATGGAGCACCTCTCCTATGAAGATAGGCTGAGAGAATTGGGGTTTTTCAGCCTGCGAAAGAGACGGCTTAAGGGTGACCTAATTGTGGCCATCCAGCACCTGAAGGGAACCTACAAGAAAGAAGGAGAGGGACTTTTTACAAGAGCATGTAGTGACAGGAATAGGGGCATGGATTCAAACTGAAAGAGAGTAGGTTTAGATTAGGTATTGTGAAGGAATTCTTTACTGTGAGAGTGGTGAAACACTGAAACAGGTTGCCCAAGGAAGTTGTGGATGCCCCATCCCTGGAAGTGTTCAAGGCCAGGCTAGATGCAGCTCTGGGCAACCTGGTCTAGCGGAAGGTGTCCCTGCCTACGGCTGAAGGCATGGAACTAGATGATGTTTAAAGTCCCTTCCAACCCAAGCTATTCTATGATTCTATTACATAAATACATTTTTTTTAACAGTAAGTGACTTAATCTACACTTAAGTAAGTACAGAAATAAATAAAATAAAATCAAATTTAAATGCAGACTCTGATTTCTTAGAATCAGCATCTATTATGACATTAGCTTAGTCTTGTTTATCTGCAAATGCAGGAAGAGGACTTTCTTAATGGCTGCAGTCAACTTATTTACAGCTAGAAAAAAACCAGGGCAGAACACCAATCAGTTCTAAAATTCTGAGAACAGAGCAAATGAGAACAAGTCTGTTTTTTTCCAATAGCTATACTCACAAAATTGTTCATATGAGGCAATTTTAAAAGTTCACTACAAAAAAGCTTAAGAAAAATCATTGCCTCAAAAATTAAAAAATTGTATATTGTATATTTTAAACAAATTCATGTACATAAGCATACTTAAAACACCCTCTGGTCACAAACCACTTTTCATTAAAGCATACATTTAGTTGCAGAGCAATATTTCAATGGTCACTGAACAAGAATCACCCTTTCTAAAGATGCATATAAAACAATGTTAAACGCAATTCAATATCAGCTTTCTTACCTTTGACTCGTCTTTAATTAGTTGTTTCAAAATAGCCATGCTGGTGGGTCTCCCTCACAAGCCTGCTATAGTTACCATGCTAGACTCAAATACATTGTTACAACTAAAATACCATCAGGTCTTGCATAAACTGGCAAACTAATTAATTGTTACTATGTTCTTTGCTAAAATGGCTATCACAAAATACTGTGCAGATGAACAACAAAAAAGAGGGAAAACATGGTGTGGTGACTACGTTTCTTGTCAAAATTCAACGAGAAATTACTTGAAATGTTGAATAGAAAGTACATTAAAAAAATGGGAATAATATAACATTTGAATTACACTTGGTTTACTAGACTCAGCAGTACAAGATCAAAAAAGATGAAGTTAAAACAAAGTTAATATAAATAAGACAATTTCAAAATTCAACATACAGAATAGTAGAAAGTTGTACACAGCTGAAAACTTCTGTCTTATTGTGGTATGTCTACTGTAGCCAGCAGCAAAGCCCCAAAACTAGTTGCTCACTCACTGCTCACTGCAGTGGGATATGGGAGAGAACCGAAACGGAAAAGGCAAATAAAACTCGTGGTTGTTAAGAAAACAGGCAGTTTAAAGGTGTGAGGGGAGAGGGGAAGGTAGAGGCAAAAAAAAAAAAAAGGCAACAGAACCTTTGAACAAGTCGTGCAAAGGCAATTGCTCACCACCTCCCACCGACAGACACACGCCCATTCAGCTTCTGAGCAGTGGCTGCTCGAACAGCTCCCCCCACTTGCTGCCACCACGGCCAGCGCTGCTGCCAAGCAGATGCTGTGCAGCACGCAAGATCCCTCTGGCCAGCTGGGGTCAGCGCCCCCGCCCAGCCTCCTGCCCAAGTCTATTCCCTGAGGGGAAGCAAGAGCGTGAAACAAAGGTGGTCTTGGTGTTGTGCAAGCACTGCACAGCAACGTGCAAGCACATCAGTGCCTTCCCAGCACTGTTTTGGTCACAAATCTGAAACACAGCACAACAGGGACTGCTATGAAAAAAATTAACTCCATGTCAGACCTAGTACACTTATTCCAGTCTCTACACGTTAATGTCAATTAGCAGAGCATAAAACACTTTGTTCATGCTTTCAGTATGATACCCCTTTCAAAAATGCTCTCATATAATTCCCTCTTCCACAGAAGAATGTTCAGGTATAGACACATGTGCAACTTGTGATCGCCAGCCATCAGCCACACAGTGAAATGGCAGGTCTTATTACTATTACTTGTATAGCACCCAGGATTTTAGGTTGAATTAGCTGCTTAAAAAGTATATTTCAACACTGAATTTGTGTTTGAAGAGTGCACTACTAACCAAATTACTCAGCCCAACTCTGCCTGCAGACCATAAATTCAATTATTTGAATAACTACAATATCAGACTCATGAGACACCCACTGAACAGCAGCCATTTCCAAAAAGCATGAAACAGTGGCTAAGTCAAATTCAGAAGAGCAACCTATATTCATAAATTCAACATACAAACACAAATAAATATCTGATGAAATAAAGCCTTTCTTTTCTTAAGTGTTTTAGAGAAGAGCAGGGTAAAAAACTCCTCAGATCTCCTTGTACATCTACTGTGACATTCCATGAAAAAGAACATATACTAATTCAACAAGGTGTACTAGAGCAACAGTCTTAGCACTCATAAATAAGTTCAACACTTAAATACACACAGTGATTAGAGCAAGAAGCCCTTTATCACAAGTCCAATGCCATATTTAATTAACAATTGCTACACCTCTGCTAAATATTGCTACTGTTCGCTAAAGTAGCAGCAGGTCTAAAAAAACAGGTGAATGACCCAGAGGACATTCATTAATAGCTCTATTCAAGTAAAGCTTCATTACCCAGTAAAGAAAGAAAATTACAGTTGTATTGAAATACACAAATAGAAGTCCACCACTGCAAGTAGCATTGAAATTCTGCATTCAGAAAACTTGAATTACACAGCCTAGATTTCAATAGAAGTTTGTGACACAGAAAGACTCAAGAAGAGTAAACCAGTCATCACAGGAAAAGAGGAATGTCACAGGTGAAGGAGGCAAGTAGCAGCCTGGAAATTCGTATCTCTCCTATAACTCATTCCTTGCTAGAACTATCCTAAGCTCTTCAGAGTCAGGGTGCCCAGGTGTAGGTGCTATTCTAATTGTTCTGAACACCTACAGTACATCAAATGACTGATACTGACAGGAGCTACACTTCGTATTTCAAAACACTGCTTATAATATTTCTGAAGAGATTAGACCTTACATCCTACAAAACACAAAGGATTGTTTTGAATCATTTACCTTACACTCATTACATCTCATTTTAAAAATGGAGCAAATGCCAACTCATCTAAACACAGTGATGAAAGCTGTGAAGCACTCATACTCACTGCTGCAGAATAAAAAACCCAATGAGTTTAGAAATTGTTCAGGGTTTGAATAATGAATACAAACAATAAATGTTGTGCAGGATGACATACTCAGAGGAAGTGGCCTTTAAATGAGTGCTATCAAATTTCTATTTTGCATGGTGTGCATAGTCTACTGGTTAAAAACAGTAAAAACTAATATTCCACAGGAATAAGTGAATCTCTGCTGTAATTATTTATTTTCCATATCTCATATTCCACCCAGCCTTATCTCACCCAAACTCCTGCCAGTTCAAACCCAGAGCTTCTGATCTTTTTATTTAACTATTAGTCACACAATCACAGAACAGAATTAAAAACAGACTAATTTTCATATCCAGCTATTGTAGCTATTGGTGCATTAAGTCACACAGTCATTTCAGATGACATTTTCAAGATCTGAATTAGTTTAGGAGACTGAAGTTTTAAGAAAGCAGCACAACTTAATTTAGCCATTTTCCATCAAAATCTTTCCTTTTACCTGCTTCTTGTAGTCTTTCTCCTGTAACATCAATCTCAAAAGGAAATATTAACACACTTTTTTTAATCCCGACAGGTACAAGGAGCAACCTATTTTTTATGCCAAGAATGGAAAAGTCATAAAAAACACCCCAACAAACAGTAACACAAACTGACAAAACAAACACAGAAAAGACAACACATTTATATTTCATACTGGCAAGAGCACCTATAGAACTACTAAAAACATCTTCTGTGCCAAGGTAACAAATTATGCTCACATCACTCAGATATAGATAAAATTAACTGAATACCTAGTTGTCACAGAGGGCATACAAACACAATTAACTACAAATGAGAATGTTTAAAGCAGAGCAGAATAATCCATTCTGTGTGAGCTTTTACAGCTTTTTAAAAAAAAAAATCTGAAGGGAATAGACCTCTGTTGTCTAGGAGACCAAAACTAGTCATCAGCTACCAGTTTGACTAACACAGAAGACACTACCAAATTAAACACTGAAGAAGTCTGTAACAATGCTTGGTACTACTGTTCCCTGGATATGGGTCCAGAATTGTTCCACCACCAGACTTCTATAAAATACATAATATAGTAATAATCTGAAAACCACCATCAGCTAAGTTTACGTTGTTAGTTGTGATTTTGATTTAAGTGAAGGGAACATAGTGAACTAGGAAGCAGCCCCTCCAAACTGTCATTCATATTGCTGAAAAACTTTTCACTTTGAGGGATACCTACTCTTCTACCAAAAAGACAAAAGCATTTTCTGCACAGAGCATTTTTTCAGTTTAGTCCCAAGGACTAGCAGGGAAGTAAAAGCACTATTTTACTGCAGAGGTGAGGAAATGGGGTTTATAAACACTAAACACTGATTTGAATAGAGATTATAATGGTTTTTCAACACATCAGCAGTTGAAAAGAATTTCAAATAAAAATCACCGAAGCTACACAGAACTAAACAAATAGTTGGAAAGTTAGGTTTAAGTAAGAATTCATCCTGAAGTTTCGTGGATTTTGATTTTCGGGGTGGGAAGAGGTTACAGTAACAGTTGTACTTCCTGCTCTCTGTGAAGTACATCCTAAGATAACAACACTGGGCCAGAAAATTAAGTGTTCATTTGTGTTGCAAAAATGAAACACAAAATGCCTGAAACTGTTGGTCTGACTTTTTTGATTTCTTGACCAAAGAGAAAATTATCCATCACACTTTTCGTATATACAGGTTCTGGAGTGTTTCTCAATCCCATAAAACTGCCGGATTAAGCCTCTGAAATTGCAATTCACACATGCTGAATAAGTATTTGGTAAAAAATTCTGAACTTATAATAATAAAAATACACAAGTAGCCACAACATAACAGTTCTTTCACAATTCCAAGTTTTTCAAGTTTAACATATCGAATGCTGCCTGTTATGTGTCACATTCATCACACGAAAACAGAGCTGTGAAGGGTTTTGAGCAACTGAGCAAGGCAAAGTCTCCACCTCTAAAACCTAAAAGAACTTCAGAGGCTGACAAGGCCAAATTTGTCCTAAAGTTTGCATCAATCTCATCTTGCAATGGAGTACTGGATGCCTAACAAAGTATCACCTCCACCTCACAGCTGTTTTCAAATCATTCTCCTTTCCCACATCTGGTATGTGTATGTTCCTCACTGTAATACTGAATCTCAGTGCAATAATAGTACAATATGTGCTAATACTTCAGTGAAAATCTAGAGGGAAAAATGCAGCTATAAGATACCGATTAACTATTAACTATTTTAACAGATTACAGTGCAGTTACAGCACTGGTGAAGTGTACTCTTGAATGCCAACTTCCATGTAGAACAGCTAAAGCACAATCCTCTACCACGATGTTCAGCATTAAATTATGCAATATTTAGGGGTATTCATAAAAGACATGAAGGGAAACCAGATAGTAAAAGACAGAAAAATACCTATATTTTATGTCCTATACTAACTTTAAGACAGACAATTTAAATCAGTATATTTTATAGTCAGATACAGGAATTAAAACTCAGTTATGCATATAGGTATGCAACAAAACCGCTTCATTCTAAAGCTGCACAAACATTTCATGTAATAAGGGTCCCAATTCTTCAAAAAAAATCAGGACTTCTCTTTCTTCATCTAAGTTTCTATCACTTTAGCTTCACTTCAGCAACCACAGTATAAACTGTATAGATTCTGCTGCCACAGAAGGTAGCAGTCATTTGCACAACTGCCTCCAGTATCAAACCTCTGGGTTGTATTTCCCACCAAACCCACCATCTTAACTCACATGAGCACAAATTAATTTACCCACCAGGTAAATTAATTTGTGCTCATGTGAGTTAAGATGAAACATAATATCCAACTTATAACTGGAATTACTTCTGTACTTAGCTCTAGTGACTCAAGTAATCCTGTGGCCACAGTGGGAGCAATTCAGTGCCGTTTCTGGGGATGGCAGATTATCTCAGCCATCCAAACAAGAATGTTAGCCATGACAGAACTACATAAGATCTATGTCTTTTTGGAGCAACAACTCAAAGGTATCAACTCACAGTTTAGATCCCTAATCCCACTCAAAGAAACTACTCAAATACTTAGCACTACACACATCTGAGGTCTGCTCTGATTGTGCTCTCCCACACTAAATCTGATCAAGAAAAAAGAAAAATCTTCCTATCACATAGTGATTTGGCTTTTCCCTGAAGGTCACCATTCACATTTGAACAGAAATGCACCTTAAGTTTTCAGGCCTATCATAATTTCTATGGCGTCAAATACATGCATCTGCTCAGAGTTAAACACATCAGATGAACTGACAGAATTTATCACACAACTCAGTCTTCATAGTTCTCATTCTACAGCCACCAAAAACTAACTGTTTCATATGTTTGGATAATTAACAGTCAGTTTTCAAACCTTTTGCCATCTGTCAGCCAAGATCCAAAGGCCTATGAAATTCATAGCTCTACTTAAAAAAACTTCTCTGAGTAGTGGGATTGTTCACTTATAAAAGAAAAATAATCAAACCAAGAACACAGAATAAACAGTTTTTATTGTAGATGAACTGCTGATTGTTTCACAGTAAATGATACTTACACTGAATTTTGAGACTGCTATTTCAGAACACTTGTAACTGTATCACCTCCCAAGACAGAAGACTACAACTATCACCTATCCTATTACATTAAAAAGAAAAAAAAAAAAAAAAAAAAA